>CM034350.1:121660422-122026402 GCA_019925275.1 Mytilus edulis | reverse complement strand
TTTGGTAAACATACGAACGGTACTTATTAAATCGGTCCATTTCTGCGACAGAATAATTTTTGAAATAAAAGCATGCAATCAAGTCGATTTATTGCTATTTCGCAAGTATACTAGTATTGAACGGTCTAATTATTTCTTAACAAATTCAATGAAGGACAATAAAAGAGGGGCGAAAGATACCAGAGGGACAGTCAAACTCATAGATCGAAATGAAGTGACAACACCATGGCTAAAAATAAAAAAAGACAAACAGAGAAATAACAGTACACAAGACACAACATAGAAATCTAAAGACTAAGCAACACAAACCCATACAAAACTGGGATGATCTCAGGCGCTCCAGAATGATATTAAAAACAAAACATATCACTTTGTTAATGAAATTTATTTTTTTCCTTGGTTTTACATGCAAGAATATTCTATATTTATCATATAATTATAAAATTGAATGTATGTTACATTAGAATCCGTATTTTTTTTTGCGGACAATAAACAGAATGCACTTATATGTCATATTTTATCTCCGTAAAAAGTAAAATAACAAAAAATACCGATCTTCAAGGAAACCGAAGGTCCGTAATAAAATGGCAAAATCAAAATTACCAAAAAATAAAGAAATCAGTTCTGATTCAAGGTTATTATAATGAAATTAAATTTATCCTTTATTAATGCTTAAATGTCTGTATCGGTGTTTCAAAGGAGTTCTGCTCTAAACCTGAACGGCAAAGGACCGATTTCGTCGGAGTTCGGTATTTTTTTCTTTTACAAGGTTATAAAAAAGATGACCGGGAACATATTTTAGCAGTTCTCACTTCTGCGCTTCCGTGCCTCATGTAACATTTTCTTCGTTCAACGCTTTATACACAAATAAAAATTACAAATAGAATCATTTACACAAAATATAAGATTCAACTCAAATAATTCAAACCCTCTCTATAAGCCAGCTCTCTTAATGTACAAGTAGTTATTGTTAATAACATGCAAATAAAAAAGTATTTGTATTGAACAACACTTGAATAATCGTAGTCTTTTCTTGTACTGGCTGTGACAAAGTGTACCAAAGAATGACAAAGTGTACCAAAGAATGACAAAGTGTACCAAAGAATGACAAAGTGTACCAAAGAATTATTATTGTATGAGACCTAGTTAAACAATGTCTCTATGGTTAGTTTAAACAAACACTGGGTACTACTGTTGATTCAAGTGTTAAACTATGCAATTTTTAAAACTGTTCATAACTTTGAAAGATATATTGTTTGATGTACCATATGATTTTTTAAGGACATATTGTAATTTTAGATGTATAAATCATAAACGGCCTATAGAACAAGGTCGTCTTTGGGTTATCAAACGTGATTGTATGCTTTCTTAAATTACTAAATTAAACAAAAACTTATCTTTATTATCAAACAACACAACAGTTAAACGTCCAACAAATTAGAAAATTAGATTTAATTGGGGAACATATTTTTCATTCCTATAAGATATTTACAAAGTTTAAAACATATATTGTTGATCTACTATATTATCTTTGCAGGACATATTGTAACTTAAGATGTATAGATCATAAACTGCCAATAGAACAAAGTCGTCTTTGGGGTATTGAACGTGATTTATGGGTTTTTATAAGTACTTAATTAAACAACACAATTTTTAAAGGTCATACAAATAAGACCCTAAGAATTAATTGAACCTATTTGATATTTCTATAAGATACGTATGTACAAATTTGAAAATAATATATTGTTAGTTTAAACATATTTAGTTATTGTGGAAGGGGTAACAAGTTATTGCGACTTATATTAACTAACCCTTTTATACTTTGCAGGTTCGAGTGCTGCCTTGTATCGGCATTAGCCTGCTCTTTTTCGAAATCTACAAAATGTCATTTACGTGCAAGAGATATGGTTCTCCCTTAACACGTGTCAGCCATTTATCCCTTTCCAACGGGCTATCATCGTTTTTCAAGCGTATACCCCGCAATATATTGTTGATCTACAATATGATCTTCAATAGGCATTGTGAATGGCAATTAAGGAATTAATTTTCAAAGTTCCATCGTTGATAGGTTTAACAAAAAACGTCGTTGTCGTCACTTTCGAAACAAATAATGTGATGTTTTGTTTATTTATCGCTACAATTACGGGAAATCATCATACATGTTAGCTTATTTAATGTAAAAATATTCACTACGCTTTTAAAACAAGCAAGATTTAACACATTTGTTAATCCTTTTGATTCACACCGAATAGGAAATCATACTGCAACCTACATGTATTTGTATTCGTTTTTGTGTTACATGTACATGTATCAAGATTTCGTGCTCTCTTCCTGTTAGTTCTTAATTTTTTACGTCTATATATATACTGTTTACTCTATCAAATGACTAACTGATAAAATAATCTTATACATCATGTATATCTAATTACTGCCACATATATCACAATGGGGTCGAGGGAGTAGAAAATTTAATCCTGATTCTATGTTTTAAAAAAAAAATGTATTGCCATTAGAAAGAAAGCCGTTCTGAAAAGTTCATTCCTTGAAAATTGTTGAAAAAAAATTACTTACAAACTGATATTGTATTTTTTCATACACCGTTATCGGGTGGTAACAAAACAGGTCTTGCTTCATGCAGTTACAGTAATATTTTTTTTATTGTGTTATTTATATTCATTTCTAATTTTATATCTAGATTAATTAGTGAGTTTTATTTCACATTCTAAATGAGCCGTAGGGCGTCTCAAAGCCTTAACGCTTCAGAAAGGAATATCCCACTTTAGTTTGGTCAGTAATATTGATGCTAATTCTGCAAATTTGTGTTGAAAACAATATGTTTTAGACGGTATATAAGTCAGAAAATGGATATTTTAAGGTTTTTCTTGTCGTAGAAGTCACCTCGGGGTGTGAGGATTGCCTCAAAAAGACCTCCCTTCGTGTTAGGTCTTTCGTTTGATCAATCCTAACACCCCTTGTCGTGTTTTACGACAAGAAAAACCTTCAAATATGCATTATCTATAACATTAAAATCAACCCATTTGTCATAGACACTGGTACAGAGATGACCAATTTTGTCAAATTCGAGGTATAAGTAAAAAATGTGTCGGTGTAAGCCGTTTCTGTTGCTTCTTTTATCAATAGTTCTGGAGGATTGAGATACATGCATGCAGGTGTATATACATAATTTAATGTCGTTTAACTATATCAATAGTCTCTTATTACATTAAATAGACTGGTGATACTCTCGGGGACGAAACGTCCACCAGCAGTGGCATCGATCCAGTGGTGTAAATAGTTATCAAAGGTACCAGGATTATAATTTAGTACACCAGACGCGCGTTTCGACTACATAAGACTCATCAGTGACGGTCAGCATAAAAAAGATTATAAAGCCAAACAAATACAAAGTTGAAGAAAACCGAGCACCCAAAATTCCAAAAAGTTGTGCCAAATACGACAAAGGTGATCTATTCCTGGGATAAGAAAATAACTATTTTTTTCCAAAAATTCAAAGTTTTGTAACATGAAAGTAAAAATGCTGTCTACTGGTCTGGTGATACCCTCGGGGGACGAAACGTCAACCAGGAGGGGCATCGACCCAGTGGTGGAAACAGTATATTGCTTAGACTTGAACTGTTATGACTTAATGTTTCTTTAGTAAATTTAAGACAGATGTTCATTTTCCCTTAAGAAAAGTAAGCCAGACAGGCTGTATGTTTCTTCTTTAAACAACTGAAATGAAGATGTTATTTTTTTCTTTTACAAATAGATAAGATAGTATATTTGGGTGTACATCAACAACGGTTAAGATCGATTAACATTTTAAATTCACGTTTACACTTTTTCAATTGTTGAGAAGCTTTTGCAAGGTGTTATCCTTCTTCATAGTCAAAATATGCGTTTTTTAATAACTTTGAAGCCCGTCTTTGATTGCTGATAAAATAGATGTTAATAATTTAGAAAGAGGTTTCGTGGAGCACTTGGAAGACCCAGCAATATACCGTTGTTTGTGAGGACACTTATGTAGTTTAGGTATCCAATACAGTGATGGAAGATCCAGTTCTTCATCTTTGGTTGAAATACCAAAGGAACAAAGAACAGACCTATGATTATCCAGGATTTCCTCTTTGGTAAGTGTCGTGAGGGTATATGTTGAGTTTCCAAGTGAATTGTCTATACCTAATTCGTTTATCAAGCAATTAATGTTGTGACTTTTACAGACAAAAAACTATGTTATTTGGGGCTTTGTCTGCGGGGACAACAACATATTTATCATGGAGGTCGGATAAGTGTTTAGCAACATTTGGGTCTTTAAAGATTGACGTAGCATGGGCATTGATGGACCCATTTAGTTTCTTAATTCTGATTTGTATTAACGACCTCACTGCCTTAATCCATTCGGATAGAGTGTCTACGTCTTCCTTTTCACGTTTAGCCCATTGCCTGGCATAATCCTTGACTGAATCCATCAAAATTTTAAAGTTGTATTTCCAATTGATGGATTTAGGCTCACGATATTTCGGACCTTTCGATAACACATTTCGTAGAGAAGTGTTATTAACAATGTCAAGGTCACCGGTAATAACGTGGCCAGCAGGATTATATGTGCAATCAGGAGGTTTAGACTTGAAGTCGTCAATATCGAGATTCTGCAAAACGCGTTTGTAATTGAAAATTTTAGTTGCAATAGGTTTGGTATAGGTATAAGAAATTATTGGTACAGACTGGTCTTTGAAATAAGGAGGTATTTTCGATTGAACTAATTTATGATGAAGGATATTGCCTAGGTTGACGCCATCGAGACCTTTGTTGGCAAAGGAAAGATTTAGAAAAGATCTTTTCTCTTTTTCATCTTTTCCAATGCGAACTGGCTTGAAAAGTCTGTGACTTGCAATATCCGAAATTATAGCTTGAAGTTTGTATTGGTTTGAATGAGGGTTTGTAACAGTGGATTCCAAACGTAAATTGAACAGAGAATGAAGTTTTGAAAGGGGTAATGAATAAAGTTTCGTGCGAATGTGATGAATACCTAACGGCTTTTGTATGAATGGCAGCAAGTCATTAATAGAGACATCATGCAGAGAAGGTGATGTATAATGACGATGACCATGACTGCGTCTACGTCGAGGAGTCGAGTTGAAAATATTCATCACATTCACCGAGTTACACGAAGGACTAGATAGAATACCTATACCATCAATTTTCTCATTGCAGCCATACAGTGTTGCAGTTCCCAATTGTCTAATCCAGTAGTCTTCTTTTTGTCTACGGAGAGTCGTTGAAAGATTAGGATTGTTAGAGCTATGGTATATCTTTTCGATAATGCGAACTGTCATAGAAACGATGGAATGATCGGGCTGATTGAAATGCTGGTATAGAATGTCGTTAGCATTGAGGTTAATGTCTGATCTATGACCGCACATACGTTTGTTTAGCCTTCCTTTCGTTTCACCGATGTATACCAATCCGCAAAGGTTGCACTCTAATCCATAGACGACATTTATCGATTTACAATTCAGATCATCGTAACTTCTGGTAAAATATGACTTCTTGGTCAAATTGCTAGTGAATTCAGCATCTGTAATTAAAATAGCACAAGTTTTGCAGCCTTTGGTCTCACATTTTGAAATGCGACAGTGTTGTACTGTGTCATCAAAAACCAAAATGTCTTTAAGGAGAACTGAACATGGCTGTATATGTGTAATATTGCTATTGTCACTAAGACGATGATCTGAATGAGTCGTGTTTGAGATATTTGTCATGTCTGGTGATGAGGGGACACCTGCAATATCAGACGACACCGTGTCCATGGTGACGTCTGTTTCGGACCTTTTTATACTGGGCGACGTCCGAGCCAGTTTCCTGTTTGATCTTCGTAAGTTCGCATACATTTTACGACAAGAAAATAAAGGTGGAAAATTGGAAATATACGTCTAAAAAAGACAGCAGATACCAAGAGCATAAAGAACAAAAAGATACAGATTAATAAAAGGGAACATATCCGATATCATTTGTAAAACGGTTATTCCATAACGGTCAACCAACTCGTGATGGCGTCCGTAAAATATACGAAGTGATGATTTCAACTTGACTATTTGGAATTCTTGATTTAAAATTTCCTTGCGAGCAGCAACCCTCGATCAAGAAAATCATGATAGGAAATGCAAGCACGGGAATATCGTATCAATTGGGAGATATATACACCGTATGCAGGTGCTGCTTGAATGTTGCTACTTAGAAATGGAATGTTCACTATTGGAAAGCTGAAATCAACTCTTTTGTCGTAAAGTTTTGTTTTCAACCGACCCTCATTGTCAATGTCTAGATGTCAAGATATGAGGCCCACTTAACTGTATCTGTTGTATCCTTTATCTCTAGTTCTTTATAAAGTATTTTGTTGAAAATTTAATTTAGCCCATATCATTGGATAAACAAGTTCTTACATCCTTGTTTCAGGGTTTCCGCAGGCGGTCGCCATTTTCGCAATTTGAGAAAAAATAATAATTGTGGCGATAAAAATCGTCATTTGCGAAAGAATTGTCTTGTTTATTTACTTTTTTTCGAGTTTCTCGGACTTTACCCGATCAGACAATACTCGGAATTCACTTTGACCTCATTAAGATTTGGACAGAAAATCAATAATCAGCTGATTGCATTTTTAAATTAGTCCTTTGTTGTAGATAGCTATAATATACCTATCGACTACAAAGGACTAATTAATAAAGGTGTTGATTGTATTGTTTGAAAAAATGATATTGTTAAATGGCTTCCGCTAAATGTCACATACATATTTTATTTACCACTTTGCGACGCACGTGTTTGAAGCTAACTTTTGACGTCTCCTCTCCTTTTAAAGATAGTTTAGAAAAGAAAGCTGTTGTTGTGACGAAAAATGTTCGAAAGCAAGAAAAATCTCCGATTTAAAACTTTAATTATCCTTTGACTTTAATATAGGTAATTGCTTAGGGAGTCTACTGTAAAGTCGTTTGAGTGACACACGTGTTCAAAGAATAAAATTACGTCTAAACTTTTTCATTTACGATGGCCAAGAAAAGAAAACTGTCCAAAAGGTTGGGACTAATTCCTCTAATGAGAGTAACCCTTCAATGTAATGACTACACATGAAATGAGGGATCAGTTTCATGTGATAAAAGCTTTTGTTTTGTTGTAAAAACCACTTCTTAGATAGTACAAAATGGCACATCAGTATTTTTCTTTTAAAGAAACTTTCCCAACGAACTATACTGGTATTATATGATCAAAATATGTCCATGAATTTTGTTATATTCCAGGACTTATATATTTAAATATTTAGTGTTAAAAATATTGTGGTCCCCTCATTTAGAAAAGTTGTTTAACATACAATGAATATTTTTCCCTTTTAAGTTGAAAAAAGTCTGTTGTTTTAAAGTATAAATGTTTAGTGTTTATTCATTAAAATGTAGACTATAAAATAAGTTTTCGAGAATAATCATAGACACAATGGCGCGAAATCATCTTATTTAAGGGAAGTTAGGGGGTAGAAAAAAAGGTAAATTTTAAACGAAAAATATATTTATGTTACTTGGCGTGGGAATATATAGTAATTCCTCGTACATTTAGGAATATATTTACGGCTTTTGAAAAAGTTTAAATTTTGGTCTTCTCCCTTCCAGATGCTTTTGAAAATGTGTCTTGTTGCCTCGATAAGTTCACACTGTTAATCATCCAACTCCGATAAATATTGGATTTTCTGTCTTGTTAAACCTAAAATTGCGATTTAAACAAAACAGATGGAATAATTGTGGGAATACGTGCTTATTACTATATTCAAAAATATTTGAAATATCGTATATGCAATAGTTTAATTTTTTTATTATGTCCCTTCCAAATTGATTTGAAAATCAGTCATTTTCAGAAAATGTGGTATTATTTTTCAAGATGGCGACCTCATTGACAGCGTGGGACGACTTGGTAGAAATATATTTTGTAAAAATATAGATTGTTACATTGAAAATCAAATAAGTGTTGGATAAACGCGTTTTCCGTCTTTGTCTTACCTTAAAGCAGCATAGAATCAAACATTGGTTCCTTTTGATAAAGTTGTTACATGCTGTTTATTTTATAAAATTTTGAAGAAAAAAAATGGCGACCAAATAATTTTCAAACGTGGACGATGTTCGACACATATTTTGTACATGCACATAATTCAATTTAATTTCACTGTTTACATTGCAATTAAATATGACATGTTATAGTCACTATAATGATAGCCAAGGGCATAGCTAGATTAAGGAGATACTAATTAAGTCCAAACATCAACGTGATCAAAGATCGAAAACAAACATGGCACCTAATTTATTATCATTTAGACATTTACCAAATGAAACTGGGTATATTGACTATCAATCTGATGATGTATTTATAGACAGAATAACAGAAGATTTCAAACCGCCAAATGCCTTCGGGCAACGAATTTTACGCTGGAGCTGCTTACCCTTCCGGAGCACCTGAGATCACCCCTAGTTTTTGGTGGGGTTCGTGTTGTTTATTCTTTAGTTTTCTATATTGTGTCATGTGTACATTTTTAGCCATGGCGTTGTCAGTTTGTTTTAGATTTATGAGTTTGAGTGTCCCTTTGGTATCTTTCGTCCCTCTTTTACGATTGTGTAAATCCTCAGGACTACGAATTTGTAATGGACGATTTGGTAATAATAGTAGATCATTTACATTTCAGAATAAAAACGGGTGTAGTATGATTGATTATCTATTGATGTCGCATGAGAGTTTGTATACTGTGATTAAAAACTTTAGTATTGGGATGTTTAACACTTTTTTTGTCATGCTCCATTACACATTGAAATTTTTATAAAGAGTAATCATGTTATTAACGATCATTGTACTTGTAAGGAATATGTGTATGATAATATAAGGCGGGATGAAGGGTTCAAAGACGACGTCATGGACGACTTATTGGAGAATACACAGAAGTTCGACGACTTGCTTATTAGTTTGGCCAGCAATGTAGAAGACATAGATAAAGGTGTAAATAGTTTGAATAAACTTTTAACTGATATATACGAAAAGTACACTAAATGTGAAGTTAAATTTAAAGATCATTGTGAAAACTGTGGCTGTACTTCTGGAATAAAGCGGTCTAAATTGGGAAATGACAAACCTTGGTTCACCGATGATTGTAAGGATTTATTTAAAAAGTACAAGAAATCACTAGCCGACTTCAATAGATGTCACTCGAATGAAAATCATATCAAACTTAATTTAGATAAACAGAAATATAAAAGCATGGAAAATAAACTTAAAAGACAATATAAAAACCAAGAAGGAAATATGCTTGATAATATGCGAAAGAAAAATCCACGAAAATTTTACCGTAAATTCAAGAAGAAAAAAATCGTGTGATAGGTAATTTAACACTCCAACAGTTTGAAGAACATTTTAAAACATTGGTTAATAATGACACTGGTATTGTTAATCCGGAGATTGATGAAAAAAACGAAAATGTTTTTGCCGAACTAGATGCGCCTTTTACTGAAATAGAAGTTGAAAGATATTTGCGCCGTTTAAAGCGATACAAATCAACCGGCCCTGACAATATAATGAATGAGTATTTGCTAACAGGAAACAAATTATTGATTCCAGTATTGTGTTCTCTATTCAATAACATTTTAAATGCAGGAAATTTTCCAGAACTTTGGGTCAAATGTGTCATTATTCCTGTATTCAAGAAAGGAGATACTGATCAAACTGGTAACTATCGAGGCATTTCCTTAGTATCACACATTGGTAAACTTTTTACATCCTTAATAAACACCAGACTACTAAAATGGAGTGAGGAAAATAGCATTACGACGGACGCTCAGTTCGGTTTTAGACCAGGATATGGTACAACAGATGCCATCTTTGCCCTTCATGCCTTTATTTCAAATATGTTAAGTAAAGGGAAAAGGTTGTATTGCTGCTTTATAGATTTTATAAAAGCGTTTGATAGTGTTTCCCATAATAAATTGTGGCAGAAATTAATCAGATTGGGTATTACTGGTAAGCAGTTAAATGTTATTAGATCTATGTATTCAAAATTGAAATCATGTGTCAAATCAGATGGAGAATTTTCAATTTTTTTTGTATGTAATAATGGTCTAATGCAAGGGGAATCCTTATCCCCTCTGTTTTATTCATTGTATGTAAATGAAATGGAAATAGAACTGATAAACCAGGGTTGTCAGCCATATGAACTTAGAGAGCTTAATTTATACTTATTAATGTATGCTGATGATACTGTGATATTTAGGTAAAATGTACACGATCTACAAAAGAGGATAGATACTGGAAATGTATGGTCAAATGAGCAGGATTTGTATATAAACCTAGCAAAAACAAAAATTGTAGTTTTTAGAAATAGAGGTTCTGTTAAAGCTGATGAAAAATGGTTTTTGAATGGAGATAAGATTGAAATAAGTGATCAGTTTATTTACCTAGGAATGTTATTTTATTTTAAAGGCACTTTTTTGCAATCTCAAAAGATGTTGTCAAACCAAGGCCGAAAAGCAGTGCTTAATATGTATAGTAAAATCAAGAATGATTATTATAACTATGAAACTTTATTGTCGTTGTTTGACACATACGTGTCATGTATATTAAATTATGGTTGTGAAGTGTGGGGATCACACAAAGGAGAAGATATTGAAAAGGTGCATTTTAATTTTTTAAAACTAACCTTGAAAGCAAGGAAGTCTACAGTAAATTATATGGTTTACTTTGAATTAGGAAGATTTCCTATGTATATTGAAAGATATTGTAGAATGATGAAATACTGGTTTAAAATATTAAATACAGATAATGTTAAAAACATGTTATGAAACCATGTTAGAATCTCTTTATAAAAAGCCACACAATATACTGAATTGGGCTTGTAGAATACGAGATATGCTATATAGATATGGTTTTAATTATATTTGGATCAATCAAGGCACATATTATGTAGATAAATTTCTCAGTGAATTTAAACAACGACTTACTGATCACTTTGTAAATGAAGCAATATCTTTTTTTGAAGAATCATCAAAATGTATTTTTTACAAATATATATACGACACACATGGTTTACAGTTTTGTCTAAGAAGAGCCGTCAATTATGTATTTAAACCATTAATTTGTAAATATAGAATACATGCACATTGTTTGCAGATTGAAACAGGTCGCTTTTATAATGTTAACAGAAATGAAAGATATTGTACAATGTGTAACGATAGATTAATTGAAGATGAGTATCATTCTATTTTAATATGTAGGAAATATGAAGATATCCGTAAAAGATATATAAAACAATACTATTGAAGAAATCCTTCAGCTTTAAAACTTGTTCAGTTATTATCAGTACAAAATGTAAAAGAACTTAATAATTTAGGGAAATATACTTCACAATTCATAAATGTTGTGTATCATGCTCCGCTACTGTTATTAAACAATTGTATATCGATATTATTCGCTATCTATTACTGTTTATATATATATATACAACTCGTCTAAACATCAACCCAACAATGTTAGATCTGTAAATTTGCTTTCGCAAATTTTGGTTCTTCCCTCGCCGGGATTCGAACCCATGCTACTGGGATATCGTGACACCAAATCGCCTGCACTGCAGCCGTCCCGCTAGACCACACGACCACATGGGCTCTCTAAAAAAGAGCTTTCGCTGGCCATGTGTTACCTTTCCACGTCAGTTTTTAATCTAGCGGCGTACTACAGTACATGATATATAAGGCATGAAGATGTTATTGTTACAGATCAGCTAAATTATCTATAGTAAAGGATCCTACAAATTAATGTAAGATACAGTCACAGAAAATAATTATATTCATAAGTACGTCTGAGTCAGTGACAACCCTACAACAGATGTATCCATCGGATCGCCATCAATGATGGTGATACATGGCTGTGTACATAATGTATATACAACTCGTCTAAACATCAACCCAACAATGTTAGATCTGTAAATTTGCTTTCGCAAATTTTGGTTCTTCCCTCGCCGGGATTCGAACCCATGCTACTGGGATATCGTGACACCAAATCGCCTGCACTGCAGCCGTCCCGCTAGACCACACGACCACCTGGGCTCTCTAAAAAAGAGCTTTCGCTGGCCATGTGTTACCTTTCCACGTCAGTTTTTAATCTAGCGGCGTACTACAGTACATGATATATAAGGCATGAAGATGTTATTGTTACAGATCAGCTAAATTATCTATAGTAAAGGATCCTACAAATTAATGTAAGATACAGTCACAGAAAAGTATATATATATATATATATGTATTAAAATTCGATGTATATTTTGTTATATGCCTATAAGCTGTATTGCTTTTGGAAATAAATGTTATTATTATTGTTATAATCACGATGTAAGTTTTGACAATACCTATATTTAATAAATAATAATAATACCAATGTAGATTAGTATTGTCCGATGAAATTCATTACGATATTATTCTATATTTATAAAAGAAGACCTCGAATGGATATTAAATAACCGATGTGAAATAAATATTTTCTTTAATTTTCTTTAAATCATTCATCGGGTAACCACTGTAAGCTTACTTTAAGAAACATCAGTATTGCTGGATCCTTGAAGCAATTTTTATACAAACAATTATTATCTGTATTTAAAGATATCTTTGTTAGAAATTAAACTGGATGACTGGTAAGTTAAAAAAAACCATATAAAGCTAGATCAAAGAAAGAAAGATATTTTTTTTTGTCGAGGACCTTGAATTTCAATATTGTTGGAAGCTGAACAGACATGTATATATTATGTTAAACATACACAAACGACAACCACTGAATTATATGATATTGTAGATGATAATGGTGAATGTTTGTCTCATGACGCTATTAACCAAGTGTATTACCTGCATGTTACTTTTGTAGACATTTTATACACCGTAACTGAAAATATGTGTTTATTACATCAACACATTTCCTCCTAATAGTTAAAAATTAAGGCGGTGTCACAGAGTAAATATATGAAAATAAAGGGTATGTAATACAAAGTTTCCCATCGAAACAGGAAGATGGAGAAATGTACCATGAAATGAGAGAATTTGTCCTCCTTGTATAGCTGGTCTTGGGGATGTATACCACTATATATGTAAATGTACCAATTGTGAAGTTAAGGATTTAAGGGGGAAGTTCATACCTCCATATTATTTAAAATATCCAAATGAAAAAAAAATGTACTTAAATATTGTATGGTAATGTGCTGTCAAAGCTGTTAATTTTTATTCAAAAGGTAGAAACGATGCTTGTCTAATTTAAAACTGTAATGAACACAAACTTAATTCTGAAGATGTATAAATTAAAAATGTTTACTGTTTGTATTATAAACTATGTTGTAATTAATATTGTGTATAATATGCCCCTGTTACGCAGTCTTCTGCAGCTGAGTTTTCTTTAATAAACAATGCATAGTAACTCATTTAGATTCGTTGTTGAGCATGATAATAAAAAAAAGTGCTTATCACTAATTCATTTGCTATAGATGTTCATCACACAGTTAGACAGACTGTTAATATGTGCAAGCTTTCCTTAAATTTTAAAAAAGACGTCGGGAAATTATAGAACATTTATATCTTTCTGAAGAAAAACATAAGTCATTTGTTGACAGATGGGAGACAGAAGGAATTTATTTGATTCATTTTAAATATGATTATATATTTAATGAACTCCAAAGCATTCTTGAGATGTATCATATACTATATATTAACATCGTAGATTTGTAAATTTTTACTATTTCTTACTCGCATAATAACAAGTATAACAATGTTATAAATGTCATACACTTATGTCGAGTAACAATGTATGTATGCACTGTAGTTTATATACCAAAAAGATCAATAAAAAAAATCATTTCTTGTTTTTCCTCCTCGGGAATGTCAAAATCGGATTCGTCGAATAGTGGGTGGTTTGGTGGTACTTTATGAGAATACATTTTTATCTTGTAATACAGGGACGTTATATATCCGCTGTCATTTACTTTCTTCGTAAGTTCTCTTCTATCAGATACGAGTTTCAATATTTCTGCTGCCTGATCGTAACTCTCATTTGTATAATATTTATGGTCATTTTTTTCAATCATTTGGTCAATAACTACAAGTAGTTTTTCCACTTGTTCGTCGTCTCTGGTTTTATTGTTCAAAGTCACGTACCTGTTATCACAGTGTTCCAAAAAAGATCTCAGATATTTTGGAAGCGTGTATCATTTTTATAAATTTCCTGTTTACAAAACTTTGAATTTTTCGAAAAACTAAGGATTTTCTTATCCCAGGCATAGATTACCTTAGATGTATTTGGCACACCTTTGTGGAATTTTGGATCCTCAATGCTCTTCAACTTTGTACTTGTTTGGTTTTATAAATATTTTGATATGAGCGTCACTGATGAGTTTTATGTAGACGAAACGCGCGTCTGGCGTACTAAATTATAATCCTGGTACCTTTGATAACTATTAATGCATTCATCAATGCTCGGCACCTCTAAGTCTTTGCCTTCAAAATCACTTGCCCAAAGATCGTATTTTGTGAAAATAACAACAACATTCTTTAAAATGTCAAAGCCAAAGTACTGAATATAATGCTTCAAGGTTTGTATATCTTCTTCCGTAAAACGACCAACAGGAACCGTTAGTACTAAGGCGTGTGGTCCAGGAAATGTGTATACAATGCACTTTTTAACTTCGTCTTGTGTCTTATGATTATCGAGTTTCGAATCAGTATCAAACACGCCTGGTGTGTCAATAATTCGTATTTTTCTACCAAATCTAGTGTTTTCTTTTTGTGTACTTTCTTTTGTTACAGATGACCCCTTACATGCAAATTCAAACGGTTTAATTTCATCACCGTGTCTGAGCCCAAGTAATACTTGTTTTCTAATATTATATGCAACAGGTCAACACTATTTGGTGCATGGAATCATTCTACGATGTACATGTCAGTATGTCAGATTCTGTTTGACCTTGATCTGATTTTCACGGTTTTTTGCTCAGTGTTAGGTTTTTGTGTATTGGTCTGTTTTTCTTAAACTATTAGCAATATGTCACCTACATTTGGTGTATGGAATGATTTTATATAGATATAGGAAGATGTGGTATAAGTGCCAATGAAACACCTCTTCCATCCAAGTAACAATTTATAGAAGTAAACCATTATAGGTCAAGGTACAGCCTTCAACTCGGAGCCTGTGACCAAGATGATTATGATGAAGCTTATTTGCGTATTTCAGGGAAAAGTATATAATGGACAACCCTGACGAACTCCGAATCATAATTTTAGGAAAAACAGGTGCTGGAAAAAGTAAGACAGGTAATTCGATAATCGGAAGGGATGCCTTCAGATATGGTGATCATGGTTCTTCAGTAACATCAATTTGCCAAAAGGAGACTTCCGGTAGATTCGGGAAAAAAATTGACGTGGTTGATACTAACTAAGACAATGAGACAATTCAACGAGAAGTAAAACGGAGCATAATCTTATCTTCACCTGGTCCTCATGCTATCCTACTTTGTATTCGGATGGCTCGGTTTACAAAGGAAGATATAAACACACATGAACAATTTGTTAGATATTTAGGGAAGGAGATGCTTAAATACGTCGTTGTAATCTTCACGCACTTAGATCAACTTTTAGATGACCACATAGAACAAAATGGAAATCAGACTAAAACAAATTTTATAAGCTCTCTACCAGAGTACCCTAAAAAATTCCCGAGGCTTTGCGGCAATCGGTACTTGTTTTTTTAATAACAGAAGAAGAGGTATCGAAAACGATAATCAAATAAAGGAGCTTTTAATGATTGTTTCGTCAGTTCAGCAGCAAAATGGAAATACTTGCTACACCAATTCAGATTACAAGAAGGTTGAACTGATGCTTCAAGAACGTTTTAGATAAAGTTTATTGTATTATTTAAACGTTTGTGATGCATATTTGAAAAAAAACCCTATATGGTCAAAATACTAATGTGGTCCGGCCCGTTAATAACCATACGAGTATATACTCATATGGTCCGACCATACGCGTGTGTATACGCATATGGTCATGACTATACGCGTAAAACATCACTTGATTAGTATTTTGTTTTTATTTAAAATGCATTTCCTTGGTATAAATATGAACTCAATTAAAATACCAGAATTTGATTTTCATTCTTTGCAACGACATTTTGATCCAATTATCTGCAATTACTTTAGTGTTGCTGGGTCGGTAAGGTCACTCTTTCTCCGAACTCTGCCGTTAGAACGAACATCTTAATATCGTCATACAAATGACTGATAACTTCATAAATCCTCACATAAGTGACTAAATGAGAAGAAGAAGAAATAATGTTTATGTTAAAAACAAAATCACAAAAATTAAAAACGGAAAGTCCGTAATCGATTGGCAAATTAAAAAATAAAACACATCAAACGAATGGATAACAACTGTCATATTCCTCACTTGGTTCAGGCATTTTCTTGTAGATTAAATCTGTTTTTTTAGCTAGATTAATCTCTCACTTGTATGATAATCGCATCAAATTCCATTTTATTGACAACGATGTGTGAACAAAGCAAACAGACGTATTAGGTAAAAGTGACAAAAACAGGGGTGCAGCAGTCAACCGCAATTTTGCGCCTGTCCCAAGTCAGGAGCTCTCTGGCCTTTGTTAGTCTTGTAGGATTTTCAATTTTAGTTTCATGTGTATAATTCGGAGTTAAGTATGACGTCCAGTACCACTGAACTATAAGACATATTTGTTTAGGAGCCAGCTGAAGGACACTTCCGGGTGCGGGAGTTTCTCGCTATATTGAAGACCCATTGGTGGCCTTCGGCTATTGTCTGCTCTATGGTCGGGATTGTTGTCGCTATGAAACAAACAAATATGTAACAATGAAGCACACAATGGCATATAGACCAAGCATATTAGCAAAAATTAAAGACAAGAATAAATATATTTACCATAGTACAATAACACAATGACGGGAGGTAAAAGTACAGAACCACGTCATATAGGTATAAAAAAAAAAAAAAACACAAAAAGGCATATAGACAAAGCACTTAGCAAAAATGAAAGACAAGCATACAAACATGTTTATGATAAAACAATAACGGGATGTTTAAGCACAGAGCCACGCTATATGTAATACCAAAAGGCATATAGACAAAGCACATTAGCAAAAATGAAAGACAAGAATACGAGAATATCATAAACAATAACAAAATGACAGGATGTACAAGGAAAACAAGTATCTCGATCACAATAAAAACAAATAGATATTGAACAAAAAGCACAAAAAGGCATATATCAAATTTAAAAACCTCATTCATTGCTTTCTTATTTTTGAATTTTCTTCATGTATGTTAAATCCACCCATAACGATTGAAAGATTTTAAGTACTGGGACCGAATGGCCAGATCAACATTGGCTCTGCATGTTTGTCCTAAACGTCACACAGGTAGAGATATAAAATAAGCAAATATGATTATAATACAAAAGCACAATGACGGGATTCGTAAGTACAGAGCCACGTCAAATGGATATCACAAAAAAAAACCCAGCTCCGTTTATCTGTGTTGAAAGAACGAATCCAATGTAAATATGACACACTTGAAATGCTATGATTTCAATTATTGAAGTGGATGTTTTAGACAGCCATCCAATCATAACCTGTACTTATAGATAGGAAACATGAATTTTAATAACTAATAAAAATATCATCAGTAAAAGCACGATTTTGCTCTGCATTTATTTAATAAAGTTACCAGGACAAATTGTTTGGTTCTGAAATTCTTTAACGACGATTTTACCCTGAAATAATGATTGAAATTTAATTATGAAGTTGTTTTGCATTAGAATAGAGATAACTGTATTGTATTTGAAGTTTTAAGGACGTTTTACTGTCGCAAATACCCTACGCGTTGCCAGGTAAACTAAATTTGCGACAGTAAAACAACCGATGGACGTCATTAAAGTTTCAAATACAATACAATTATCTCTTAATTATTAGAGAAAGAACTATTTCGAAAATACACACTCTCCCTCTGCTATATATAGTTAAACCATGTTTTTCATTTTTGGTACTGCTCTTTTGTTCTTTATATTATCGGGTTATCTCAAAATTAAAACGGAGGTAAACGTCAAATATTGACGTCGTAACTATACATTTTAACAACTATATAAAATATAACAAAGAAAGTAAGGCAACGGACGAGATACAAACTTTTCACTTAAATAACCGAATTTATGAATAAAATATAAAGTCCATTATTTGAATAACTGGGTCCTTTTAAAACAGCCATTCAATAATCCGAGAACAGGAAATTGCTTTTTTGTAAAATTTGTTTTTACATTCAATACTACTTGATATAAAAAAAGAAGAGGTGATATGAATGCCAATGAGAGACAACAATCCACAAGAGACCAAATGACACAGAAATTAACAACTAATAAGCCACCGTACGGCCTTCAACAATGAGCAAAGCCCATACCAAATAGTCAGCTACGAAAGGCCCCGAAATGACAAATGTAAAACAATTCAAACGAGAAAACAAACGGCCTAATTAATGTACAAAAAATTAACGAAAAACAAATATACAACACATCAACAAACGACAGCCACTGAATTACAGGCTCCTTACTTGGTACAGACACATACATACAGAATCTGGCAGGATTAAACATGTTTACTTAGCGGGTTCCCAACCTTCCCCCTCTTACCTGGGACAGTGGTGTAACAGTATAGCATAAGAACGAACTGTAAAAATCCGTTTATAAAGGCTGAACTCATCAGATGGATACACATAGAAATACATGTATTTTATATAATAATTACATTAAATGTTTGTTTCATTATAATCTGTAATTCTGATTGTCGGACAATAATCGGAAAACACTCCTATATCATATTTTATTTCCGTATAAAAATAAAATAACAGAAATCCGAAACGTCAAGGAAAATTCAAAACGGAAATTCCTTTATCAAATGGCAAAATTAAAAACTTAAACACATCAAACAAATGGAAAACATCTGTCATAATCGTGATTTGGAGCAAGCATTTCCTTATGTAGGAAACGGCAAAAACGGTGGGGTTCGTGTTGTTTATTCTTTAGTTTTCTATGTTGTGTCATGTGTGCTGTTGTTTGTTTGTCTCTTTCATTTTTAGCCATGGCGTTGTCAGTTTGTTTTAGATTTATGAGTTTGACTGCCCCTTTGGTATCTTTCATCCCTCTTTTAAACTTGGTTGTGTTTAGTCGAAAATAATAATGACGTCTTAACATCATTTATTTAAAAAAACAATTCAATACCGCCATTATCATGATAATTGTTTTGACTAGTATTGTGAAAACAGTTTTATGAAGATTGTATATTCGTTATAAAAATACGTCACTGTCTGTGATGTCCTGTGTTGTCTGTAGATAGTTAATGGAAGTCTTTGGTTCACATGTTGTATTATTGCATTGTTATTTTGTGTGTTTTTATCTGTGATTGGCATTCTTGTGTTAGTTTGTGTTGTATTTCTGTTACATGGTGTTATTTTTTAATTTTTACATATCAACTGGAGATATGGCTAGCCATAAAACCAGGTTCAACCCACCATTGTTTTTGTCTTGTGTCTTATCGTTTGTAGTTGTGATTCTTATTTTTTTTTAAATTATTTTCGTACTATATAAAAGAAAAGATAATTAATCACCCAGTTCATGTGTACGGTTTTAGTTAACATATGATTTATTTATTAGTTTTACATATTTTGCACAATAACTAACACAATTCTATATCAATATTTTTCTAATTGTTATAAAATATATCAAATAACATTATTAAAACCTAATCTTTATATATATATATATTTTTAAATTAACCTGTGACGTTACTTTTTGTGGCGTTGATACATTCATGTGAAAGACACACAGTTCGTAATTCTATAATGCTGTTTTTGTTTACCGTCCTCAATTAATTTTAGTTATTCGTTGTTGTTCTGTGGTTAACATGTCTAAATGTACTATTATACTATATTTATTTATGTATTTCGTTCTTGCATTTATTTGTACTGTATTCCTGTCATGTAATGTTGTCATTTTATCGGTATATCTAACATTGTGATAAAGAGCGAGTTTTGACTAGAAACAAAACCAGTTTCAACCCACCATGTTTTTTTTCTAAATACACAAACATTGGTATCCACTTAAATGAGTAAATCTTCAGTAGCTTTCAGATCTTTCATTTGTTTATTTAAGGCAAGAGAAACTGTGGGCTTCAAAAGACTACATTATGATTGAGTTTTTACAACAGAATATTCGCCTTTTTAAAACTTTAAATGTTATACAAATAATACATGGATATATAGTAAAATCATTTCCTAAAACACTTAAAATAATACATTCTGATTGATAGAATGTTATTGTCATAAAGTGTATTGAAATGAACTGGGGTATAGCAAATATCGAATTCGTTAACACATTATGAACATTGAAAGAGCTCTCAAAATAACTTCTGTTCAATTTTATTGTTCATCCAAATAGTAATCTTACTAACTGGTTTGCAGTAACCGAGAATTTTAAGTCCGACATCTTTTAAATAATTTTACAAATGATATACCGCATTTTTTTTCTAAACAAAAATTATTGTCAGACTTGGAAAATAGAACAGTCAAATATTGTAAGCCATGATCTCTTGATTATAATAAAACAAAATAGGTACTACAGTCAAGTTTAAAACAGTTACCGTATATACTGTGATAAATGGCAGCTGACAGTTATTATTATTTACTTGAAAATTGATACAAGTTATGTTATATATCAAAGAATATTGTAATTCATTGCCAAACTACTTATTTAACTCATTAGAAATGCCAATAATTACTTTTTATAATTAAATATCGTTTATGGATATATGCTCATCTTTTAAAAAAAAACTTCATGCTAATCTCCTCGTATTTCCAGACTCATCTCTTCTGTTGGAGGTTTCCCGGTAAATATATAGAAAACAGTTGATTTTCAGAGGAGAATATATTTTTTGGGCTTAACAACGGACATTAATATATAAAATTGATTCAACATTATACATTATCTGTTTTCATGTTTATTAAAAAGATACTAAATATATGCCACCAATAAGCTGTTAAGATAAAGGTGATACAGAATGAACATGAAAATCATTTAAAATAATTTACTAAAGATATTGAAACAAATAAAACATCACTATACCCCTCCCCACTCACGTAAAGAAATGGCAACAATTCATTATATGCCTTGGTGATCAATTCATATAAAACCAAATCGATGCTCAACGGTATTTCAAGGGATTATCTTGATAATTATTTAATAAAAATGGTAAGTGGATATGGAGGAAGTCTGCTGCCCCTCCTCTCACGACACAAAAGAAGGGATATACAGAAGGAAAGGAAAATATAGGAAAAAAAGTGAAAATAATATAAATCGAAAGAGAAAGAGAAGAATTTGACGCCTAGGCTTATATATAAGAGTAAGGGGGAAAAGATTAAAAAATGGGAGAAGGATACTCCTGGAGATTGGAACTTTTAATAAGAATACCGTTTAATTGATAAATCTTTTTACGCTTACCGTTACCTTAATAATTGTTTTGCTTTGAATAATCAAATGTTTCCTTTATGTACGTAAGAAATTAACCGAAGGGATATCAATTCAAATACACATTATATGAGCAGAAATAATCGTCCTTTTCTAGATTTTAAATTTCAGTTTTACATTGGAAATTATTTTCGTTAGTCCTTTTAAATTTGAATATTTAATTACTTTGACACAGATGTTTTCACATACCGACGACGTTTATATTTCCAATATCTTTCGCCATTGTCGTTTTTTTCATAATTTGTTTCACGACGTATTTTATAATAAAAATAAAGTAATAGTAACGGTTCAGGTTTTGAGAAGAGCTGCTTTGAAACATAGATCGAGACATTCCAGCAATAATAAAGGGTATAAATTATCTCAAAATAATAACATTTCATAACAACTTATTGCTTCTTTTTGTAATTTTGCAATGTTATAAAACAATGATCGGGCACATGTTTTAAGTACTTCTCGATTTCGTTGAACGCTTTTAAGGACATTTTTACCACATGGTAGATTGTGGTTTGTCATTACGTCGTCTAATTTTTTAATTACCAAACGTGACTTATTACCGATTGTGACTGTTTTGCTGAGTGTGAATTCGCATTACTATAAGACGTGTTACGGTACTTATCTATCCCAAATTCATGTATTTAGTTTAAATGTTTAATGTTATATTTGTAATTCTCATCGGATTTTGTCAAATGTGTTCACGTCTTTTTTAAAAAGAAAATTAATCATCGCCTTCATTAATTCACGGGGGGTGACTTCCTATTATTGGGTATACGGGCATGTGCCAAAAAAATGGGTCAAAATTTTGCGAGTTTTTAAATAAAAATGACCCTCCTTATTAATGACAACCTATATTAAAATGCATTTACGTTTGATAACTGTATATTGATTTGGGGTATGATCTACATATCGTATATAAATATGCTATTGAGAATCTTACATTATTAATGGTCAATTATTATATTAAATTAAATCAATTCATTTGAAAGTTCACCTTTCAAATAAGTTCCCAAAATGAACCCCGGAAATTTGTCTCCTGATTTGATCTTCAATAACGTTTTGACGTCATTTAATCTAACAATCCATGCGTATATATAACGTTAAATATATGTGCACCAAACGATGTCAATTCATATATAAAAACTTAAGGGTAGCTGGTATATTTTAATTTATGAATTATGAGTGATGATGAGTTAGTGCTTATATAAGCATGGTCATATTTTAAATATTTTAAGTATAGTTATCAAAGGTACCAGGATTATAATTTAGTACGCCAGACGCGCGTTTCGTCTACATAAGACTCATCAGTGACGTCATAGGTCATTCTTTCTAAAATATTTATATAACTATAGGTACTGAATTTCAGTGAATGTTATATTAAAATGGGAACGTTTTTTGAGGCAAAAATGGCACACCCCTACCAAAAAAATATCGAAGTTACCCCCCCCCCCCCCCCCCCGTGCATTAATTAGATTTCATTTTGTTCAACGTAATCTGTACGATGGTTTACGTTTGAAGTCAGATGCAAACCGGACTTATAATATAGTTAATTGCTACCATAGTTTGCTATTAATAAGTATTGAAATGTGCATTGTTATTAAATGTTAATCAGTATTTAGTTCAAATATAATCTTAAATCAATCCTTATTCTATCTTATTCATTCAAATGTGACGTCATTTTTCAATTTTTGATGATCTGTTTTACAAATTCAAATGTGACGTAATTTTTTTTGTCATTTTTTACAATTTCATATATGACGTCACTTGGCGTTGAGGTTTAAACTTATTCGGATGTGCTGCATTTCGTCGGGTTATGTAGTGTATTTCGGTTGTTTCCTGTAATTAGTTAATACTTCAGTGTTATCATATATCTTTTGTATAGTCATTTTATAAAATTTACTGTTTGCAAAGGTATAAATTATTCTAAATAATAGGGATGTTCTGGTACCTAACAGAAAACCCTGGCCGTTTTTGACACAACTTTTTTGAACTTTTGGTCCTCGATGCTGTTCAACTTTGTACTTGTTTCGGCTTTCAAACTTTTGTATCTGGGCGTCACTAGTAAGTCTTGTGTGGACAAAATGCACTTCTGGCGTATTTAAATTTAAACTTGTTGCCTTTTGTTAGCTATAACTCGTGTGTTTCTTTGTCAATTATGTTCTCCTATTTATTTATATTGTAGTCCTGTAATGTTGTGTTGTCATTTTAATGTTATTTTTCACATGGCCATAAAAGAGGGATGTTTGGCATGCCACAAAACCAGGTTCAACCCCCCATTTTTTCCTTTAAAAATGTCCTGTACCAAGTCAGGAATATGGCCATTGTTATATTATAGTTCGTTTCTGTGTGTGTTGCATTTTAACGTTGTGTTTCCGTTGTGTCGTTTGTTTTCTTTTATTTTTGAGTGTGAATTCACATTACTATAAGACGTGTCACGGTACTTATCTATCCCAAATTCATGTATTTGGTTTTCATGTTATATTTGTTATTCTCATAGGATTTTGTCTAATGCTTAGTTCGTTTCTGTGTGTGTTATATTTTAATGTTGTGTCGTTGTTCTCCTCTTATATTTAATGCGTTTCCCTCAGTTTTAGTTTGTTACCCCGATTTTGTTTTTTGTCCATGGATTTATGAGTTTTGAACAGCGGTATACTACTGTTGCCTTTATTTAAACACCAATAAGATTGTAAAAAGATGCTTGAACTAAAATAAAATTTAACCCAAAAAATTCAGACCCTCTCCTTAAGCGAGCTCTTTTACTGTAGCTATCGTATTTATCATCGATAAGAAAATAGAAATGCATTAATTGTATTGAAAATAAACTCATCATAGATACCATGATCGAAGTTTTGTATTTGCACCAGACGTGTGTATCGTCTACACAAGACTCACTAATGATGCTCAAATTCCTCAAAAATAAAAAAAAATGTCAAATAAAGTACGAAGTTGAAAATTTGAGGACCAACAATTCTTTAAAGTTTCGACAAATACATCTAAGGTAATCTATTTCTGAGGTATATAAGCCTTAGTATTTAAAAAAAAACCACAGTTTTGTAAATAGTTAATTTATTATTATGACCATATCATGATAGTTCGTGTCAACACAGAAGTGCTGACTACCACCTGAATAATTGTGTTCTTTTGTGGTACTGACTGTGACAAAGTGTACCAAAGTATGATATTGTGTGGAAACTAGCCAATTAATGTCGCTATGGTCAGTTTAAACAAACACGGGTTACGTCTGTTGATTCAGCTAAGTGTTTAAACTATAGAATTTCAAAACTGTTCACAAATTTTAAAGATATATTGTTGATCTACCATATGATATTTTATTTACATATTATAATTTTACAACGTATTAATCATTAATTAATAAAAGAACAAGGTCGGGTGTCAAACATGCTTGAATGGGTTTTTTAAAGTACTAAATTGATCTACTATATGATCTTTGAAGGGCATACTGTAATTTCATATGTATAAATTATAAATTGCAAATAGAAACAGGTTTTTTGGGGGGTTTTGACCGCGATTGTATGTTTTTCTATAAAGTACTATTTTAAAAACCAACTTATCATAAGTAAATATCATAGACATAAATTGTCTACCACATAGTTCCCCCTCCGAATACACACATTTTCCGCACAAGATATATTGTACAGTGCATGCGACCTCAGGAAGGACATTGTAATGTCTGGTAAGAGTCAATATTTTCAATTTTATGTATTTCTGTCTTATTTAAAAGAAGCTTTATTGCTGTGTGATCAGTTATAATCTAAACAGACTATCATTACAGTAGAACATTAAAACATTGTACTGGTTTCAGCCTAGAACCATCAATAAAAAAAACAATGAAACACTTGGATTCATTTCCTCCGACAGAACACATGTGTATCATATATAATAAAGTAGTGAATGGAAATGGGGAATGTGTCAAAGAGACAACAACCCGACCAAAGAAAATAAAAAAAAATCGAAGGCCACCAAGTCAAACCTACGACTCGGATCTACCATGTCAGCGCTCACATACAGAATGATACGATTTTAAGATCACCAAAATTTACTGTTTGAAATCCACATCGATATGCCCATCTAGTCACGTTTTACTGTTATGCATTGAACCGTATATGTTTGGATCGATAAAGCTTGGATCACCATTTCAAAAACTAACAAGTCTACACAACGTAAACTATACACACAACACAAAAAAAAAAAAAATGGCGGTCACAATACAAGTATATTTTATGTAACTTTCTCAAACATAAGGTACAAAACCTATCTTTCAAAAACCCGCTAAAACACGGGAAAATTATTCTGAATAAAATTATAGTTTTTTTTAAATAGGGCTTGGTGGGAGGGTATTTCAAGAATTATAAATTTAATCGATCGACGCGTCAACTTAATAAATAAAAAAATATGACCTGTTCAGAGAAAACTGATTAGAATAATGACCATATGGTGATTTGAAAGTAAACTTTACTAAGTAGAAATTACCAGTAGGACCAAATGAACTGGACAAGCCAGGTAATTAAAATTCACTGAACCAATAACATAAGAAAAAAAATTATCATTCTAATTGTGCATGCGGAACCAGCACTAAGACAAAAATAAATGATAACATATTAAAACTATTAACCTTGCCTTAACATATTTTAGTTTTTTCGTATTGACCGTTATGTTGTTGAATGTTTGCAATTTTAAGGTATGATTTTTTTTAAATGAATGTCAAACTTTTAAGTTAAAAGGATTAAATATAATGAAAATTGCATCGTCATTATTAACAGTAAATAAAGGCAACAGTTGTACACCGCTGTTCGAAATTGATAAATCGATTGAGAAAAAACAAATCCGGGTTACTAACTAAAACTGAGGGAAACATCAAATACAAGAGCAGAACTACAACACACCAGAAACACAACACTAAAATGTAACACACACAGAAACGAACTATAATATAACAATGGTCATTTTCCTGACTTGGTACAGGACATTTAAAGAAAAAAAATGGTTGTTTGAACCTGGTTTTGCGGCTAGCCAACCTCGCGCTTTTATGGCAATGTTAAATATAACATTAAAATGACAAAATTACATGACAGGACTACAGAATAAATAAATGCAAGAACATTCAGGACAAAGAAATACACAATAAACATTACAATAGGACGTTTCGACATGCATATCGTTATCAATAGGTACCAGGCTTATAATTTAATACACTAGTAGTCACTATACGTGCGTTTCTTCTACATAAGAATCACCAGTAACACTCAGATCAAAATAACAAAGAAAGCCAAATAAGTACAAAGTTGAAGATCATTGGTGACCAAAAATACCAAAAAGTTGTGTGCAAAATACGGCTAATATTATCTATGCCTGGGATAAGAAAAACAGCTTAAAGAAGCATTAGCTACGACATATGCATTAACAAAATAAACTTTGAAGATAAACTTGGTTATTGAAGAGAATAACTGCAAAAATTAGCTTAAAAGAAAACGGTCAACCAAAGTACACAAAAGAACTGTAGCTTATACCCGAAAAATAATTTGAGATTGGAAAGTGGAGGTACATTACCAAAATTGATTCCTGCTTGATGGGCCTAACCAATTGTTCATGTCCCAAAGAAAAATGGAGCAGTCGGAACTTGCGGAGATTTTAAAGTCAACTGACGATATCGGTCATGTTGCTATCATCTATTAAAGCTTTTAAGATCTTAGGCAAAACATAAAACATTGGTAAAATGGTTATGAAAGGTAATAGGCTTGTAATTTGATATCCCAGACGCGTGTTTCTTCTACATGAGACTCATCGGTGACGCTCAGATCAAAATAGTTAATAAGTCAAACAAGTAGTAAAATAAAGAGCATTAATAAACAGTGGTCTGATATTTTGAAAGTAAACAAACAATAGGTAGAACATATGTTTTTCTCTAAATTTCAGAACATTTCTGCACCTTTTAGATTTTTTAAATAACAGAATAAACTTGCATTTTCCCCCGATCTTCAATCTTAGCCATGTCGGGGCAATCGAACACAATTTGTAAACTATATATGATGAGTGTGGCTTAGTTAGGCTTAATGTGACTCAGTAGTTTCACAGAAGATTTGTAAAAGTTAACGCCGACGACGACTGACGCCTATGTGAAGAGAAAATATCACTTGACCCTTTGGCAAAAAAATGTATATAAGATAGATTATTTTATTTCACAATGTATAAGTAAGAAAAGTATTATTTTCAGTTCAGTTTTGATTAAATTTATTTATTTAATTAAAATATTCTTTTTTGTTATTTTCTATTCGATTATTCCTTGAAAATGTTACGGAATATATCTGTTTATTTCAAAATATTCGGAAGATTATGTATTTGAAGAGTTGAATCGCATATTTTTTGTTTATTTATTATCACAAGGTTTATCATTTTGTTGTTTCTCCGACATTCTTGTCGATTTAATATATTGCTCAAATAATTTTACTAGTACTTGATTCGCAGTTCGATTTTTTAGAAGGTATTCAATTATTTTACTTGTAAGGTCGTGCACTGGGTACATGTTTGTTTCAGTGTCCGAACTGTATCAAGCTTATGTAAAAATTTAAAAATTTGGTGCTGTGCGTTTACTGTGTATGATATATGTGACTACTCGACCAATCTATTCCTATTTTTAGAGTGTTCCAAAATCAGGAATATATTTCGCCAATGTCTAATACGTTGTAATTTCTTGGATAATGAGCGATTACAAGGACACCTTGAATTTCATTGATATTCTTGGTTCTTTTGGAAATTTAAATTATCCATTCGACAACAATTTTGTCCTCTTTTCCATGAATGTGAACTAAATAATAGGGTTGTACTTTCATGAGCAACAAGACGGACACCATTTCTTCTTGTTTTTAAGTCTTCGACTTATTTAATGTCATTCAACTACCACCGGGTCAATAAAAGAGTGTATTATTAGTGTCGACAAACTAAGGATTTTCTTATCCCAGGAATAGATTACCTTAACCGTACTTGGCACAACATTTTGGAATTTTAGACCCTCAATGCTCTTCAACTTCGTACTTGTTTGGCTTTATAAATATTTTGATATGAGCGTCACTGATGAGTCTTATGTAGACGAAACGCGCGTCTGGCGTACTAAATTATAATCTTGGTACCTTTGATAACTAATTACACCACTGGGTCGATGCCACTGCTGGTGGACGTTTCGTCCCCGAGGGTATCACCAGCCCAGTAGTCAGCACTTTGCTGTTGACATGCATATCAATTATGTGGTCATTTTTATAAATTTCCTGTTTACAAAACTTTGAATTTAATCGAAAAACTAACGATTTTCTTATCCCAGGAATAGATTACCTTAGCCGTATTTGGCACAACCTTTTGGAATTTTGGACCCTCAATGCTCTTCAACATCGTACTTGTTTGGATTTATAACTATTTTGATTTGAGCGTCACTGATGAGTCTTATGTAGACGAAACGCGCGTCTGGCGTACTGAATTATAATCCTGGTACCTTTAATAACTATATATAACATTTAGCAAATTTTATAATGAACGCACCGAAATAATATATATACGATATGCTCGCATCGCACGCATGGAAGACTTTCTTTATTGATAACAATAAAACTAACTTGTGACAAAGATGAAGCATACTGTTATCGTTCAGATTGATTCGACAAAAGCTGAACTGAACTTTTGAATCTCCTTTTTTTATATACAAATTAGACCGCTGGTTTTTCCTGTTTGAATGGTTTAAAGCTAGTAATGTTTTTGTTCCTATATCGCGTGGTGTTCGCTTTGAGCCAAGGCTCCGTGTTTAAGGCCCTACTTTGATCTATAATGGATATAAGAAGATGTGATGTGAATGCCAATGAGACAACTCTCCATCCAAATAACAATTTTACAAAAAACCTTTATAGGTCAATGTACGGCCTTCAACACGGAGCCTTGGCTCACACCGAACAACAAGCTATAAAGGGCCCCAAAATTACCAGTGTAAAAACGGGAAAACCAACGGTCTAATCTATATATATGGTTTACTTTAACAAATTATTACTTTTAGACTAAAAAAGTGAAAATATATATTGTAACAAAACGCATTTGACTAACAGGTCGAAAACAACTGATGTTCTTTAACCCTGCTGACTGCCATTGGCGATTGCCAAATAAAATTAATTACAAGATGTAACAAAATGGATCTTAATATAAATTTAATACTAAACAGAAAAAAAAATAACTTGTGGCCACGATGTTATGCCACAAACATACGGTGTCAATATTTTTTAGTACACCAGATCCGGATTTCGACAATACATGTCTCTTCAGTGATGTTAGGGATCGAAACGGTATTTGGAAGGCCATACAAAAAGTACCCTCATTTTTAGAAAAAGTACCCTCATTTTTAGATAGACTCTTGAATTTAAGAGTCAATATAGGATGAACGGATCATATAAACCGGATGGATAATATGATACAAGCCCAAACGAAAAAATATAAACGAGTCTAAATTGAAAACTACGTTCAAACCTATGATTGCGTTGGATAAAAACCGCAATTTTTATACGTGTGTATGTAAAACAAATTTCGTTGTAGAAGGGTCTAAAAACAGCACAAACAACATTTTCCAAAAGACCAAAAAAGTGAAAAAGTATATTTAAACAAAACGCATTTGACTAACAGGTCGAACAACTGATGTTCTTTAACCCTGCTGACTGCCATTGGCGATTGCCAAATAAAATTGATCACAAGATGTTGTAACAAAATGGATCTTAATATAAATTTAATACTAAACAGAAAAAAAAATTAACTTGTGGCCACGATGTTATGCCACAAACATACGGTGTCAATATTTTTTAGTACACCAGATCCGGATTTCGACAATAAATGTCTCTTCAGTGATGTTTGGGATCGAAACGGTATTTGGAAGGCCATATAAAAAGTACCCTCATTTTTAGAAAAAGTACCCTCATTTTTAGATAGACTCTTCGATTTTAAGAGTCAATTTAGGATGAACGGATCATATAAACCGGATGGAAAATATGATACAAGCCCAAACGAAAAAATATAAACGAGTCTAAATTGAAAACTACGTTCAAACCTATGGTTGCGTTGGATAAAAACCGCTATTTTTGTACGTGTGCATGTAAAACAAATTTCGTTGTAGAAGGGTCTTAAAACAGCACAAACAACATTTTCCAAAAGACCAAAAAAGTGAAAAAGTATATTTTAACAAAACGCATTTGACTAACAGGTCGAACAACTGATGTTCTTTAACCCTGCTGACTGCCATTGGCGATTGCCAAATAAAATTGATCACAAGATGTAACAAAATGGATCTTAATATAAATTTAATACTAAACAGAAAAAAAAATTAACTTGTGGCCACGATGTTATGCCACAAACATACGGTGTCAATATTTTTTAGTACACCAGATCCGGATTTCGACAATAAATGTCTCTTCAGTGATGTTAGGGATCGAAACGGTATTTGGAAGGCCCATTGGTGGCCTTCGGATGTTGTCTGCTCTATGGTCGGGGTTGTTGTCGCTTTGAGACAAACAAATATGTAACAATGAAGCACACAATGGCATATATACCAAGCATATTAGCACAAATTAAAGACAAGCATACATATATTTACCATAGTATAATAACACAATGACGGGAGGTATAAGGACAGAGCCACGTCATATAGGTATAAAAAACAAAACACAAAAAGGCATATAGACAAAGCAAAAATGAAAGACAAGCATACAAACATGTTTATGATAGAACAATAACGGGATGTATAAGCACAGAGCCACGCAATATGTTATACCAAAAGGCATATAGACAAAGCACATTAGCAAAAATGAAAGACAAGAATACGAGAATATCATAAACAATAACAAAATGGCAGGATGTACAAGGACAACAAGTATCTCGATCACAATAAAAACAAATAGATATTTAACAAAAAGCACAAAAAGGCAACATATCAAATTTAAAAACCTCATTCATTGCTTTCTTATTTTTGAATTTTATTTATGTATGTTAAATCCACCCATAAACGATAGAAAAAAATTAAGTACTGGGACCGAATGGCCAGATCAACATCGGCTCTGCGTATTTGACGTAAACTTCACACAGGTAGAGATATAAAATAACTTTGTCGTTTAAAGTATAAAAGAATAAAGTCTATAGTTCTTTTAGGCATACCTTCTGCAGAATGTAAATGAGAAGTTTACCTTTCCTTCTTACCGCTTGTCTGTATGCTTATTATATATTTCTTCCAAAAAAGAGCCGCTTCATTATGTTTAAAAGAAACACAAAAAGTCACACGGACAAAGCAAAATATGAAAGACCAGAATACAAAAATTATAATAGAACAATAACATAATAGCGAGATGTTTAAGTACAGAGCCTCGTCATATGTATCAAATAAAAAAAAATGTTACACGACAAAGCAAACATGAAAGATAATACAAAAACACAACGACAGGATTCATAAGTACAGAGCCACGTCAAATGGCTATCACAAAAAAAAAAAAAAAAAAAAAAAATCGCTCCGTTTATCTGTGTTTCTTTCAGACAGTCTTATTTGTATCAACATGTTTGTATTCTTTGTAATGCCAGCCATCCAATCATAACCTGTACTTATAGATAGGCACATGAATTTTGATAACTAATAAAAATATCAACTGCAAAAGCACGATTTAGCTCTCCAAGTATTTAGTAAAGTGAGCAGAACAAATCGTTTGGTTCTTAAATTCTTCATTGGTTTGCGGATGGCTTCAGGCATCACTTTACAGGCCCCTCATATTATCTTAGTTAAAAAATATTCAGCAGAACAAAATTTATGCCAAAACAAAATGTATTTATCACTAAAATATAGACAAACTGTAACTGTTGTTTATCACACGCAGCGAAGTTGCCAAACACAATTTTTACTTTTTAACGAACAAACGTATCTATAAATCCAACGTCTAACTGACTTCTATAATTATTGGCAGAAAATGGTAAGTCATCAATTGAGAATACTTTTTTTCAAACTTGAAATCTCGCTTACTATTATATACATGTACCTGCTACTATATAGAACAAAAAAGAAAAAAAAACACCGAAATACATGGTTTAACTTTATATAGAGCAGACGTAAAATTATTAGAGAGAGAAGTATTTCGAAAATACCCACTCTCCCTCGGCTATATATAGTTAAACCCTGTTTTTTTTATTTTTGGGACTGCTCTTTTGCTCTTTATATTATCAGGTTATCTCAAAATTGAAAAGGAGGTAAACGTCAAATATTGACGTCGTAACTATACATTTTAACAACTATATAAAATATAACAAAGAAAGCAAGGCAACGGACGAGATACAAACTTTTCACTAAAATACCCGAATTTTTAAATAAAGTATAAAGTCCATTATTTGAATAACTGGGTCCTTTTAAAAAACGGCCACTCAATCCGAGTACATCATAAAACCCTAACCCTAACCCATAAAATGGCAAAATCAATAGCTTAAACACATCAAACAAATGGAAAACGTCTGTCATAATCGTGATTTGGAGCAAGCATTTCCTTATGTAGGAAACGGTTAATTAAACCTGGTTTTGTGTTAGTCGAAAATAATAATGACGTCTTCACAGCATTTATTTAAAAAAAAAAATCAAAACCGCCATTATCATGATAATTATTTTGACTAGTATTGTGAAAACAATTTTATGAAGATTGTATATTCGTTATGAAATACGTCACTGTTAGTGATGTCCTGTGTTGTCTGTAGGTAGTTAATGGAAGTCTTTGGTTTGCATGTTGTAGCGACTATTGTATTGTTTTTTGTGTTTCTATTTGTGATTGGTATTCTTGCGTTAGTTTATGCTGTATCTTTTAATTTTGCCATATCAACTGGAGATATGGCTAGCCATAAAACCAGGTTCAACCAACCATTGTTTTTGTCTTGTGTTTTATCGTTTGTAGTTGTGATCCTATTTTTTATTTTCGTACTATATAAAAGGAAAGATAATATTAATCACCCAGTTCATTTGTATGGTTTTAGTTAACACATGATTTATTTGTTAGTTTTACATAGTTTGATTTGAAAAAAAGCCGACATAGTTAGATAGTGCAGTTAGTTGCACAATTACTAACACAATTCTATATCAATATTTTTCTAATTGTTATAAAATACATCAAATAACATTATTAAAACCTAATCTTTATTTATATATATATACTTTTAAATTAACCTGTGACGTTACTTTTAGTGGCGTTGATACATTCATGTGACAGACACACAGTTCGTAATTCTATAATGCTGTTTTTAAAATTGAGAATGGAAATGGGGTATGTGTCAAAGAGACAACAATCCGACCATAGAGCAGACGACAGCAGAAGGTCACCAACAGGTCTTTAATTCAACGATAAATTCCCGCACCCAGAGGCATCCTTCAGCTGGCCCCTAAACAAATATATACTAGTTCAGTGATAATGAACGCTGTCTAAAATCAATTTTAGTTATTCTTTGTTATTCTGTGGTTAACATGTTTGAATGTACTATTATATTATTTATATATTTATGTATTTCTCTGTCTTGAGTGTTTTTGCATTTATTTTTACTGTATTCCCGTCATGGAAAATTATCATTTGATTGCTGTTTTTAACATTGCTAGAACAAGCGATGTTTGACTAGCGACAAAACCAGGTTCAACCCACCATTTTTTCTTAAAATGTCCTGTACCAAGTCAGGAATATGGCAGTTGTTATCAAATAGTTACTATGTATGTTGGCGTTCGTTTTTTGTTGACACTTCCGTGTTTCTTTTGTTCCTTTGTTTTCTTCTTATAGTTGATGTGTTTCCCTCGGTTTAACTTTTCCACGAAATTAAATATTCATCAACATGTATGTTTTCCTAAATGCACAAACATTGGTATCCACTAAAATGAGTAAATCCACAGTAGTCTCGGATCTTTCATTTACTTATTTAAGGCAAAAGAAACTGTGGGCTTCAATAGACTACATTATTATTGACTTCATACAACATAATATTCGCCTTTTTAAAACTTTCATGTTATGCAAATAATACATTGATGTATAGTAAATTCATTTCCTAAAACACTACAAAAAAATACATTCTGATTGAGTTAATGTTATTATCATAAAGTGTATTGAAATAAACTGCGGTATAGCAAACCTCGAATTCGTTTACCATGTTTACAAAATGTTATCACACATTATGAACATTGAAAGAGCTCTCAACATAATTTCTGTTCAACTATATAGTTCATCCGGATAGTAATCTTACTAACTGGTTGGAAATAACCGAGAATTTTTAATGAAGACAAAACGTGCGTCTGGCGTTTTAAATTATAATCCTGGTACCTTTGATAACTAATTAAGTCCAACAACTTTTATATAATATTATAAATGATATACTGCATTTTTTTTTGAACAAAAATGATTGTCAGCCTTTGATAAAAGAACAGCCAAATATTGTAAGCAATGATCTCTTGATTATAATAAAAACCAAAAAGGGACTACAGTCAAGTTTAAAACAGTTACCGAAATTCTGCGATCAATGGCAGCTGACAGTAAAACTGTACAAAAAATAAACCAAAACCATGAAGTTTAGTACGAATAATAATAGGGAAACAACCTAATCATATAAGAACAAGCAGATGTGTAACGATTACCAATGAGACAACTCTCAACTAGAGACAAAATGACGAAAACATAATCATCTATAGGTCCCTAAACGACATTCAACAGTGAGAAAAACCCTTACTGCACAGCGCGCTGTAATTGGTCTCAAAATAATGAATGTAAAATAATTTAAACGAGAAAAAAGGCACCAATTATTTACTTGAAAATTGATACAAGTTATGTCATATATCAAAGAATATTGTAATTCATTGCCAAACTACTTAATCAACTCATTAGAAATGTCAATAATTACCTTTTATAATGAACTATCGTATATGGATATATGCTCATTTTTTTTAACAACTTCATGTTAATCTTCTCGTATTTCCGGACTCATCTCTTCTTTTGGACGTATCCCGGTAAATATAAAGAAAACAGTTGACTTTCAGAGGAAAAGATATTTTTTGGGCTTAACAACGGACATAAATATATAAAATTGATTCAACATTATACATTATCTGTTTTCATGTTTATTAAAAAAGATACTGTTATATCATGTTACCGATGAGCTGTTAAGATGAAGGTGATACAGAAGGTACATGAAAATCATTTAAAATCATTGCTATAGAAATTGCTAGCAAATCATATACACCTATACCCCTCCCAACTCAGATAAAGGAATAGCAGAAATCCACTATTTGCATTAGGAATCAATTATTATAAACGATATTTCAAGGTTCTTATCTTGACAATCATTTGATAAAAATGGTTAGTGGATATGGAGGAAGTCTATTGTCCCTCCTCCCACGATATAAAAGAAGGGATATACAGAAGGAAACGGCAGAAGGAAAATATATAAAAATAGTGAAATCTTATTCAAATCGAAATGGAAAGAGAAGAATTGGACGCCTGGGCTAATATATAAGAGTAAAGGGGAACAGATTAAAAAAATGGGAGAAGCATACCTCTGGAGACTGAAACTTTTGATATGGATCACAGCTTATGGTCAAAATAAGAATTCCGTTTAATTGATAAATCTTTTTACGCTAACCGTTACCTAGATGATAGTTTTGCTTTGGATAATCAAATGTTTCCTTTATGTACGCTAGAAATTAAACAAAGGGATATAAATTCAAATACACATTATATGAGCAGAACTAATTGTCCTTTTCTTAATTTTAAATTTCAGTTTTACAATGGAAATTATTTTTGTCAATCCTTAATTGTAACATTTCATTACTTAGACACGAATGTTTTAACATACCGACGACGTTTATATTTCCAATATCTTTCGCCGTTGTCGTTTTTCGCATATTATTATTTTTAAAGTGATAGTAAAGGTCCGTTCAGGTTTTGAGACGAGCTGCCTTGAAACATAGATCGAGCCATTCCAGCAATAATTAAGGGTATTTATTATTTCATTCGTAACAACTTATTTCTTCTTTTTATAAAATTATAAAACAATGATCGGGCACATGTTTTTAGTAGGTCTCGCTTTCGTTGAACGCTTTTAAATACCAATAAAATTTCAAAAAGAAGCTTTAACTAAAATTAAATTTAACCCAAATAATTCAAACCTTCCAATTAAGCGAGCTCATTTACTGTAGCTATCGTATATATCATCGATATGAATAAATAAAGGCAACAGTAGTATACCGCTGTTCAAAAATACAAATGCATTAAATGTATTGACAATAAACTCATCATAGATACAATGATCTAACTTTTGTATATGCGCCAGACGCGTGTATCGTCTACATAAGACTCACTAATGACACTCAAATCCCCCCAAAAATTTAAATGTAAAATAAAGTACGAAGTTGCAAATTTGAGGACCAACAATTCTTTAAAATTTTGGCAAATACAGCTAAGGTAATCTATTCTTGAGGTAGAAAAGTCTTAGTATTTAAAAAAAATCAAAGTCTTGTAGACAGTAAATTTATAATTATGACCATATCATGATAATTCATGTCAACACAGAAGTGCTGACTACCACCTGAATAATTGTGTCTTTTATGGAACTGACCGTGACAAATTGTATGCAAGTATGATATTGTGTGGAAACTAGTCAATTAATGTCTATATGGTCAGTTTAAACAAACATGGGTTACTTCTGTTGATACAGCTAAGTGTTTAAACTATAGAATTTTTAAAACGTTTCACAATTTTTAATGATATACTGTTTATCTACCATATGATTTTTTAATGACATATTATTATTTTAGTTGTATAAATCATAAATTGATAAAAGAACAAGGTCGGGTGTCAAACGTGCTTGTTTGTTTTTTTTTTAAAGTACTAAATTAAACAGAAACTTATCTTTATAATCAAACAACACAAGATTTAAAGGTCAAACAAATAAGACCATTATAATTAATTGAACTTAATTTTCCTTTTCATAAGCTATTTTCAAATTTGAAAAAATAATAATGTTGACCTACTATATGATCGTCGAAGGGCATACTGTAATTTTATATGTATAAATCATAAATAGCTAATAGAAACGGGTTCCTTTTTGGGGGTTTGACTGCGATTGTATGCTTTTTTTAAAGTACTAGTTTAAAAACCAACTTATCATAAGTAAATAGTTATCAAAGGTACCAGGATTATAATTTAGTACGCCAGACGCGCGTTTCGTCTACATAAGACTCATCAGTGACGCTCATATCAAAAAAGTTATAACCCAAACAAATACAAAGTTGAAGAGCATTGAGGATCCATACACATAAATTGTCTAACACATAGTTCCCCCTCCGAAAACACACTTTTTTCGCACTAGATATACTGTACAGTGCATGCGCCCTCAGGAAGGACATTGTCATTGTAATGTCTGGTAAAAGTCAATATTTTCCATTTTATGTACTTCCGTAATTCTGAATACTATTATCGTTTTTTTAAAAAAAAAAAGGGCTGGCTAGGAGGGTATTTCAAGAACTATGAATTTAATCAATCGACGCGTCAACTTTATAAATAAAAAATTTGGCCCGTTCAGAGAAAACTGATTAGAATAATGACCATATGGAGATTTGGAAGTAAACTTTACTAAGTAGAAATTGCCAGTAGGACCAAATGAACTGGACAAGCCAGGCAATTAAAATTCATTTAACCAATAAGAAAAAAAATTCTAATTGTGCATGCGGAACCAGCACTAAGGAAAAGTAAATGATACCATATTAAAACTATTAACCTTGCCTTAACATATTTATATATAACTATTAGGGTATTATTTTTTTAAATGAATGTCAAATTTTTTAGGTAAAAGGATTAATTATAATGGACATTGCATCGTCATTTTTAACAGTAAATAAAGGCAACAGTTTTACACCGCTGTTCGAAATTCATAAATCGATTGAGAAAAAACAAATCCGGGTTACTAACTTAAACTGAGGGAAACATCAAATACAAGAGCAGAACTACAACACAACAGAAACACAACACTAAAATGTAACACATAAAGAAACGAACTATAATATGACAATGGTCATTTTCCTGACTTGGCACAGGACATTTAAAGAAAAAAAACTTTGGTTGAATCTGGTTTTGCGGCTAGCTAAACCTCGCGCTTTTATGGCAATGTTAAATATAACATATTTTAATGACAAAATTACATGACAGGACTACAGACAAAGAAATGCACAAATAAACATTACAACAGGACGTTTCGACATGCTTATAGTTATCAATAGGTACCAGGCTTATAATTTAATTCACTATTAGTCACTATACGGGCGTTTCCTCTACATAAGAATCACCACTGACACTCAAATCAAAATAACAAAGAAAGCCAAATAAGTACAAAAATACTTAAAAGTTGTGCCAAATACGGCTAATATTATCTATGCCTGGGATAAGAACATCATTGATACAGCTTAACGAAGCATTAGCTACGACATATGCATTAACAAAATAAACTTTGAATATAAACTTGGTTATTAAAGAGTATAACTGCAAAACTTAGCTTAAAAGAAAACGGTCAACCCAGGTACACAAAAGAACTGTAGCATATGCCCAAAAAAATAATGCGGCCACTTTAATTTAAGACGAAAACCGTCTAAAGTTTAACTAAAATGCTAAAATTTAGCATGACTTAATGATGCTAGTACCCGAAATATGTGCACTGTATTGTAAAAAACAGCCCATATTTATGTAGCAGAAGCATTCTTTTTTCCAATAAATAACTAAAGGTTTACATTTTAACAATTTTATAAAACTGCTATATTTTGGGGTAAAAATGGGTCTTACTGGACCTACTCCTTTATTTATTAAATTAAAATATTTTTTTTTGTTATTTTCTATTCGATTATCCTTGAAAATGTTACGGAATATATCTGTTTATTTCAAAATATTCGGAAGATTATGTATTCGAAGTGTTGAATCGCATTTTCCTTGTTTATTTACAATCACAAGGTTTATTATTTTGTTGTTCCTCCGACATTCTTATCGATTTAATATATTGCTAAGTAAAGAAGTTTACTAATACTTGATTCGCAGTTCGATTTTTAGAAGGTATTCAATTATTTTACTCATAAGGTCTTGCACTGGGTACATGTTTGTTTTAGTGTCCGAACTGTATTAAGCTTATGTAAGAATTTAAAAATTTGGTGCTTGGCGTTTACTGTTTACTACTCAACCAATCTCTCCTATTTTTAGAGTGTTCCAAAATCAGGAAAATATTTCGCCAATGTCTAATAAGTTGTAATTTCTTGGATTATGAGCGATTACAAGGATACCTTGAATTTCACTGATATTCTTGGTTCTTTTGGAAATTTAAATTATCCATTCGACAACAAGTTTGTCCTCTTTTCCATAAATGTGAACTAAATAATAGGGTTGTACTTTCATGAGCAACAAGAGGGACACCCTTTCTTCTTGTTTTTAAGTCTTCGACTTGACTTATTTAATGTCATTCAACTACCACCGAGTCAATAATAGAGTGTAATATAAGTGTCGAAAAACCAAGGATTTTCTTATTCCAGGAATAGATTACCTTGGCCATACTTGGCACAACTTTTTGGAATTTTGGACCTTCATTGCTTATCAACTTCGTACTTGTTTGGCTTTATAAATATTTTGATATGAGCGTCACTGATGAGTCTTATGTTCACGAAACGCGCGTCTGGCGCACTAAATTATAATCTCGGTACCTTTGATAACTAATTTCACCACTGGGTCGATGCCACTGCTGTAAGACGTTTCATCCCAGAGGTTATCACCAGCCCAGTAGTCAGCACTTCGCTGTTGACATGAATATCAATTATGTGGTCATTTTCATAAATTTTCTTTTTACAAAACTTTGAATTTATCGAAAAACGAAGGATTTTCTTATCCCAGGAATAAATTACTTTAGCCGTACTTGGCACAACTTTTTGGAACATCGTACTTGTTTGGATTTATAAATATTTTGATATGAGCGTCTCTGATGAGTTTTATGAAGAAGAAATGCGCGTCTGACGTACTAAATTATAATAATGGTACCTTTTACTTTGTACTTGTTTGGTTTTATAAATATTTTGATTTGAGCGTCACTGATAAGTCTTATGTAGACGAAACGCGCGTCTGGCGAACTTAATTATAAATATGGTACCTTTGATAACTATTATAACTATTATGTTCTATTTTCTTGCTTATTTGGCTATTTATTTGTTTCGAATGTTCTTCCATTCATTTGTATTTTGTCATTTTAGTGTTATATCTAACATTACCATAAAAGCGCGAAATTTGACTAGCTACAAAACCAGTTTCAAGCCACCAGTTTTCTTGAATATGTTCTATACCAAGTCCGGAAAATCGCAGTTGTTATATTATAGTTCGTTTATCTGTGTGTTGCATTGTAGTTTGGTTTTTTGTTGCACTTCAGTGTTTCTGTTGTTTCGTTTTTTTTTCTTATTGTTTATGTGTTTTTCGTCAGTTTTAGTTTGTAACACGGATTTGTTTTCTCTTAATCGATTTATGACTTTTGAATAGTGGTATACCACTGTTACCTTTATTTATCACTCCAATGCACAATAACTCATGGACTTGCATGAAATACAAGTGATTCGGTGTATGGGAACACATATATCATTCCTTGCTTAACTGTTTAAGGTATAGAAAAAAAATAAAAGACGTCTGGATATTATAGAATATTTATATATTTCTAAAGACAAACATGAGTCATTTGCCGAAAGATTAGGCGAAGGGGTGTGTGTGGTTTATGGATTTATTTATTTAATTTATTTTTAATATGATTATACATTTCATGAACTCCAAAGAATTCTTAAACTGTATTATATACTATGTATTAACATTGTATACTTGTAAATTCTTACTATTTCTTACTCGCATAATAACAATGCTTTAAATGTCATTCACTTATGTCGAGTAACAATGTATGTATGTACTGTAGTTAATACACCAAAGAGATCAATACAAAAAAAATCATTTATTGTTTTTCCTCCTCGGGAATGTCAAAATCGGATTCTTTGAAAAGTGGGTGGTTTGGTGGTACTTTATGAGTATACAGCTTTAGCTTGTAATATAGGCATGTTATATATCCGCTATCATTTACTTTTTTCGTAAGTTCTCTTCTATCGGACACGAGTTTCAATAATTCTGCTGCCTGATCGTAACTCTCATTTGTATAATATTTTTTGTCATTTTTTTCAATCATTTGGTCAATAACTACAAGTAGTTTTTCCACTTGTTCGTCGTCTCTTTTTTTATTGTTCAAAATCACGAACCTGTTATCACAGAATTCCAAAAACGTTTTCAGGTACAGGGGTAGCTGATCAAGGTATGTATCGATGCTCGGTACTTCTTTGCCTTGGTCTTCGTAATCACTTTCCCAAAGATCGAATTTTGAGAAAATAACAACAACATACTTCAAAATGTCAAAGCCAAAGTACTGAATATAATGCTTCAAGGTTTGTATATCTTCTCCAGTAAAACGACCGGTAGGAACCACGAGTACTAAAGCGTGTGGTCCAGGGAATGTGTGTACAATGCACTTTTTAACTTCTTCTTGTGTCTTATGATTATTAAGGTTTGAATCAGTATCAAACACGCCTGGTGTGTCAATGATTCGTATTTTCCTGCCAAATCTAGTGTTTTCTTTTTCCGTACATTCTTTTGTTACAGATGACCCCTTACAGGCAAATTCAAACGGTTTAATTTCATCACCGTGTCTGAGCCCAAGTATCGTATTCCCAGTTCTGCTTTTACCTGCTCCGGTTTTACCCAGTAAAACTATTCGAAGTTCGTCTTCTTCACACTCCGCCATCTAAACGAAAGACAATGACTAAGATTAAGAATGGAATATGACCAGTTCTTTTTAATAAAATCACAAAAATACTGAACCTCAAAAGAGAACGTTCATAAACAAATGACAACATCAAAAGCCCATGGCGTTGTCAATTTAATTTCGATTTATGCGCTTGACTGTCCCTCTACTCTCTTTCGTCCCTTTTTAGAGCGCGCAAACCTTTTTCCTCGCTGCATTTTTAGGTTGCATTTCTGTAATTATTGACAATGCAATTTCCCATAGGAACTCCTTTTAACTAAAACTGCACCACTTTTACTATGAAGTTTTGAAAAAAATCTTATCCTAGAATTGAAAGTTCATTTGCACCACAATTTTTTTCAAAGGTCAAAATATAGGGCTGTGCGGCATATTTTCAACGTTTATATGCCCTGAACTTCTCAGAGTTTAAACTTACACTAATATTCTTAACTACCCCTACCTCCGATGAAAGGTTACCACATATTTCAATGTAAACAATATGCACGTGTTTATTTACTGGTAACATTCCAAAGTTCTGTCTCTGCGATATTGAACACAGAGAGCATAACTGGGAACCAGTATGTAAACAAAATTCATTTTCTATCAATATTCAATTTCTCCCCAAAAGAGGAGGGTTTCCAGAACTAGCTGTATTTACTAAGTGCAACCTTTAAAGTAGTGCCTGTACTTGGTTGAAAGCAAAATAACGAACGAAAAACTAATATGTTACACAGCAAGGAAACCTCAGCCACTGAAACACGCTCCTGATTTGGGACGGGCACATACAGAATGTAGAGGGCTAACATAGGACAGTGGAACAACACATGAACAAGCTTTAAGCTTGCTAATAGCGGTGTACCTATCTCCGGGATTTGAAAACGCCTCTTTAATTTAAAATAACGCATATTGTGATATAACTCATTAACCATTTATAATTGAGACCTAGCAGTCGGAAACCAGGTTGAAATAGAACAAAAGAATCGAAGCTCTTTATTAGAGAAGGCGAAAAAAGACTACTGTATAGTTTACTATAGTGACAAAATTTTTAAAAGTTAATAGAAACAAACAAAATTGCAATTTTCTTCTCAATTACGAGGTGTTTTTAAAAAAAAACACTATTTGCATAAGTTTTCAATTTATCTAGTACATAGTTAAACAGAACAATTAGATATCAAGTCGACGACATGGGTATCTTTCAAGTTGGATGATGAAAATGCATAACCTCCGATTTTTTTGAAAAAATTACCACGGACGGAAAACATATCAATCTATTAGTTCAGTAATTTTCGTGTCTGCCCTTTCTATTATGTGACTGAAGAAAAAATTACAAAAAATGGGTAACAATTGTATCGAAAAGAGAAAATCGAGTGCACCTTTTTATGTTAGGGCGTGTTTGAGTTGAGTATTTTGTCTTAATATCGTACAAAGTAAGAATATTTCATACATCGTCTCGCTTCAGATTCTATCATTTTTATATATTAAAGCTACAGGTTGACTTTATAACACCAAAAAATCACAGTACTAAAAGATGAAATATATGGGTCAAGTGAAATACCTATCTAATGAGTCACAAAAACAGAGAAGGTGTGTTCGAATAGCTATTTTTTTTACTGAAAGTACTTGACGACAGTCTTTCAAGTTGGATGATGAAAATGCATATCTTCGAAAATTTCTAATTTTTTGTGTGTGATAACTAGGGTTTATAGTCATCATACAATATACAAATCTAGTCTACCCTTCCACGAAATATTTAATTAGAATTTTTTTAAATGTTTATGAATTTTCGAAAATTCCACCTGACAACCGATCAGACAATAGTTTTAAGTTGAATCATTGCAGAAAAGATTATTAACTGATGCTCATTAGCTAGTTGATACATTTGTCTTTGAAAATACAACTGACATATAAGGATCGTAATGATGCAATGTGGATAAATTTATCAGTTTCCAAGAGCAAAATTGGTAGCTCGTCATCCCAACAATGGCTTCCATTTCTACGATTGTGAAAATGAACTGGCGTAATGGGGAGATAATTTTGACGAAGTAGACTTCTGACTGCTAGGATCTTTTGATATGAGGTCCTTGATTTATGACCTTCATAAAGGTCATGATGAAGGTCATAGGTAAATTTGACGTTCAAGATTTTTTATCTTTTGTTTTACATCATATGTATATGTCGTGTACAAGTTGCGATTTTGTACAGTTTATAACATGTACAAACATTTTGTACATGTTATAATTTGTACAATGCCAAAATACAAGTTATAACATATACAAAAGTACCGCAAACATGTTATAACAATTATAAAATATTGCTTAAAATGGGTTTTTACGTGTACAAAATATGAAAATAAAATGTGTTTCTATCATTACAACACATGCCATTAACCTCATTAATATTTTTTTTTCATTTTTATATTATTGGCCATTCATGCTAGTGGGATAACTTTTTGAAACAGTTAAGGAAGTTCGCTTGTCAAATTTTGAAATTTTTGTCAGATTTTCAGAATCCTCTGGTTTTATCCATTTAAAAGCCTTAAAGAATCTTGCCCATTGACCCCCATTATTCTTTTTGTAAATCTTTTACATGTTTCATTTTAAGCCATTTGTAAAAGTCTCATAAAATCTTTTTTTTTTTTTTTATAATTTTTGAGAACTCAAACTTGTCAATGATAAAGCTATGAAAAGTAAAAAAAAGAACATTTCCCCGCCACAATTTCAATGGATTATATTTCAAAAACAAGCACCTATATTTGTTTCCGCTCTTTTGGTTCCTTTATTAATCCCCTATCAATATATACTACTGTTATGAAAAGCTAGTTATTTTGAAACTGAGTAGCGAACTTCCTTAATCACTGTCATGATTCAGCAGACAACAATGAACAAACAATTGAGTTTGAAACAGAAACAATGGTAAATGAATGATATGATGCGAACATGGTTGGTGAGGAAGTATCAGCATGACATCTACTTGTATACCACCTCGAAAGAGGTGATATCCCTGCTGTCAATACCAGAGAGGGTTTGTCTGAAATTTCAAATATTGACATTCAAGCGTTCACGAAAGAGGACCTTTCTGGTCAGCAGGTACAAGCTGATGTCTTGGCAAAAAATCAACAGCTAGATTAACTGCTCTCTCTGATGATGAATAAGAATAAGAATGAACATGACGGCTATAAAATTGGAACTAAAGACTTAGTTGGACAAATTAAGGGATACGTGAGTTTTGCTTGTTATCGTTATCCAAACCTTTTAAGTCGAAGAGTTTTGGTTAACCCTTATAGCAGTTTTTGAAATCAGTATTTCTCCACAACCATACAAGTGATTGACCTGGGGTCTTTTGATTATTTAAGGTCAAGGTCAAAGGTCAATTTGACACCTTTGCTTAAACTTCTTTCTGGATCATTATAAAACAATTAAGTCTTTTGCATAAACCTGTAAGTCTTATCTTTTGTATATTAGTTTGATTTACCACATTACATCAACACGGAGTGACATTTTCTAACATCGTTTTTTTTAAATTTCATTCTATTTATCGAGGTTGAAAGACCTTCAATTGTTCTCTGAAGAATTGGTATTTAATTAGGTCTTTCCACTTTTCGTGGAAAGACCTTTTGTTTTTCTTCTGATTATTTTTTCTTTTTCTGTCGTGTGAGATGCTTTTTTGTTTAACAACATATCAAATGGATGTTCGGCCAATGATGGTGTACAGTAATGGGGGTTTCAAAACTCACCCTGTGTGACCAACACATATTTTTATAGGAGTTATCTCACTTTGTCCCCTTTTCATGTTATCGCTATATCTCTAAAAAGGGTAAAAGATTTTAACAAACTGTTTTCACCAAATTGTTCGTCTACTCTTAAGAATGATCTGGTTTATTTTGACTGGAGTGATTTGAAGACATCTTATGGGAGTTATTTCCCTTTGAAAATTTAAGATAGGCGATATGTTGATAAATTCATACGTTATAAGTCGTAGAGACCTACAGTCTTTTGATATGAAGTTCTTAGTCCATTTGAAGGAAATTGAGGTCAATGGGCCATTCCAGTTAATATCTGATAATGGGAGATGGATGGTCCTTTCTAAGGGGTGTAAAATTTATACATTTTAGGGGTGAAATTTTGGGTTTTTTCATCTGACAGGTACACTTTTACGCAACAATTTCTGAGGGTCTTGCGATAGTAAATAATTAAAAATAATTACATCATTATATATTTGGAGGGGTTCGTGTTGTTTATTCTTTAGTTTTCTATGTTGTGTCATGTGTACTATTGTTTTTTCGTTTGTCTTTTTCATTTTTAGCCACGGCGTTGTCAGTTTGTTTTAGATTTATGAGTTTGACTGTCCCTTTGGTATCCTGGTACCTTTGATAACTATATCGTTCCTCTTTTATAGGAGTTTTCTCCGTTTTTGTATTTGAAATCAGTATTTCTCAACAACCATACAAGTGGTTGACCTGGGGTCTTCCGATTTGAGATCACTGACCCATGACCTCAAATTTGAGGTCAAGGTCAAAGGTCAATTTGACGTTCTAGACCTTTGCTAAAAAAAATCTGGTTCATTATAAAACAATGAAGTCTTCTGCATAAGCCTATTAATCTTATTGTTTTATATATCAGTTTGATTTACCTAATTACATCAACACGGAGTGACATTTCTCTAACATTCTTTTTTAAATTTCATTCTAATTATCGAGGGGGAAAGACCTTCAATTGTTCTCTGATGAATTGGTTTTAATCTGCTTTATTATTATTTTTAATTTTGTAAAGGTTAAAACCATTTTTAAGCAATAATTTGTACATATTATATTATGTACGAGGTACTTATGTATATGTTATAACTTGTATTTTGGCATTTTACAAATTATAACATGTACAAATTATAAAATGTACAATATTTTTGTACATATTATAACCTGTACAACTTGTACACGACATATATATGATACAGCCATGGGACTGTTTGTTTTAAGCTGCATGCCACTTGACCATAAACAAGCTAACCGGAAGTGACATTGTGAAGACCTGAAATAGTGGTTTTTGTACTTATCTAATGTTATTGAACCATATATTTTTGGAATCATTTTCAAGTTATTTATTAAAGAGTACATTATATGACATTTTGCAAACCGGAAGAAAAAAAATCTTTTGATAGATTTTTACTTGTGGAAAGACCTTCAATTGTTCTCTGAACAATATGTTTTTAATTTCATATAAAATCCCAAAATTTGTGAGTTCAGATAACCTCTTCTTATATGAAAGAGATTGGTAATCCCTTTCAATATAAAGTTCAAGATTTAGCGAGTACTTGTCATGAAGAAAGATTTTTTTTTTTTTACAAACTTAAAATATTGTAAAGTGCCCAAGGCTCAAATTGTTTAGCTTTATTCAAGAATTCGTTTCATTATCAGTGCAATGTTAAGTATGACTTCCTTTAAGGGATTGCATTATAGGTACCTCTAGGTAATGTAGGGACTATCAAATTATACGGGAAAGTTAAAGAAATAATGGTGTAGACATCATATGACCCAACATGTCTTTTTGTTTATTTTCAGCTCAAATAAATAAGTTCCATAATATAGTTACAACAAATATAAATAAGGACATTAGGTAGGAGAGTGCCGTCCCAGAAAAAAATTAAAATAGCCTTGCCAGACGTCATAATTATTTGGACCAGTAGGAGAGCAAATTACACAGCTGTCCATTCAAGTCACAATTAATGAATAAAAAGTACATAATGAAAGGTCAAAGTACGACCTTCAACAAAAATGATCCCATAGACAATGTTTGAATCCAACTCTTTACATCAAATAAGATCATTAACAAAATTAAAATACTAAAAGTAAATGCCTTTCAAATAAAATTAAAAGGGTCAACTTAATTTAAATTCTCTATGTAAATAATATTCTTACCAACCCTGGATCCAGTATTCTGAAATGTTCTGTTAGTGTATTAGCTTAAGATCTACATTTTCAGTTTAAAGGACTTATTTCTTTTTTTTTAATTGCTTTCATAAAGTTTATTTTTTTTACAGCAGATTTATTTATTCAAGTCATAACTTTAACGGTACCAAGTAACTGCATAAGTATACTTCAATATATTTTTGTTAGTTTAACTTTTTATAAGTTTTAATCATATTGAATAATAAACTGTAATCCATACCAGCTGATATACTCATAAATCGAAACCTATAAAACGCTATAGGCTATATTTGACATGAAGTTGGGTTTTTGAAGCGGGTAAAATGCGATCAAGGTTAGAAAAAGTCTAATTTGGGGGGGGGGGGGGGATTGATTGCATCAAATATTGTAGTGCACGGAAGGAACCGAACCATAATCTATTTCCACTCAGCAGAAGCAGACAATTGCTTTGTATTCTCAAAAACCTCTCCCTTGACTAGTTTATCGTGTTGCAGATTTTGAGTCTTCAAACACAAGTTTCAGGATTAAAAACTACTTTTGATAATTTGTTCGTCATCTGATCTAAATATAAATGAAATCATATAAAAAAAATGAACCAAATACCATCTTCTTAGTCAAACTTTATTGGTTTAAAAGTTAATTTTTCATTTAAATTGCATCAAATATTGTAGTGCACGGAAGGAACCGAACCATAATCTATTTCCACTCAGCAGAAGCAGACAATTGCTTTGTATTCTCAAAAACCTCTCCCTTGACTAGTTTATCGTGTTGCAGATTTTGAGTCTTCAAACACAAGTTTCAGGATTAAAAACTACTTTTGATAATTTGTTCGTCATCTGATCTAAATATAAATGAAATCCTATAAAAAAAATGAACCAAATACCATCTTCTTAGTCAAACTTTATTGGTTTAAAAGTTAATTTTTCATTTAAATGTAATGTGTCTTGCGGTGTGTAAGATTTTGCTTCTCGAGTGTTTGAGGCGTTGATTAAAACATGACCGTAATTCCGTCTGTATCTGATAGTTTGTAATTCAAACACACCTACTATGTTATGATGACTCTTTGTAATTCAAACACACCTACTATGTAATGATGACTCTTTGTAATTCAAACACACCTACTATGTAATGATGACTCTTTGTAATTCAAACACACCTACTATGTTATGATGACTCTCTGTAATTCAAACACACCTACTATGTTGTGATGACTCTTTGTAATTCAAACACACCTATTATGTTATGATGACTCTTTGTAATTCAAACACACCTACTAACTTATGATGACTCTTTGTAATTCAAACACACCTACTATGTAATGATGACTCTCTGTAATTCAAACACACCTAATATGTTATGATGACTCTTTGTAATTCAAACACATCTACTAACTTATGATGACTCTTTGTAATTCAAACGCACCTACTATGTTATGAGGACTCTGTAATTTGAACACACCTACTATGTTATGATGGCTCTGTAATTCAAACACACCTACTATGTTATGATGACTCTTTGTAATTCAAACACATCTACTAACTTATGATGACTCTTTGTAATTCAAACGCACCTACTATGTTATGAGGACTCTGTAATTTGAACACACCTACTATGTTATGATGGCTCTGTAATTCAAACACACCTACTATGTTATGATGACTCTTTGTAATTCAAACGCACCTACTATGTTATGATGAATCATCACAAATTAAAGTATTTCGTAAGGCCCATATTAATTGGTGTTGTCTTTTTTATTAATGTGCTTTAAATGTTAGAAATAGCCTGTGAAAAGCCTCGTATTATTCTATTTATACCTAAACATGATTTGTTTTCCCTTTTCAGTTACTATCGTTGTCAAGAAAAGTCACGACTATGGTTTAATGCTTTAAGCAAACTCAAATGATGTGCAGATAACTGTTAACGTTTTGTTCGAAGCCGCAGAACCAATACCTAAATTTCATAAAACTTCTTCACCAGTGTTCTATATAAAGCACACGTGCTGGCCGCAAAATGACCAGCGGTATACTACTTTTACCTTTAATCTAGAAAGCCAACGGGGTCAAAATTCTTAATTCGTAACTTGTCAATTCGTAACTTGTAACTGTGTAATTTCTAAATTGTTAATTCGTAAATTGTTAATTTGTAACTTGTTACTGTAAAATTCATATAATGCTTAATTCGTAAATTGTCAATTTGTAACTTGCACCTTTGTAGTTTCAACATTCGCAATCGGTAAATTGTCAGTTTGTTATCTGTAACTGTGCAATTTCATAATGCTTCATGTTACTTCATGTCGCTTCGTGAATTGTCGATGTGTGAAATGTCGAAGTGTTAAGTACAGCTCTTTATAAGAACCAGTCAGAGTGCCATATACATGTGATACATGGGGGGTTTCAGATTTTATCTATAATTGGCCTAGTAGAAGCAATAAATGAATAATGCTCAAAATATTATTTTGAGTGGGAAAATATGAGTGGTTGACATGGTAACGGACACCCAATTTTTTGGTTGTTAAGCATAGTAATATCTTTCAAAAATCAGCTAAATCACCACATTTCAGCCTGATTATGAATAGAATCGTGCATTTTTCATTAATTTTCATACGTAACATTGATAGAACTTAGTTTAAGCTTCATTTTAGTGAAGGTTGCATGTCAACCAAATTTGTAAATCTTTTGATGAAAATTTTTGCGAAAAATGCATATTTTCAACTTTTCTGAAATTGGGATTTTTGCGAAATTATCAAATTTTCTCTTGTGTTTTTCAGAAAAGTGAAAATGTGTACATAATAGCTAGCACTGTTGTTATGAAGTTTGAATACTACTTTACCAAATTTAATTGAAAAATGTGTGGGATTTGTTTTAGTTTTATCACCATAGCAACCGTTATTTCCTTGGAAACGGAGTTTTCATTTGCAGAATATGTCAGTTTAAGAGCTTAAATTTCCTGAATTGTTTTATAACCGATAAGAAAATACATGAAAGCTAACGAAAACTTTAAATTACTATTGTCAAGTGTTGTTGACTTCACTTGTTACCACGGAAACACATATTCTTCATAGCAACATTAACTAAAAAACTGCATAGATCGAAATTTATAAAATAAATATATAAATAGAAGGTTTTTTTTTTAAATGGAATATGACTTTATTCTTTACTTCACTCACAGTCTTGTCTTGTTTTTTTTAGATTGTTCAATAAATGTAATATGTAATATGTAATGAAACATTAGGGTTGGGGGGCTTGGAAAAAGGGGGAGGGATATGTTGATTTTTTATAAATGTTGCATACAAGTAGATACTTGAAAAGATAATTGATTTCGTCGTCCGAAGAATTTTGACCCCGTTAGCTTTCCATATTAATCGTCAACCTAAACGAACTCGCTAATTCACTTCACAGAAATAACCATAAGTGTCTGTATTTACAAATGACAATAACGAAATAAAAGATGGAGGAAAATCAAAATTCAATGGTGGGGCGCATTGTTTTTGCGGGCATTTTGGGATTAATTAATGTTCGAGCACTTTTTAAAAGATTGTGCAAAATTTATCTGTGTTTCAATAAATAAATACTAGGCTTCAGTATTATCGTGTCCAGTACGGCTGACACAATTTCACGTAACATTGCAATGCCTATAAGATAATATCAATATATTATAGGCATTGCAATGTTACGTGAAATTGTGTCAGTCATAAAGAACATCAATGGAAGTTAACCAATCAAATTTTATTTCTTTTTTTTTCGTGATTTCAAGCTTCGGTAACAAATATACTAAATATTAAAATTGTCAATAGAAACAAAACACTTAAAAAGAACAATCCCATGGTTTGAAACACATAAGAAATATGTTTATGACTCATATAGGTTTTACTACAACTGTCAACTTTATTGGAATATTTTTTCGACCCTTATTTGAATGCAACCAGATGTTACTAAGATTTGGTGAAACTACACCTTCAATTCGTAACAAATTTAACTATAAGTGTTGTCAATTTTGAATACATCTGTACATTCAAATGATTAAGATTTTCATGCAGTCAACTTTAGCATTTGATAGTTCATTGATAACATTCTGGCGTATCATAAACAAACAACTTGTTACGTCTCATTTCATTGGCCGAAAGAAAAATACAACAACAATGTAGGCAGTGTGCACGTGAATTGACACAGGTGACCGACAATGGAATTTACTATGTTATTACGAACGTAAAAACAATGATTTGTATAGTTTACAAACCTTTGGTCAAAAGAATTAAATAAATGTTTTGTTAACTTCAAATAGTGGGGTCGAAATATTATACTGATATTTTGTTTTAAGTAATATTCTAAGTTCTGTATGCATGCAGCAACTCAATTATCTTGTACCCGGCATGATGAGATATATAAGGATAAAATAAATTTTATGTCGGAAAAAAACTCTACAGAGCTTATGTTGTATTGTTATATGTATAACCGACTTTAAATAAATATTTTATGCTTTAAATAAATCTTTTTAAAATACATGTGCCGCTTTTATACGGATGAATATATGAACCACTTTTAATTTCTTTCATACTGACGATAGGTTATAATCCTAACAATGTCGTAGTCACTTATAATAAGTATCTCATAATACTGATCCATTACAATAATTAATGAGGGGTTGCACTGACATTCCTCTTTATTTTTTTCATGCTATAAAACATACACACAGTACAAAAATGTAGCTATAAGCGTACCATAAACGGAGGAAATTGTCCCTCAAAGATAGAAATAAAATAACTCTAATCGTATCATGAGTGCACCTGAATGAATTCAGTGAAGGCAGGTTGTTATGATAAATTGAAATAGTACATCGGCGAAGATTATTTCTTTTGCATGTGTGGAACTAAATAATACATTAATACTTGTTAGAAAGCGTAGTTTATAAGGAACAATTCTTGTTCGAATTCGGGGCCTTTTATAGCTGACTATGCGGTATGGGATTTGCTCATTATTGAAAGCCGTATGGTTACCTATAGTTGTTAATTTCTGTATCATTTTGGTCTCTTATGGAGAGTTGTCTTATTGGCAATCATACCACATCTTCTTTTTTTAAAATATTAATGTACTGTTTTCGATTTTAAATGGATGAACATTTATCTTTCAATTGTATACTGTAAGAATAGAGCTGCATAACATTGTTGAACTATCCGCTAAAGTATATATGTGGTATATGTATTCGTATTTAAAATGAAATACAAAACGAAACGTGTATGATAAACTGATAAACAAAATATCAAGAAATTAAGGATGACTAAATGCACGTGCAAGAAGAAACTCACCTTTTTATCAATATACTGAAATGCAGTCTACTTTAGCGTTTGATAGTTCATTGATAACATTCTAGCGTATCACAAACAAACAATTTGTTACGTCTCATTTCATTGGGCGAAAGATTTAAATACAATAACAATGTAGTCAGTGTGCACGTGAATTGACACAGGTGACCGACAATGGAATTTACTATGTTACTACGAACGTAAAAACAATGATTTGTATAGTTTACAAACCTTTGGTCAAAAGAATTAAATAAATGTCTTGTTAACTTCAAATAGTGGGGTCGAAATATTATACTGATATTTTGTTTTAGTAATATTCTAAGTTCTTTTTGCATGCAGCAACTCAATTATCTTGTACCTGGCATGATGAGAAATATAAGAATAAAATAAAATACATGTGCCGCTTTATACGGATGAATATATGAACCACTTTTAATTTCTTTCATACTGACGATAGGTTATAATCCTAACAATGTCGTAGTCACTTATAATAAGTATCTCATAATACTGATCCATTATAATAATTAATGAGGGGTTGCACTGACATTCCTCTTTTATTATTTTCATGCTATAAAACATACACACAGTACAAAAATGTAGCTATAAGCGTACCATAAACGGAGGAAAGTGTCCCCCAAAGATAGAAACAAAATTATTTAAATCGTATCATGGTGCACCTGAATGAATTCAGTGAAGGCAGGTTGTTGTAATAAATTGAAATGTTACATCGGCGAAGATTATTTCTTTTGCATGTGTGGAACTAAATAATAAATTAATACTTGTGAGAAATCGTAGTTTATAAGGAACAATTCTTGTTTAAACTCGGGGCCTTTTAAAGCTGACTATGCGGTATGGGCTTTGCTCGTTATTGAAAGCCGTACGGTGACCTATAGTTGTTAATTTCTGTGTCATTTTGGTCTCTTGTGGAGAGTTGTCTCATTGGCAATCATACCACATCTTCTTTTTTTAGATATAAATGTACTGTTTTTGATTTCAAATGGATGAACATTTATCTTTCAATTGTACACTGTAAGAATAGAGCTGCATAACATTGTTGAAACATCCGCTAAAGTATATGAAGTATGTATTCGTATTAAAATGAAATACAAAACGAAACGTATATGATAAACCTCTGTGTTATAGTAGTCTCAAGATAAACTGATAAACAAAATATCAAGAAATTAAGGATGACTAAATGCCTGTACAAGAAGAAACTCACCTTTTTATCGAAACATTTAAAAGATTTAATGAATAAACACTTTTTTTTAAACTGTTTGTTTCTAATTACACAGATAAAGGAAGATGTGGCGTGAGTGCCAATGAGACAACTCCCCATCAAAATAACTATTTACAAAAGTAAACCATCATAGGTCAATGTACGGCCTTCAACACGGAGCCTTGGCTCACACTGAATAACAAGCTATAAAGGGCCCCCAAATTACTATTGTAAAACCATGCAAACGGGGAAACCAACGGTTTAATATTTACAATATATAATTTGCGTTCGTTTTGCAACCGAGAATAGCAAATCCTCATGAAGTATATCGTTGTAGTTTATAAACTACATTTAATCATCCCCTGTGCCATGATTGGCCATCTCTGGGTTTTTTTCTTAACAAAGCGTGGTTGGTTACATTATATGAATTTACCTATAATTTCTGGATTTTATTTTCTTTAAGTAAACGGAATCGGGGGAAAAAATCACTTTTTTTTTTTATCATATATTGAACTTTTGATGTCGTCCCTTGATTTTAATTGCAGAAAATGATAAAACCAATGAATTTCACATGCACATTTATAAAAGCTAGAATTGATGTATGCGAATACGACGATGGAAGCTTTATACGACCTTGACCAGCTACGTGAATATTAATCAGTCCATTCAACGTCATAGTACGTGTGTTCTATTTTCGCAGGTGTGAGGTCGAAGGTTTGAATTGACCAATGAAAACGATCGTTCCTTAGAGAATTAATCTAATAAAGTTTGTTTGACTGATTATGTCGCACGACCTTTCGCGCAGTTTAGTATAGTACATTTAATGAATAAACACTTTTTTTTATAAAAACTGATTGTTTCTATTAACATGTACATATTTACAATTATCGTTCGTTTTCCAACCGAGAATAGCAAACCATCACACAGTATTTCGTTGGAGTTTATAAACTTCTTTTAATTCCCCTGTGCCATGGTTTGCCATCTCCGTTTTTTCTTGACAAAGCATGGTTGGTAACATGTGATGAATTTACTAACAATTTCGGGATTTTTTCTTTCAATTAAACGGAATCAGAAAAAAAAAATCACTGTTCTACGTCGAATACCTAAAACTCGGCAAATAATATGAAAAGTGTTTGTAGTAAAGTACGGTTTGATTTTTGATCGAGTCCATTCAGTGAAAGAAAAGGCAGTCAAGGACGAGTACTTGGGGTGGGGGAGGATGTAGTCAATGAAAAAAAAATATGTGAATTAAGATTTTTTTATCCTGCATTGAACTTTTGATGTCGTCTCTTGATGAATAAACTAAGCTAAGCTAAGCCGCATATGAGTGTATCGAATTCTAAAAAATACAGGGATCATAAAAAAATTGTCGAAATATGCAGTGAAACATATAAAATTGTCATAACCATAACAAGAGTGCACACACAGAATTGTCTCGCCTTCTTTACAAATCATTGATTTAAGGTTGATAGTCCTAAGAATAAAGCTTTATTACAAATGTTACGTAAACTTAACATTAACCAAGAAAACTAAACATTGACCAATGAACCACGGAAATGAGGAAAGGGCAGATGAACCATGCCATGCAGACATGTACAGCTAATAATTCTTCAATACAACAAATATAGTTGACCTAATGCTTTGAAAAACAGACCAAAACACAAAAAAAAAGTAACACTGATTAATGATCCGTGAAAATGAGGTCAAGTTCTAAAAAAACAAGTGCGACTGACATATAGGTCATAAAATATTCCCATACACCAAATATCGTTGACCTGTTACATATTATTAGAAAAAAAAGACAAAAACTAAAAAAATTAACTCTTAACTACTGAACTATGAAAATGAGGTCAAGGTCAGATGACACCTGCCTGCTACATGTAGACATGTACACCTTACAATCATTCCATAGACCAAATAAAGTAGACCTATTGCATACAGTATAACAAAAACAGACAAACACGCAAAAACTTTATGAGCATTAACATTAACCTAGAAAACTAAATATTGACCAAAGAACCATGAAAATGAGGAAAGGGCAGATGAACCATGCCATGCAGACACGTACAGCTAACAATTCTTCAATACAACAAATATAGTTGACCTAATGCTTATAGTTAAAGCAGACCAAAACACAAAAATACGTAACAATGAGCAATGAACCGTGAACATGAGGTCAAGGTCAAATTAAACCTGCGCGACTGACATGTAGCTCATAAAATATTTCCTTATACCAAATATGGTTGACCTATTGCATATAGAAGTAGAAAAAAAACCCAAAATTCACAAACTTAACTATAACCAATGAACCATGAAAATTAGGTCAAGGCCAGATGACACATGCCAGTTGGACATGTGCACTTTACAGTCCTTCCATACACCAAATTTACTAGACCTATTGCTTATATTATCCAGGGAATGGACTTGACCACCAAAACTTAACCTTGTGATCCATGAAATGAGGTCGAGGTCAAGTTATAAACTGTCTTACGGGCATGAGGACCTTGCAAGATACGCACATACAAAATATAGTTTTCATATTTCTAAAAATAAATGAACCATGAAAATGAGGTCAAGGTCATTGGACATGTGACTGACGGAATCTTTGTGCATCTATATACAAACAATGAAGCAACCAGGTCTTCTACCTTCTAAAATATAAAGCTTTTAAGAAGTTAGCTGACGCCGCCGCCGCAGCCGTATCACTATCCCTATGTCCAGCATTCTGCGACAAAAGTCGCACGCTCGACAAAAACAGCAATGATATAATTTTCACAAAATGGTGGATACTAGTTGTAAAATAGGCTAGGCTTTTACTGAAAGTGACTATTTCTATTCCCCAGTCACCCTTTTTTAAAATTATTAGAACAAAAAAAGTGACCTGAAAGAATGGAAACGAAGAATATAATGGAGTAATTGTAGTCCAACTTGAAGACAATGAACAGACAATTTACAGACGCCATCACGAGTTGGTTGACTGTTATGGAATAACCGTTTAACAGATGATATCAGATATGTTCCTTGTGTCGTAACTACAGTCCCCTTCCTTTTTCACGAATGTGACCTACCGAATAAGACTATTTTTCAGATTTGTAAACTGAAAATCTGATGTAATAAAACATGCAATTTCGGTATTGCAACAATTGATTCGAATATATGATCATAAATGAAATAGTAGCGGAATATCGTATCAGCGATTCCGGAAATTTGTGAGGGGCAGCGAAAACGGTGTAATTGCAAAATTTAAGAATCGCCACTATGGTACACTTTGAGTATCACCAGTTAAATCACATATACAAAGTCAATGGTATTTAAGCCTCGGTCACACCTTACTGGATAGCACGAACGGACGCCTAACGGATGAAAATAAAAGTTGTCCGTTTGCAAAAATGTTATCCGTTGGGAGTCCGTTGATGTACTGACCGAATAAAACGTACGTGTAAAGGATGCATAACGGACACCTTACCGGATAAGCAACGTACGAGAAACGGACACGTACCGGACAGAACGGATGTCGAACGTACATCCAACGGACGAGAACCGCATAAAAAGGACACCTAACGGAAGCGTACCGGATAAAACGGATGAACAAGATATACGGAAAAATCAAAGGCGAAAATAATACATGTGAATAGCATAAATATTCAAAATGTTTCTGTGTAACTGGTTTTGGTTTATTCTTCAAAATTCCGCAAAAGGGCAGGGTCTGGCCTGAATAAGAACTGCTTGCTTGTGAAGACGTGCCTATAGTCTAAGATCGATTATGAATAATAAGAATTCATGAACATTAGGAAATCTGACATACAAATAAATGGCATTTTTGACGCGAAATTTTCAATTGGCATTTATCCGTTTCAGATCCATTTTATCAGCTATACGTCTGGTAGAAGTCCGTTTCTCATCCGTTCAACATCCGTTTTATCCGTTAAACGTCCGGTAGAAGTCCGTTGGTGAATTTATCTTCCAGACCTCCAGCGAATGTATAACGGACACGTAACGGATACAAAACGGAAACGAAACGGACGAGTACCGTACAAAACGGACGCCTAACGGACATTTTATCCGTTGGACGTCCGTTCAATGTTTTGAACATGCTCAAAATTTTCCACCGGACAGAACGGACGTCGACGGATAAAACGTACGCTTAATGAACATGCAACGGATATGGACGGACGTCTAACGGATAAGAACGGAGGTCTAACGGACATGAACGGATTGAAAAAAAAGTTATCCGTTAGGCGTCCGTTCGAGCTATCCGGTAAGGTGTGACCGATATTAGATATTGCTGTCGTTCCTGTTTTGCATTGAAACTGAAAACGTTACTACAGACACGGGCATGACAGCTCGGGTCAGCTCTAGAGTCAAAATAATGTAGCATGGTAGGGTGGCTTGTCTTCCAAGTGGAATGTTATCTTAAAAGCTCGCTCAGCGTGTCGGCCTTGTATAATGCATCTGTCCAACCTTACCCTAAATCCGCCTATGAACTCATTTTTTTTATCTTATCAGACACCGCTCCATCCTGTTAAATGATTTTTACAGACATCGAATGAATTCATTATTTTTTTCCAAACTTTTTATCAGTTACTATACTGCTGAAAAGATGCCAGTATCAATAAAACTTACCTTTAATTGCGGTTTAAACTATCTATGATATCGAATTAAAAACAACTGAAAGCTATTAAAAAAGTATTTAAAATGATTACACATTGACGAAAAGTATGGAATTAAAATATAAGAAATCGGAAATAATTTAATGCAACTATAATCTTACCTCGTTCTCAAAATGAAAATATAGTGTAGATTAATTTTAGCTATTTTCAACTTCGCATGTGACTAATATTGCTCTACACCATCTTTTATTCCCTCTAAATACCAGAAGAAAAATATTCGTTTAAAAAAAATATTCCGAAAAGGAATAAAGCTCCTCCCACTTATTAATAGCGACAGGTTGATTGACAATAGGATATTTTCAATGGATAGACGGCTGTTAACTAATTCATTATAATACCTCAGTATTCGTTTCTTTATAAATTAAAGACAACTAAATTTTTAGTTTTACGGAATTGTCTGAAAAATACTATTTACTAGGGATGTTCTATTCATAGCAAGCACGCATTTCTCCATTAGAATAATATTTGCCGGATAATAGTTTCTAAAACTGTGTGTTTACTTGAAGCAATCATTTGCATGTTCTTTCTGTGCCGACAAGTAAAAATGTAGACAAAAGGACATGTTCTCAAATTGAAGTGTCTTTCAACATGTTATGAAAACATATAGATATTTACGATTAAATTTATTTACAAGAAGTTTAAAAATAGCACATAATTAAGTTTTTTTTCCTTTTGGAAATAACTCTGCTTTTAATAACAGTGGAAATGTTGGTAACTATAAATACAACCGATCTTTGATGTATTCTGAATATGATATACACTTGATCAATACGGATTTTTTAATTCGATAAAAGAAGTTATCATTCATGAAAATGAAATACCTCATTTGAAAGTCATACTAGTACCATACAGATACGATATTATTACATAGTTACTTCAGGGCATGTTCTCATAAAATATTAAAGATAAAACATCGCAACATTAGCTGATATTTTGTGTACAAATTTCGATCTAATGCAACACATTGGAACTATTAAAACACAACAATTTGTTCAGAATACACTTGCCCATTAAAAAAGAAACGACAGAGCAAAAGTAATGAACAAAATCAAATTATAAAAAAAAAACACACCAAAAAACCGTTGCAACAATATTTATTAATTTAGTGAGTACAAATCTTGCTGATGAATATATGGGAAGTCATTTTAAGTGGAAGAGGCATATCCATTGTAAACAAAATCAAAACAATAGATGCACTGAAAATTTGTAGGATTCTGGACGGTCTAGCTCTTATAGTCAATTCACTGCTATGGGTATAGAAATGTTTAATTTCACCATATTAGTCTTGAAATAGGTCTGTTTTAAAGGTTGCTAATTTGAAATATGTCGTTCGTGTGTACAAGTCTTGTTAATAACATATAATGTTGTATAATATAGCTTTGAAATAACTAAAATTAACATATTCAAATAATTGACATAAATTAAGAAGATATGGTATTATTGCAATCAATACAACTCTCCACACGAGATCAATTGACACAGAAATGAACAACTATACGTCACCGTATGGCTTTCAACAATGAGCAAAGTCCATACCGAATAGTCAGTTTTTTAAAGACCACCAAGAGAAAAATGGAAAACAATTCAAACGAGAAAACTTACTAACGCCATGATTAATGTACAAAATAATGAGCAAAAAAAATATAATATGCAGCAATAAATGACAACCACTGAATTATAGGATCCTGACTTGGGATAGACACACGCATAATGTGGCGGTGTTTAACATGTTTGAAAGTGACAACCCAAACCTTGGACAGTGATATAACGGCATTGACTGTTTTAATTTTGCCGAATAATACATGTATGATTTATTTTGTGTTGCTTAATTCGAATAAATCAGAATTGTATTAAAAGAAGGAAAACTAAAATCATAAAAATACAGACAAACTATTGATTTCCCTCTGTGGTGTATAACATTGATTTCGTTTTTTTTTCTCTCTGTTAGATGTAGTACCAAACCGAACTAAAAACGTTCATGGCGATGATCAATATGCGCATGTTGGGACACTAAAAAAAAAGAACACCTGTTTGTATGAAAATATTTGCAAATGTGAATAGAAAAGGAAAAATTCACATTCGCCTAGTCTACAAAATATGTCTTTATCATGATTGAAGTTTTGTACTCTCCATAAGTGTCACTCATTTGTTTTAAGGACTACGGACAGGCTTATTGTAGGCAAGATATTCCTATCAGAGACGTGATTTGCTGCTCAGGTTTAATAACCTAAGTAAGATATTAAATTGTTATGTTTTATACCTCTCGTAATTGCGACTTTCAATAAAAGAGGAATAACTCAATATTCTTTATACTTTAAGGATGTCTGTTCTTATTCAAGGTATTTCTAAATATCGGATGGTAGTGAAACTTACGAATATTGTGAAAGCAAACGTAGAAGTATATCCCAAATATCAATGTCATATCATTCTATATATAAGAAAAGGGGAATTCTCGGCTTTATTCGTGCCATTTGTAAGTAAGCCAACTATATGCCCGAAACTTAATTTTTCAGATATTAGGCTTGTTATTGGTATTCTGGCTAGTAGTAGTTTGATTTTTTGAATTAAATGTTATAAAAAAAATCAAAATTGTATAATGAAATAGAATAGAAAAACAAATCAGTTGAAAAGGGCTCAACTCATCAGATAGACATAAATACAAGTGGACGTGGACGGGTACTTGTACATCCCAACAACAAAAAGACACTAGAAACAGATCTGAGAGTACTGGCAGTTAACTGACAGCTAGTTTAAAGCCACTAACAACTAAAAAAATCATGCATCTAATATTAACTGTATCAAAAAGGTATCACACTCATGGACAATAACAGTAAAAAAAACATTTTTGTACATGTAATAACCTGTACAAAATCGCAAATTGTACACGACATATATATAGTGGACATGTTATTTTTTCTAAATGTCTTAAGTTTGCAACTTTATTGAAAGGTTGTGAGCTTTTCTTTGTGTTGTAATTTTCAGAAATTTATTTTTTAACCTTTTATATGTGACTGTCGGGTGTTTAGTTTTAATATGACATCTGTTCTTTTAAACGACAAGACCTCATTTTCTGTGTCGCTTCTCTTCCTTCCTCAATAAATTAATCATCATGCCTTTGTGTCATATAGGTACCATGCATAGTTGTATTTGTCATCTTTGCTCGTGATTATTCCGATTGGAGAAAAACGATAATAAATGTGTCAGATCACCAATTACTCCCTCAAGATAACGGATTTGAAAAAAAGGGGGAGGGCTAAAATAAATTGCATTGTCATACACACACACACATATATATATCTATATATATACAACTCGTCTAAACATCAACCCAGCAATGTTAGATCTGTAAATTTGCTTTCGCAAATTTTTTGTTCTTCCCTCGCCGGGATTCGAACTCGTGCTACTGAGATATCGTGACACCAAATCGACTGCACTGTAGCCGTCCCGCTAGACAACACGGCCACCTGGGCTTCACAATAATAAAGCTTTCGGTGGCCGTGTATATATATGTTCCGGACCATATGAGTATTTGGACCATACGCGTATGGTCATGACCATATGCGTATACTCATATGGTCCGACCATACGCGTATAGTCCGACCGTACGCGTATGGTCGGACCATATGAGTAAAAAACTCGTTTGGTTATTAACGGGCCGGACCATATGAGTATTTGGACCATATATGTATTTTTTAAAAATTACATTATAAAAGTTTCAATAATACAAAACTTTATCCAACAAACCAATCACATGACAATGTATTATTTCATAATTCGAATACTACGTAAAAATTAAATATTGATGCCATAGTTAGTTTTCATCGCTAATTACATTCTTGCATGTAGCATTGTAGGCTTGGGGTGACATTTACTTTCACACGGTATCATAGCTTTTTTGCATTAGCAAGTCTTTATTGTGCATGATCCTTTTCATTTACACCTTTTGTTTGCGAGTGAAAAGCTAGCCTTTTTGTAGCTGCATACAGTGATACCGAGGTCTTAGGCCATTCCTATATGCCTACGGTGTTTTTAAGAAGCTCTAGATCTCAAATATCGTAACATGACTGCAATACACCATATTCACAAGACAACTTAAATAAACTATATTACTTTCCAGTGACTTCTTGTGTAACAGTTCATTAAGAAATTTTTGGAAATTATTTTTTTAAGTCGACATTTTGCCATTCACGCGTAATAACAAATTGGTAATGACCATCGGTAAAAAATATGTTTATTATAGTTTTGACAAGTAAGTAAAATTAACTATGGGAAACTTTTAATTTTTATTTAGCTTATCTTTTTATTATAATATAATGATAAAATTACCTATATGATAGCGTCTTTTTAATGAAAGGTCATACCATATGAAAAGTTTAGAAGTATTAAAAGTAAACTGTAACAGAGTGTTAATTACCCCGACCATACGCGTACGGTCGGACCATACGCGTATGGTCGGACCATATGCGTACGGTCGGACCGTATGGTCCGACCATACGCGTATGGTTGGACCATATGAGTATATACCTATATGGTCATGACCATACGCGTATGGTCCAATTACTCATATGGTCCGGAACATATATAGAAAGCAAATTTACAGATCTAACATTGTTGGGTTGATGTTTAGACGAGTTATATATATATATATATATATATATATATATATATATATATATATATATAGTGTGTTAGACATATAGTTAGTATATATAACTCGTCTAAACATCAACCCAACAATGTTAGATCTGTAAATTTGCTTTCGCAAATTTTTGGTTCTTCCCTCGCCGGGATTCGAACCCATGCTTCTGTGATATCGTGACACCAAATCGCCTGCACTGCAGCCGTCCCGCTAGACCACACGACCACCTGGGCTCTCAAAAAAAGAGCTTTCGCTGGCCGTGTGTTACCTTTCCTCGTCAGTTTTAATCTAGCGGCGTACTACAGTACATGATATATAAGGCATGAAGATGTTATTGTTACAGATCAGCTAAATTATCTATAGTAAAGGATCCTACAAATTAATGAAATATACAGTCACAGAAAATAATTATATTTATAAGTACGTCTGAGTCAGTGACAACTCTACAACAGATGTATCCATCGGATCGCCATCAATGATGGTGATACATGGCTGTGTACATAATGTATATACAACTCGTCTAAACATCAACCCAACAATGTTAGATCTGTAAATTTGCTTTCGCAAATTTTTGGTTCTTCCCTCGCCGGGATTCGAACCCATGCTTCTGTGATATCGTGACACCAAATCGCCTGCACTGCAGCCGTCCCGCTAGACCACACGACCACCTGGGCTCTCAAAAAAAGAGCTTTCGCTGGCCGTGTGTTACCTTTCCTCGTCAGTTTTAATCTAGCGGCGTACTACAGTACATGATATATAAGGCATGAAGATGTTATTGTTACAGATCAGCTAAATTATCTATAGATATATATATATTGTAACGTGTAACCAGGCGTTTATATCTCAAACGTCCGTTCCAGTAAATACTTGGATCCAAGTTGTCCACAAACAATACGGTAATGCTAAAAACTACAACTATCTAAATTATGCACATTGAACTAAAATATACACACTGACTCTTTGTCGAAATAAAGTAACAACGGACAATTATATATATACAAATATAATACAATAAACCAGCCTGTCCTCAAGATGGGACGATGTGTCACCTAGAGACAGTATAGCTGGTACAGCTTGTCCTCCGAATGGGACAGTCTGTCAATACAAGACAGAGCGGTCTGGTACAACTTGTCCTCCGAGTGGGACAACCTGTCACTACCAGACAGTGCGGGCTGGAACAACTTGTCCTCCGAGTGGGACAACCTGTCACTACCAGACAGTGCGGGCTGGTACAGCCTGTCCACCGAGTGGGACAGTCCGCCTGGTCAATCCGTTCAACTTGTACGTTTACTTTGTACCCGGTACAAAGTGTCCTTTGAATATTAAGGCTCTTACTAGCGCTTAATATAACCAACGTACGCTCATCGACAGCCAACCGACAGCCCCGAGTGCTGTTTCTCACTCTCTTATATACCCGGGGTCGATACCACTATTTACTTGATAGGGGTGTTCTCTAAATGTTATCCTCACGGAGCATAGAGATTCCCTTACGATCACCCCTATAACTTTCGACCCGGCCACTAATTTTCCCGCAAAACGTCTAAATCGTCGTTACTCTTTCTCTAGCGTAAACCATGCATTTCTACACTAAGATTCTAATCAACTGTAACCTTAGCGACCAATAAACATTACATAACCCACGCCTCAATTTACATGCGTCCCGCATGTTATATTTAAAATTACAAAATTTAATTCAACAACATTTATACATAATTCGAATTTTACTTATTTACATTATCAGCCATACAGGCTGGTCTCTTACTCTCGTGACGACCATTGTCCTCTAATCTCCACGAGGAAAGTTTCCTTTTCATTGGGCGTTTTCTCCTAGTACACTGATTGCAACCAGCAACATACGTCCTAACGTTGGATTGCAAACCAGGCCAATAGAAAGACTGACGTATTTTCTCTATAGTTTTATGTATACCTAGGTGACCTGCACACTCTGTATCATGACAGTATTTTAATACTTGCTTGCGCTTCGACATTGGAATTACCGCTTGTAATTTCACAATGTTCCGTTCCCGATCGTCGTGGCGTCTAACCACTATACCACCTTGAAGCTATAAACAATCAAACTGACTCCATAATGACCTTAGAGAATATCCTTTATTTGATACCTCATTGTAATGTGGCCTTTGACCCTCCGTCAGCCACCGCTTAACACGTTTAAGGTCCGGGTCATTCGATTGTAACTCATTTAAGGTCAAGTCTTTACCTATGTGTGGCATCTTACTTGTAACTATATTCACCTGACTTTGTCCTATCTTAGAACACTCACGGTCCGCTTTTGACTGTCTGTCTGGCGCTATCTGACAAGGTTTTCTGTAAACATTAGCATTTCTATTTTGGGTACCTTGAACACGTAGGGGGACCTCAAAGTTATCAATGTGTAATAAGTTAACAGACACGTCTATCAGACACTTTTTTTTCTTCATAAAGTCCAAACCTAGAATACCATCGACTTGCAGGTCAGTTACAACGGCCTCTGATATAAACTTCTCTTTAACAAAATCAAGTGTGAAACTACCTTTACCTCGAAGACTTAGATACTTGTCACTGACGGACTTTATCTGTGACCTAGTTTCACTCAAATGTGGCCTACACAAGTCAGGAATTGAATGATATACTCTTGTAGAAACTAGCGTTAGTGTAGCTCTTGTATCCACCACAAACTTGACTGGTACACCTTGAATGTTTAACTCGACAAACATTCCGGCATCCCCTGATGCTGAAACAGCAACAGCGCCTTTGTCATTATACTTAACTTCAGACTTCAGTGTCTTGACTGTACCGTCTGTATATGTTCCGTTGTTATCTGTTTCCCGAGTACTTTGCTTCTGATTATTATTAGGACAATTTCTTGCAAAATGTCCTATTTCTCCACAACTAAAACAGGGACCACACCTTTTCCCTTTACTTTGTGTGTTATCTATCTTCCCCCTTTGTTTGAACTTTCTTTGGGACTTCAAATCTTTAATCTCTTTTGTTATGGCCAGTAAATTATTCTGAATCGTTTGCATCCATGTCGTCATTTGTCCCATAGATACAGCCGTAACAAGACTATTAGGTATTTCTGTCTGTTTGTCACTAGTAGTATGTCGTACATGACCCATACTGTTCAGTGTTTTGCCCTCAGCCGTGTTATAAGCTTCAAGTTCAACTGCCAACCGTATAGCATCGTTAAGACCTTTTGGACGAGACTGTTTAATCCTCAGTCTCATTTCAGAGTCTACTAACGCATCTATAAATTGTTCTTTGGCGAGCGTGTCCCTTAATTGTAACGGAGCAGTCGGGTATGCCAGATTAGAAAGTCTTCGAACTGACTGACCTAACCCCGGCAAAGTGTCACTTGCTTTTTGACGACATTCCTTAAATTGAACCCGGTGTAGTTCAGTTTGACAAGGTGGAGCAAAGCGTTCCTCCAGTGCATATACAAGGTCTGAAAATATTTGTCTCTTTTCCTTTGGTAAATCACCAAGGACTGCTTGAGCCTGTCCAATCAGTGACACGGCCAAGTACAAACCTTTTTGGTGTTCAGACCACATATTGACTAGGGTACACACCTCAAAATGTGCTAAGTAATCTATCCAAGGAGTATTGCCATCATATTTTGAAGGTTTTATTTTAACATAATCCGAACCAGAGCAAACAGTATGAGCAGTACTTTGATTTTTCGTTAATTCCTGCTTGTGATGGAAATCTCGATCTTTATTTTCAACAACCTTCGGACGTTCACTCTGATCTTTATGTGTAGATGATATTAAACCTTGTCCATATTGTATTGTGCTTTCGCTAAGAGACTGTATCTGTCTACTTATTTCCGCAATCTGATCGTCAATATTTGACATATTTATTGCAGTACAGTGTAATCAAAATAAAACAATTTATATTAAATAATACACCCGTGTTACAACTCAGCCGTGACTTACAACTATGCCTCACGGTTGGTTCACTTTAATCTTTCAAGTAAACACTAAGGTTAACTGACAATAAATTAAACGATCAATCAATCAAATAGTATTTGATAGACAACTTGAATCCCAACCGCTAGCCACCAAATATGTAACGTGTAACCAGGCGTTTATATCTCAAACGTCCGTTCCAGTAAATATTTGGATCCAAGTTGTCCACAAACAATACGGTAATGCTAAAAACTACAACTATCTAAATTATGCACATTGAACTAAAATATACACACTGACTCTTTGTCGAAATAAAGTAACAACGGACAATTATATATATACAAATATAATACAATAAACCAGCCTGTCCTCAAGATGGGACGATGTGTCACCTAGAGACAGTATAGCTGGTACAGCTTGTCCTCCGAATGGGACAGTCTGTCAATACAAGACAGAGCGGTCTGGTACAACTTGTCCTCCGAGTGGGACAACCTGTCACTACCAGACAGTGCGGGCTGGAACAACTTGTCCTCCGAGTGGGACAACCTGTCACTACCAGACAGTGCGGGCTGGTACAGCCTGTCCACCGAGTGGGACAGTCCGCCTGGTCAATCCGTTCAACTTGTACGTTTACTTTGTACCCGGTACAAAGTGTCCTTTGAATATTAAGGCTCTTACTAGCGCTTAATATAACCAACGTACGCTCATCGACAGCCAACCGACAGCCCCGAGTGCTGTTTCTCACTCTCTTATATACCCGGGGTCGATACCACTATTTACTTGATAGGGGTGTTCTCTAAATGTTATCCTCACGGAGCATAGAGATTCCCTTACGATCACCCCTATAACTTTCGACCCGGCCACTAATTTTCCCGCAAAACGTCTAAATCGTCGTTACTCTTTCTCTAGCGTAAACCATGCATTTCTACACTAAGATTCTAATCAACTGTAACCTTAGCGACCAATAAACATTACAATATCTATATATACACAAGTCTAAATTGAAAACAGCGTTCAAACCTATGATTGCGTTGGATAAAATCCGCAATTTTTATACGTGTGCATGTAAAGCAAATTTCGTTGTATAAAGGTATAAGTACAGCACAAACACCATTTTCCAAAAGACCAAAAAAGTGAAAAAAAGTATATTTTAACAAAACGCATTTGACTAACAAGTCGAACAACTGATGTTCTTAAACCCTGCTGACGGACATTGGCGTTTGCACAATAAATTGATCACACGATGTAACCAAAGGATCTTAATATAAATATAATACCAAACAGAAAACAATAAACTTGCGGCAAAGATGTCACTAACGTAAGGTGCTATTCCACAAACATGAGGTGCAAAAATTTGAAGATCCGGATTTCGACAATAAATGTCTCTTCAGTGATGATAGGGATCGAAACGGTATTTGAAAGGCCATATAATTTACCTCAATTATGGATAGACTCTTGAATTTTAAGAGTCAAAACAGGATGAACGGATTATATAAACCGGAGGGAAAATATAAATCAAGCCCAAACAAAATAAATATAAACAAGTTTAAATTGAAAACTTATATAGATATAGGAAGATGTGGTATGAGTGCCAATGAGACAACTCTCCATCCAAGTTACAGTTTATTAAAAGTAAACCATTATAGGTCAGGGTCCGACCTTCAACACGGATCCTTGGCTCACACCGAACAGCAAGATATAAAGGGCCCCAAAAATTACTAGTGTAAAACCATTCAAACAGGAAAACCAACGGTCTAATCTATATAAAAACGAGAAACGAGAAACACGTATGAACTACATAAACAGACGACAACTACTGTATATTAGATTACTGACGTAGGACAGGTGCAAACATTTGCAGCGGGATTAAACGTTTGTTTTAATGATACCAAACCTTCTCCCTTTTCTGAAACAATATTTTTTTTCCCGAGGAAAATTCAAAACGGAAAGCCCCTAATCAAATGGCAAAATCAATGATACCACTGTGAAATGTTAAACAATATTTAGAAAATCATCACTTTTGAAAAACCTGAGTCATATTATATACAGGTAAATTAAAATAATTTTGCTGCTAAATATACATACATCTTCTGTGTGTATAAAGTTTTTAGGAATACCAAGAAATTTCTTTAATATCAATAAAGCTAATCTGACACTTGGTACATATAGGGTGAATTTATGTATATATATAAGTCTGGAAATTCCATTCAACAGTATATATACAAGTCTAAATTGAAAACTACGTTCAAACCTATGATTGCGTTGGATAAAAACCGCAATTTTTATACGTGTGCATGTAAAACAAATTTCGTTGTAGAAGGGTCTAAATACAGCACAAATAACATTTCCAAAAGACCAAAAAAGTGAAAAAGTATATTTAAACAAAACGCATTTGACTAACAGGTCGAACAACGTATGTTCTTTAACCCTGCTGACTGCCATTGGCGATTGCCAAATAAAATTGATCACAAGATGTAACAAAATGGATCTTAATATATACACAATCTTTTAGACTCATATAACTTTTCCTGTTTGTGTAGTATTGTCAATTTTGATGATCCAATACCTAGTAAGTTTACTGGTTGGTAGATTCTTATAGACTCTATAAAAAATTAAATACACAAAAAGAGTTTTAAAAGCAGCATTGTCTATCGCTTTCGTCCATCTTGGGACTTTTCAAGACTATATTTATATTCAGCTAAGTAACTATCGTTAATGGTACAAATCAACAAAACGGTTCTCTCCAAAGACATCTTCGGCGAAAGAAACATCCTTTGGATAATGTCACTTTCCAAATTATACAACATTGAATTGAACACCATGGCGAGAAGCAGAAGAGTAAACTTTTGGATCACCAGCTCCACACTTGAGAACCTGCGGGGCTTAATGAAAAAGACGGAGAAAAGATACAGGAAAGATACAGAATGATTTAGTATACAGCATCGTCGTTTTTATCCTGTAACATTGCACTATAGACGTATTTGAACCACCAATTGGAAAGCCGAAGTGTAGTGGTTAGTGCATCGGACTACTCACACAAAGGTTCTTGGTTCGATCGCCATTCCGGAGAGAAAGATTCAGGGACTGTATGCCCAGCACTCCCTTGACACTATTTGCGAGTACGGTCTTGATAAACGATGATAGACCGTCGGAAGGGGACGATAAATGACTGACCCGTGTTAAGAGAGAGCCATATCTCGTGCACGTAAAAGACACCTTTGTAAATTTGGGAAAAAAGAGAAGGCCTATGCCGTAACAAGGCATCATTCGCACCCGAAAAGTGAAAAGGAATTGATTACGTTTATTGTCAATAAAATAAGTATACAGACGCACAAGAAATATTTTCGTCGTTAGAAAGTTGTCGTCAAGACTACACAGTTTTTGAAAGAAATATAACTTCTTAATCTCTATAGACGAGGTAGTAGTATGAAGTCCAAGTATATTTTGGCACATATCTGATCTCGTAGACGTTTTCAAGTCCAAAATACGCTTGACTATAAAGTGCTGAAAACAATTCAACGCAATAATGTCGTTTGACTTTAAACTAGTCCACATTTCGCAACCATACATATCTTATATTATTTGGAATAATTGGTCCCTGTGTTTTATAAAAAAAGGGTTATGGAGATATCATTCTTGAGATCAAAAAGGTCAAAACAGCAATACAAAGGAACAAGTAATTAGTATGCTGTAGTTTCTTATTGGCCGTATATTTGTTGAAATCGGAGGGATTTTTCAACAAAATGTCAGCATTTGTATGGGAAAAACTGTTCACCTCTCGAGCTCCCTGTCAAAATTTCCCTTTTGTTTCCAAAAAAAAAAAGAAAGAGTCGGAGCTCCTTTGCACAGTACACATGTCAAAAACAAGAAGACCAAAGAAGCCATTTCATTTAATTTCACATTCAGATATATTGATGATGTTCAGTCCATTAGCAATCCAAACCTTTCTGATTGGGTTCCGGTAATATAGCCCCCAGAACTAGAAACTAATGTAGCAACATACTTTTCGGCCTCTTTTTTAGACTTATATTTTCAATTTGACATACACGGTCATCTCAAGACCAGAATCTATAAAAAAAAAAGATTTTAATTTTGAAATTATCATTCCACCCTCACCCGGAATAGCAATACAGCAACTTCACCTGCATATGGGATATACAGTTCACAATTATTCGGTATTCAAGAGATTGCAGCTGCTACATCACCAGTGTATGAGCAGAAAGTTTATGAATCACGGGTATGCTTGGATGACGAACCTTCTAATTAATATTTTCGATCTCAAGAAATGAATTAGGTTGTTTAAAGTGTAGACACAAACTAAAACAGTATAAACACAAGTGTTACACTAAATAAAGCATAAAAAATCACAAGATCATCCAATAATTACAACTAAAGAAATGATATTATTCACTTCTCTGTTATATAACTTATCAAAAGTTTTAGCACAAGTCCCGTTAGATATTATCATAAATACCCGATTTTCGTAAAAAACTAATAAACTAATGGAAATAAACTGATCCTCCAATGATTCAACTTCTTAAATACATGTATCTCCCTTAGTTATCAATTTTTAGACCTCTTCTGAAATTATTTCATCCTTATGCAAAGGGAAAAGTATTTCATTCATAAAATAACACCCTTGTGGCACAGCATTACACTCATTTCTAATTGTATCTAATTTCTGTAAGGTCGCAGGTACGTTAGCTATGTATGATTTGCAAAGCATTGATTCATTAAAGCAACAGCCTCCATCCAAACTTAAATTGAAATCGTCGGCAAAAATGGCTCTTCAATAATATTGGACAAATGTTTTTCTGGCAGAAATAAAATCTAAAACTACTTTGGTATACCTGGATAGAACTCTCTTAAAAATTGAATCAGTACGCCCTGTTTGGACCAGCTTATCATCAACAATCTCAGATATTAAGAAAGGAGCAGTAAAAATTCGTCTTTTAACTGGAACATACCTCTTTGAGTCAAATAAGCATAAATTTAGTGTTGGAAAAGAGTCTTTCTTATGCAGATTGTGTGGAACATCAAATGAGGACATAACACCACTTTTTACTTCTCTGTCCTGCATTACATCAGCAGAGAAAAGCATTATTTTTTAATCTAAAGACCTTTGTGATCTCTATTATTGGCACGTCAGGATGGACTGAAAGATTTCAAAATCAAGTAGATATTATTAAAATGATTATTGGCAGTACGTTTATGTTGCCTGATATTAACAGTCGTACCGATTTAGACAAAATTCAGAAAATGTCTACCGATATGTGCTATAGGTTGCATACCGAGAGAACTTGTATTCCGTAGAAATGGTGAATCCGTCCAATGAACTGTGTATAAAGATTAAAACAATATATATTGAACATTTGTGATATGAGCTGTTTGTACATATGTGATAAGGTAGAGGCTGGGGTGTCCCTTTATTTTTTATTGTATAAAGCTTAAGTGATCCTGTCCAGTTTTTATTTGTTTTTTTTTATTTTCCTTTTATTTTATTCCGTGAACCTTGGATTTTAGTGTATATAATTTTAATTTACTAGAAACTTTTATGTGTGCGACAAACTTTTATAACTCTTCATCTGGAAATAATTCCAATGAGAAGGTGTTCCATAATTGGAATAAAATACGTATAGAAAAAGAAGAAGCTATAGGAATCTTAGTATACTTAACAAGTTCCTTCATTTGCTTCATTAAATCAGAACCGAAAAGTGATGAATTTACTGGAACATCAGAATTACAAAATGTTTTGACCTTTTTTGTAGGTTAGGTCTGAGAGCTGAGCATCCCCTTTGTGTTTAGTTCAACATTCTAATCAAATTTTACCTTTTCAGATTCCCTCTATTTATAACGGTTGTCAGCATAGAAGACAAATTTTGCATTTTACTACATGGGTTATATTTTCAGTCACGTCGGCCATCTTTGTTGGCAAGCGTGATTATTGGACACATCTGTTAAAACTAGATATCCTTATCATAAATTGATTAAATTTGTCTCAGTAGTTTCAGAGGAGAAGATTTGTGTAAAAGTTTACAAACTTTACTTAAAGATGAAATAAAATAATTAATATAAAGGGCAATTACTCCTTAAGGGGTAAATTTACATTTTTTTTATGTTAACTTATTTGTAAATCTTTCTTTGCTGAACATTATTGCTGTTTACATTTTATTTCTATCTATACTAATTGTCAAGAAAATAACCCCAAAATAATGCAAATTTTCCTAAAAATTACCAATTCAGGAGCAGCAACTCAACAACGGGTTGTCTGACTCTTCTGAAAATCAACGGCGGACAGATCTCAACCTGATAAACACGTTAACCCCTTTGTCAGCTTTGCTCTTTATGCTTTAGTTTAGAGTCAAGCCAAAAACGGCAGTTTACATCTTTGTTTCATTTTCACCCTTTTTAAAAAAAAAAATAGATACCCTAATGATGATTATGGCAAATTTTGGTTGCATTTATCTCAGTAGTTTCAGAGGAGAAGTCTTTTGTAAAATTCTCCTCTATTCTGTTCTCTTTGATGAGTGGTCTTAATTGTGTTTGTGCTGTATTTCTGTCACGTAATGGTGTCATTTTAGCGAAATTTTTAACATTACCATATAAATGGGAGGGTTGGTAAGCCATAAACCCGGTTTGTAATATTTCCTTGTTCTACACGACCTGTTTATGTATGTAATATCTGCCACTGGACATTAGGCAAATAATTAGCAATGAATCTAGCAACCCCACAATATCATATAATAAAGGCTCAGTTTCTAGGTCAATAAACTTCATTCTGGTAAACAATGCAAGTCTGCGTAGTGTATACCAAATGCGTTATTTGATCTTTTAAATAACGGAGGAACGCTATGAATCTTTAATACACACATTTGCAAATATCTTAGTTTAATGCATACACTAGTAAATAACTTATTATATGATAATATTTGTATATTTAATTCATATATCGTACTTAGATATTCATAAACAAATTCATTGTCTTAAAATATCTAGTGTTGTGTACACTCAACTTATGTAAATCATACATTGGCTATTGACTGCATGTAAACATGTCACAGTGAAGAAATCGATTTGTATCAGTATTAAGAGGCAATGTCAGAGAGGCAGGACTTTTCAACAAAAAAATTGATTTGGTCAAACATATAGTTTACCCTTAAGTATAACATACTGACTGGGAATATATAGTTTTTTTTTACAATTTTTGGTGAATTTGACATTTTTTTTAATGAAATTCAATATAAGCGCTCAAACTGCGAATTTTCATCGAAAATTATGGAGAAAAGGCCAGTTTCTAACAGGTTTCAATTATCTATCACCGGAAGAAAACAACTCTTATGACTAAATATGGAAGTCTAGCACTACATGTACTATGATGGTGTAAAAAAATAATGAAAATAAAATTTTTGGTATCTTTTTAATTATTTCCAAAAAAACAAGGTAAAAAAAAAAATGCAAAAATAGAGAAAATTGTAAAATTGATGAGGATTTCAGATCAAACTACAAATCAAAGCGCTGTAATCGCTGAATGCAGTTTACAAAAAATCAAGGCAAACGTAATCATTAAACATTCATATATTGTATAAAATTGAGAATGGAAATGGGGAATGTGCCAAAGAGACAACAACCCGACCATAGAAAAAAACAACAGCAGAAGGTCACCAACAGGTCTCCAATGCAGCGAGAAATTCCCGCACCCGGAGGCGTCCTTCAGCTGGCCCCTAAACAAATATATACTAGTTCAGTGACAATGAACGCCATACTAATTTCCAAATTGTACACAAGAAACTAAAATTAAAATAATACAAGACTAACAAAGGCCAGAGGTTCCTGACTTGGGACAGGCGCAAAAATGCGGCGGGGTTAAACATGTTTGTGAGATCTCAACCCTCCCCCTATACCTCTAGCCAATGTAGAAAAGTAAACGTATAACAATACGTACATTAAAATTCAGTTCAAGAGAAGTCCGAGTCTGATGTCAGAAGATGTAACCAAAGAAAATAAACAAAATGACAATAATACATAAATAACAACAGACTACTAGCAGTTAACTGACATGCCAGCTCCAGACTTCAATTAAACTAACTGAAAGATTATGATTTCATCATATGAATATCAGGCACAATCCTTCCCTTATGGGGTTTAGTATCATACCATCATAACATATATGAGAAGAACATAACCCGTGTCATGCCAACAACTGGTTTTTGAATAAATGTGTTTAGTTCCGATGCAAAGACCCTATAAGTGAATCAATATTAACGCCAAAATATGCAATCTTTAATGACCTGACAACAGTATCGTAACTATATCCCTTCTAAATAGCAGGTGGCAGTTCGGTCCGCTGCTGTGTGCCCTGAGGTAATCGGTGCCCTCAGGTAATCGTGGCAATAGTGCCCATTATGCGTAGTAATAACATGACCTAAAAATAGAATAAACTAAAAATACATCATTGTACTTTTTATTTCGACTGACAGTATATGTGCGAAAAATAGGAGAAAACAGGAACACATACAACTTTTGACAATAAGTTACGACAAATAATTCACGAAAAAAACCCAGATATTTGGTTAATTTGTGATCTTTGCAACGTGAACAGATATTTATTTAGTGAAACGTAAATGACTTAAAATAATTAAAAAGAAAACCCTTTTTGAATGGCGATTTAAACTTTTATAATAATAGTTGTCAAAAACTGGTTTCATAAAGATTTATGTAAATAAATGTATACAATTATTTAAACTAACTATTAAAGAATAAAAGTTATCCACACATGCCTAAGGCAGCAAACATTTGATTTTCCGGGGGGGGGGGGGGGGGGGGGGGGGGGGGGGGGGGGGGGGGGGGGGGGGGGGGGGGGGGGGGGGCTATGGATTTTTTTCCTTCGGCAAAAGACAATATTTTTTGGAGACCAGTCGAAAACATTTTTTTCTTTCATTTCAATTTTAGCATTACATATAGTGGCAGCTGAGGGTGAAACAAACATTTTTGTTTTCTCAGGGTCAAAAACAAATTATTTGTTTCTCAAACAATTAGAAACAAACTTTTAAAAAAAATCCACAGCCCCCCCCCCCCCACCCCTGAAAATGAAATGATTGCTGCCTAAGTTTCGTGAATGTCCTGTTGAAACTTTGACTATCATTGTGTTTGGTAATATATGACACTTACATATGGACAGATAACGCATATATTGATTTTGGTTACTTCTTTTAAAGTAACATAAGAAGAAAATGATAACATTTAATAGAGATAGGTTATTGAAAATCAGTCCATCTTGTCCGACTGCATGAGGGGCAGTGGCGGATCCATCCATTTAAAAAAAAGGGGGGTTTCCAATGCAGGACACAAGGAGAGGGTTCCAAAAAAAGGGTTCCTATCCCCAGAACACCCCTGGACCCGCCACTGTCCATTGTTCAACTACTAAATTGTCTGTTTTACTTACTAGTACACTTGGTAAAATAAAAAACAGATAATAAATTGTTGAAATAAGGCCTTTGAAAATAGTGAAATTAATTACTTTGGAGTGTCAAGAACTCGTTGGAAGTACTTGATAAATTGCATGCATATATTGGTGATTTTGAATCTGTTCAAAGTTTTGATTTTTCTACCCTATATACCACTTTGCCTCATATTCTTATTAAGAAAAATTCACATCCCTAATTAACTGGGCATTTAAAAAGTCGAATGCGAGTACATATGTTCAAACTCTTTTTGATCATTTTTTAGTAGCAATAAACAAAAGAACTATGTCAATTGAACATTCTTTGATACTACTTATGCGCTTGAATTTTTACTTGATAACATTTTTTTCGCTTTGGAGATTCCGTATATCGTCAAGTTATTGGAATTCCAATGGGGACTAACTGTTGCACCACTTATTGCGGACTTGTTTTTGTATTGTTATGAGTTACAATTTAGACTAAATTAGCAAAGACCCATCAAAACAACATTTGATACAAATATTTAACAATACTTTTAGATATTTGGATGATATATTGGCTCTCAATAATGACGACTTCCGTATGTATACTGAAGAAATTTATACTGTAGAACTTACTTTAAATAAAGCTACACATGTAATGCTAACAATGACCACTGCCCATTCCTCGATCTTGATATCTATATCATAAACGGAAGCTGAATACAAAAATTTATGATAAAAGAGATGATTTTTTATTTCCTATTGTTAATTATCCGTTTTTAGATGGTGACGTACCCTTGTCACCATCTTATGGTGTTTATGTATCTCAACTTGTACGATTCGCTCGTGTATGTAACAACATATTAGATTTTAGCGAGAGAAATTTATGTATTACTGAAAAATTATTACACCAGGGTTTTCGATATTACAAACTGGTCAAAACATTTACTAAATTTTATCACCGGTATAAGGAAATAATTCGTAAATATAACTCAACATGCAGACATCTTATACGTTCAGGTATTTCACATCCAATTTTTATGGAAATATTTTTTGTAAAGCACAAAAATGTCAGTATTCTTCTCAGAAACTAACAAAACCTTTAAATATGACTTATTAAAAAGGGATATAGTTACGATACTGTTGTCAGGTCATCAAAGATTGCATATTTTGGCTTTAATATTGATTCTCTGATAGGGTCTTTGCACCGGAACTAAACACATTTATTTCTAAAAAACAGTTGTTGGCATGACACGGGTTATGTTCTTCTCATATATTTTATGATAGTATATACTAAACCACTAACGGGAGGGATTGTGCCTGATATTCATATGATGAACACATAATCTTTCAATCAGTTTAATTGAGGTCTGGAGCTGACATGTCAGTTAACTGCTAGTAGTCTGTTATTTTTTATGTATTATTGTCATTTTATTTATTTTCTTTGTTACATCTTTTGACATCGGACTCGGACTTCTCTTGAACTGAATTTTAATGAGCGTATTGTTATGCTTTTACTTTTCTACATTGGCTAGAGGTATAGGGGGAGGGTTGAGATCTCATTAACATATGTAACCCCGCCGCAATTTTGCGCCTGTCCCAAGTCAGGAGCCTCTGGCCTTTGTTAGTCTTGTATGATTTTTAATTTTAGTTTCTTGTGTATAATTCGGAGTTTGTTTGATGTCCATTATCACTGTACTATTAAGCATATTTTTAGGGGCCAGCTGAAGGACACTTACGGGTGCGGGAATTCTCGCTACATTGGAGACCCATTTGTTGCCTTCGGCTGTTGTCTGCTCTATGGTCGGATGGTTGTCGCTTTGACATATTCACCATTTCCTTTCTCAATTTTGATAACTATGTTTGTGATCTAATTTTGTATTCTATAAACGGCATCTACAAATCTACAACTTTCAGTCTATGACTTCACGTGCTGATCTTATCTATATTCATGCATACTATTCATTAGCTGTGTATGCGTATCAAAATCGCATCATACGCGATGATGACCAGCCAGTACACACTGTAAGGATTTTATTCACCAGTATTAAAAAAGAGAAACATTACAGTACGAATCTATATTTTTTTCATTTGACATTACTTTGAAAGTAACGTAGTAACAAGCACAGGTTATATAGTATATAACTGCTTTTTTAAAATGTTAATTGTCTTAATTAATCTTATTTGTACAGATGTTGGATATTTTCAAGAAAAAACCTCACATCTCCAGTGTACTTTTGTACATGGTCAGATAACCTTAGTTCATCTCTAAATAACTGTGTCTTGCCTGTATCTCAGATCATATCTATGATTGCTCACATGGTGAGGTTACCTCAGGTCACCTCTGTATGATTGAACATTGTGAGGTTACCTAATATCACCTCTGTATTACTGCACATACTAGTATTACCACAGTTTGTATAAACTTTACAAAACACTATTTTTTTAGTTTTCCTCAGGGCACTTCTGCATTTCTATACATGGCCAAGTGCACATGTTAACTAATATCATCTCTTAACTACTGTATATGAATATGTAACCTCAGAATACCTCTGTATGTTAGAATATGGTGAGGTTACCTAAGGTCACAACTTCATGGTCATTGTACCAGCTGCATGTTACCACAGATAAACTTTGCAAAACGCTTATTTTCTGGAAACCTCAGGTTACCACAAACGAATGTTCATAACTCCCTTCGTCAGCTTAGTCCAGATTATATCTATGTTCTTTTTTTCACGGACAGGCTACCTTAGGTCATCTGTAAATCACTGTACATGACCAGGTTACCTCAGGTGATCTGTAAATTACTGTACATGACAAGGTTACCTCAGGTCATATGTAAATTACTATACATGACCAGGTTACCTCAGGGAACCATTGTACTACTGTGCATGGTGAGGTTACCTCAGGGAACCATGGTACTACTGTGCATGGTTTGGTTACTTCAGGGAACCATTGTACTACTGTGCATGGTCAGGTTACCTCAGGGAACCATTGTACTACTGTGCATGGTCAGGTTACCTCAGGGAACCATTGCACTACTGTGCATGGTCAGGTTTCTTCAGGGAACCATTGTACTACTGTGCATGGTCAGAGTACTTCAGGGAATCATTGTACTACTGTGCATGGTAGGTTTCCTCAGGGAACCATTATACTACTGTGCATGGTCAGGTTACTTCAGGCAACCATTGTACTACTGTGCATGGTCAGGTTACCTCAGGGAACCACTGTACTACTGCGCATGGTCAGGTTACCTCAGGGAATCATTGTACTTTGTGCATGGTCAGGTTTCCTCAGTAAACCATTGTACTACTGTGCATTGTCAGGTTACCTCAGGGAACCATTGTACTACTGTGCATAGTCAGGTTACCTCAGGGAACCATTGTACTTTGTGCATGACCATGTTACCTTAGGGAACCATGGTACCACTGTGCATGGTCAGGTTACCTCCGGTAACCATTGTACTACTGTGCATGGAAGGTTTACTCAGGATATCATTGTTCTACTGTGCTTTGTCAGGTTACCTCAGAGAACCATTGTACTAATGTGCATGGTCATGTTATCTCAGGGAACCACTGTACAAATGGGCATGGTCAGGTAACCTCAGGGAACCATTGTACTACTCTGCAGGGAACCATTGTACTATTGTGCATGGTCAAGTCTCCTCAGGAAATCATTGTTCTACTGTGCATGGTCATGGTACCTCAGGGAACCATTGTACTGCTGTGTATTGTGAGGTTACCTCAGGGAACCATTGAACTACTGTGCATTGTCAGGTTACCTCAGGGAACCATTGCACTACTGTGCATGGTCAGGTTACTTCAGGGAACCATTGTACTACTGCGCATGGAAGGTAACCTCAGGTAATCATTGTACTACTGTGCATGGTCATGTTACCTCCAGGGAACCACTGTACAACTGGGCATTGTCAGGTAACCTCAGGAAACCATTGTACTAATGTGCAGGGAACCATTGTACTATTGTGCATGGTCAAGTCTCCTCAGGGAATCGTTGTTCTACTGTGCATGGTCATGGTACCTCAGGGAACCATTGTACTGCTGTGTATTGTGAGTTTACCTCAGAGAACCATTGTACTACTGTGCATGGTCATGTTATCTCAAGGAACCACTGTACAAATGGTCATGGTGAGGTAACCTCAGGAAACCATTGTACTACTCTGCAGGGAACCATTGTACTATTGTGCATGGTCAAGTCTCCTCAGGAAATCATTCTTCTACTGTGCATGGTCATGTTACCTCAGGGAATCATTGTACTACTGTGCATTGTCAAGTGTCCTCAGGGAACCATTGTACTACTGTGCATGTTCAGGTTACCTCAGGAAACCATTGCAATACTGTGCATGGTAGGTTTAATCAGGGAATCATTGTAATATTGTGCATGATCAGGTTACCTCAGGGAACCATTGTACTGTTGAGTATTGAGAGTTTACCTCATAGAACCATTGTACTACTGTGCAGGGAACCTTTGTACTATTGTGCATGGTCAAGTCTCCTCATGGAATAATTGTTCTACTGTACATGGTCATGGTACCTCAGGGAACCATTGTACTGTTGAGTATTGTGAGTTCACCCCAGGGAACCATTGTACTACTGTGCATAGTCAGGTTACCTCAGGGAACCATTGTACTACTGTACATGGTCAGGTTACCTCGGGGAACCATTGTACAACTGTGCATGGTAAGTTACCTCAGGGAATCATTGTACTACTCTGCATTGTCAGTTTTCCTCAGGAAACCATTGTACTACTGTGCATGGTTATTTTACCTCAGGGAACCATTGTACTACTGTGCATTGTCATGTTACCTCAGGGAATCATTGTACTACTGTGCATTGTCAGGTTTCCTCAGGGAACCATTGTACTACTGTGCATGTTCAGGTTACCTCAGGAAACCATTGCAATACTGTGCATGGTAGGTTTAATCAGGGAATCATTGTAATATTGTGCATGATCAGGTTACCTCAGGAAACCATTGTAATATTGTGCATTGTTAGGTTACTTAGGGAACCACTGTACAACTGTACATGGTCAGGTTACCTCAGGGAACCATTGTACTACTGTACATGATCAGGTTACCTCAGGGAACCATTGTACTTTGTGCATGGTCAGGTTACCTCAGGGAACCGTTGTACTACTGTGCACAGTCAGGTTACCTCAGGGAACCATTGTACTTTGTGCATGGCCATGTTACTTTAGGGAACCATGGTACCACTGTGCATGGTCAGGTTACCTCAGGTAACCATTGTACTACTGTGCATGGTAGGTTTACTCAGGATATCATTGTTCTACTGTGCATTGTCAGGTTACCTCATGGAACCATTGTACTACTGTGCATGGTCATGTTATCTCAGGGAACCACTGTACAAATAGGCATGGTCAGGTAACCTCAGGAAACCATTGTACTACTCTGCAGGGAACCATTGTACTATTGTGCATGGTCAAGTCTCCTCAGGAAAACATTGTTCTTCTGTGCATGGTCATGGTACCTCAGGGAACCATTGTACTGCTGTGTATTGTGAGGTTACCTCAGGGAACCATTGAACTACTGTGCATGGTCGGGTTACCTCAGGGAACCATTGCACTAACGTGCATGGTCAGGTTACTTCAGGGAACCATTGTACTACTGTGCATGATAGGTAACTTAAGGGCATCATTGTACTACTGTGCATGGTCATGTTACCCCAGGGATCCACTGTACAACTGGGCATTGTCAGGTTATTCATAAAGATAGACTAGAATGAGATTTACAGATAATTTGGTAGACTGAATTTTTTTCTGAACTCATTTTTTTCGGTTTGTTTATAGGTTTATGGTGAATGGAAACATAAATATAGACTTTAAAAAAAATCTTGCATCTTTTGGGGATATCATTCCAGGAAAGTGGAAGGATATCATGTTTACTTGAAGTGGTGAGGTATAGTAAAAATAGCAAACAGAAAGTAGAAAAAAAATGAGTTGACTTCAGGATTGCGTAACTTTTTATTCTTCGTGGCAAGACCCCCTTTTTTTCAATTAAATCACAATTTCACTTTGGTACATACATGATATGAACATGAAGATCAGCTGTTTTGCATGTAAGCCTATGGAGCAGTCAATAACAAGACTGCAACCTTATGTTAATTTGATTTGAATCGATTATATTTGTTGTTATTTTTGGGGTTACCTGAGGTAATCCTGTTATGAAAGAATACTTCGTAGATACTTTGCTGGTATATGCATTTATGCTGTAATTACACAATTTCTTAATTTAAAATGTAGGACTTCATAGATTTGTATTGTTTATACGATTATATGTAAATGTTACCTGAGTTCACTTGAGTTAAATGGGTTGTATTTGGTGTTATAATTGGGGTTACCTGAGGTAACCCTGTCATGAATGAAACTTCGTAGATACTTTGCTAGTCTTTACATTAATTGTAATAAACCAACTTATTCATTTTGAATGTAGGACTTCATTGAAGTTATATTGTTTATTGGATATACATGTAAAGGTGATCTCAATTAACTTCAGTTAAGTGGGTTATATTTGTAATTATATTTGTGGTTATCTCAGGTACCCCTGTTATAAAAGAATGCTTATTAGATAGTTTGCTAGTGTAAACATTTATGTTGTAATCAAATAATTTCTTTATTTTACATGTAGGACTTCACAGATGTAAATTGTTTATGTGATATTTAGAAAATGCAATCTTGATTTAAATAGATTATACTTGTAGCTATTTTATGGGTTACCTGATGTAACCCTGTCATGACAGAATACTTAGTAGATGCTTTGCTAGTATATGTATTTATGCTGAAATAAACCAACTTCTTCATTTTCAATGTAGGAATTCGTTGCAGTTATATTGTTTATGTGATGTATATGTAAAGGTGATCTGAATTAACTTGAGTTAAATAGGTTGTAATTGCTGTTATTGTTTGGGTTACCTCAGGTAACCCTGTTATGAAAAACAATATTAGTAGATACTTTGCTAGTGTATACATTTGTGTTTTTAATTACACAATTTCTTAATTTAAAAATGTAGGACTTCATAGATTGGTATTGTTTATTTGATGCATATATATTTAAAGGTGCCTGAGTTAACTTGAAATAAAAAGGTTATCTTTGTTGTTATTGTTATGGTTACCCGAGGTTATCCTGTGATGTAAGAATACTTCGTAGATAGTTTTCCAGAATATACATTTAAGTTGTAATCAACCATTTACTTTTTTATAAATTTGAACTTTATAGATGTGTATTGTTTATATGATATTTAGGAAAGGCGACTTAAGTTAACTTGATTTTAATTGATTATATTTACTGTTATTTTTGGGGTTACCTGAGGTAACCCTGTTCTCAGGTAACCTGTTATGAAAGAATACTTCGTAGATACTTTGCTGGTATATGCATTGATGTTGTAATTATACACAATTTCTTAATTTAAAATGTAGGACTTCATACATTTGTATTGTTTATGCGATGTATAGATATATGTTTCCTGAGTTAACTTGAGTTAAATGGGTTGTATTTGTTGTTATTACAGGGTTACCTGAGGTAACCCTGTAATGAATGAGTTCTTCGTAGATACTTTGCTAGTGTTTACATTAATTGTAATAAACAAACTTCTTTATTTCAAATGTAGGACTTCATGAAAGTTGTATTGTTTATTTGATGTACATGTAAAGGTGACCTCAGTTAACTTCAGTTAAGTGGTTTATATTGTTATTATGTCTGGGGTTACCTCAGGTACCATGTTATGAAGAATGCTTTTAGCTGGTTTCCTAGTGTAAACATTTATGTTGTAATCGAACAATTTCATTGTTTTAAATGTAGGACTTCATAGATGTGTATTGTTTATGTGATATATCGGAAAGGCGACTTAAGTTAACTTGATACGAATGGATAATACTTGTTGCTATTTTATGGGTTACCTGAGGTAACCCTGTCATAACAGAATATTTAGTAGATACTTTGTTAGTATATGCATTTATGGTGTTATAAACCAACTTCTTCATTTTTAATGTAGAAATTCATTGAAGTTATATTGTTTATGTGATGTATATGTAAAGGTGATCTGAATTAACTTGAATTAAATAGGTTGTATTTGCTGTTATTGTTTTGGTTACCTCAGGTAACCCTGCTATGAAAGAATTCTTAGTAGATACTTTGCTAGTGTATACATTCATATTGTAATTCCACAATTTTTTAATTTGAAATGTAGGACTTCATAGATTGTAGTGTTTATGTGATATATATTTTATTAAAGGTGACCTTAGGCAACTTGAGTAAAAAGGGTTATATTTCTTGTTATTGTTATGGTTACCTAATGTAACCCTTTCATGTAAGAATACTTCGTAGAAAGTTTCCAGAATATACATTTAAGTTGTAATAAATCATTTACTTTTTAATTTTGGACTTTATAGATGTGTATTGTATATATGATATTTAGGAAAGGCGACTTAAGTTAACTTCATTTGAATTGATTATATCTATTGTTAATTTTGGAGTAACCTGAGGTAACCCTGTTATGAAAGAATACTTCGTAGATACTTTGCTGGTATTGATGCTGTAATTACACAATTTCTTAATTTAAAATGTAGGACTTCATAGATTTGTATTGTTTATGCGATGTATATGTAAATGTTATCTGAGTTAACTTGAGTTAAAGGGGTTGTATTTGTTGTTATTATTGGGTTACCTGAGGTAACCCTGTCATGAATAATTACTTCGAAGATACTTTGCTAGTGTTAACATTAATTGTAATAAACCAACTTATTCATTTTCAATGTACGACTTCATTGAAGTTGTATTGTTTATGTGATGTACATGTAAAGGTGATCTCAGTTAACTTCAGTTAAGTGGGTTATATTTGTAGTTATATTTGGGGTTACCTCAGGTACTTTTGTTATGAGAGAATGCTTATTAAGATAGTTTTTTAGTGTAAACATTTATGTTGTAATCAAACAATTTCTTTATTTTACATGTAGGACTTCATAGAAGTGTATTATTCATTTGATATTTAGAAAATGCGATTTGTCTTAACTCGAATGGATTATACTTGTTACGATTTTATTGGTTACCTGAGGTAACCCTGTCATGGCAGAATACATTGTAGATACTTTGCTAGTATATGCATTTATGCTGTTATAAACCAACTTCTTCATTTTCAATATAGGAATTCGTTGAAGTTATATTGTTTCTGTGATGTATATGTAAAGGTGATCATAATTAACTTGAGTTAAATTGGTTGTAATTGCTGTTATTGTTTGGGTTACCTCAGGTAACCCTGTTATGAAAAAAATATTAGTAGATACTTTGCTAGTGTATACATTTGTATTTTAATTACCCAATTTCTTAATTTGAAAATGTAGGACTTCATAGATTTGTATTGTTTATTTGATTTATATATATTTAAAGGTGACATGAGTTAACTTGAAATAAAAAGGTTATCTTTGTTGTTATTGTTATGGTTACCTGAGGTTATCCTGTCATGTAAGAAACTTTGTAGATAGTTTTCCAGAATATACATTTAAGTTGTAATAAACCATTTACTTTTTTATAAATTTGAACTTTATAGATGTGTATTGTTTATATGATATTTAGGAAAGGCGACTTAAGTTAACTTTATTTGAATTGATTATATTTACTGTTACTTTTGGGGTTACCTTAACCCTGTTATGAAAGAATACTTCGTAGATACTTTGCTGGTATATGCATTGATGTTACACAATTTCTTAATTTAAAATGTAGGACTTCATAGATTTGTATTGTTTATGCGATGTATAGATATATGTTACCTGAGTAAACTTGAATTAAATGGGTTGTATTTGTTGTTATTATTAGGTTACCTGAGGTAACCCTGTCTCAGGTAACTCTGTAATGAATGAATTCTTCGTAGATACTTTGCTAGTGTTTACATTAATTGTAATAAACAAACTTCTTTATTTCAAATGTAGGACTTCATGAAAGTTGTATTGTTTATGTGATGTACATGTAAAGGTGACCTCAGTTAACTTCAGTTAAGTGGGTTATATTTGTAATTATGTCTGGGGTTACCTCAGGTACCCATGACATGAAGAATGCTTTTTAGATAGTTTGCTAGTGTAAACATTTATGTTGTAATCGAACAATTTCTTTGATTTAAATTGAGGACTTCATAGATGTGTATTGTTTATGTGATATATCAGAAAGGCGACTTAAGTTAACTTGATATGAATGGATAATACTTGTTGCTATTTTATGGGTTACCTGAGGTAACCTTGTCATGACAGAATACTTAGTAGATACTTTGCCTAGTATATGCATTTATGGTGTAATAAACCAACTTCTTCATTTTTAATGTAGGAATTCATTGAAGTTATATTGTTTATGTGATGTATATGTAAAGGTGATCTGAATTAACTTGAGTTAATTAAGTTTTATTTGTTGTTTTTGTATTGGTTACCTTAGGTAACCCTGCTATGAAAGAATTCTTAGTATATACTTTGTAAGTGTATACATTTATATTTTAATTACACAATTTCTTAATTTAAAAATGTAGGACTTCATAGATTTGTATTGTTTATGTGATGCATATATATTTAAAGGTGATACCGAGTTTACTTGAGTTAAATGGGTTGTATTTGTTGTTATTATTGGGTTACCCGAGGTAACCCTGTAATGAATGAATTCTTCATAAATACTTTGCTAGGGTTTACATAAATTGTAATAAACAAACGTTTTATTTCAAATGTAGGACTTCATGAAAGTTGTATTGTTTATGTGATGCACATGTAAAGGTGACCTCAGTTAACTTTAGTTAAGTGGGTTATATTTGTAATTATGTCGGGGGCTACCTCAGGTACCCATGTTATGAAGAATGCTTTTTAGATAGTTTGCTAGTGTAAAATTTATGTTGTAATCGGACAATTTCTTTATTTCAAATGTAGGACTTCATAGATGTGTATTGTTTGTGTGATATATTTAAAAGGCGACTTAAGTGAACTTGATATGAATGGATAATACTTGTTGCTATTTCATGGGTTACCTGAGGTAACCCTCTCATGACAGAATATTTAGTAGATACTTTGGTAGTATAAGCATTTATGGTGTAATAAAACAAACTTCGTCATTTATAATGTAGGAATTCATTGAAGTTATATTGTTTATGTGATGTATATGTAAAGGTGATCTGAATTAACTTGAGTTAAATAGGTTTTATTTGCTGTTATTGTTTGGGTTACCTCAGGTAACCCTGTCATGAATGAATACTTTAGATCATTAATTGAACTTATGAAAAAAAAAGTTTATAATTTTACCAGCCATCCCCAACCTACACGTACATACGAAATGAATGATCGGTGAATACAAATAATAAAATCATTTGGGAAGTTTGTTGACATCTTTGGTATTTTGTCACATTTAAATTTGGTATTAAGATCTATCTAAATAAGAACTATATTTTCGTGCGTATTTAATCAATGACGCATTACCACGATTACCTCAGGGCACCGATTACCTCAGGGCATACAGCAGCGGACCTAACTTCCACCTGCTTCTAAATAAGTTTTGTTAGTTTTTGAGGTGAATACTGACACCTTTGTGCTTTATAAAGAATATTTCCATAAAAAGTTGGATGTGAAATACCTGAACGTATAAGAAGTCTGCATGTTGAGCTATATTTACGAATGATGTCTTTATACCTATGATAAAATTTAGTAAATGTTTTGACTAGTTTTTGATATCGAAAACCCTGGTGTAATAATTTTTCAGTAATACATAAATTTCTCTCGTTAAAATCTAAAACATTGTTACATACACGAGCGAATCGTACAAGTTGAGATATATAAACACCTTAAGATGGTGACAAGGGAACGTCACCATCAAAAAATGGATAATTAACTATAGGAAATGAAAAATCATCTCTTTTATCATAAATGTTAGTATTCAGCTTTCCGTTAGTGATATAGATGTCAAGATCGAGGAAAGGGCAGTGGTCATTGTTAGTATTAGCTTTATTTAAAGTAAGTTCAACAGGATAAATTTCTTTAATATATATTGTGAAGTCGTCATTATTGAGAGCCAAAATATCATCCAAATATCTAAAAGTATTATTAAATTTGTTTATCAGATGTTGTTTCGATGGGTCTTTGCTTATTTTTGTCATAAATTGTAATTCATAGCAATACAAAAACAGGTCCGCAATAAGTGGTGCACAGTTAGTCCCCATTGAAATTCCGATAATCTGACGATATACGGAATCCCCAAAGCGAACAAAAATGTTATCTAGTAAAAATTCAAGGGCATATATAGTATCAAAGCATGTCCAATTGACAAAGTTTTTTTGTTTATTGCTACTAAAAAATGACCTAAAAGAGTTTGAACATATATATTCACATTCTGATTTTTTAAATGTCCATTTTATTAGGTGTGTGAATTTTTTCTTAATGAGAATGTGAGGCAATGTGGTATACAGGGTAGAAAAATCTAAACTTTGAAAAGATTCAAAATCACCAATATAAGCATGCAATTTATCAAGTACTTCCAACGAGTTCTTGACACTCCAAAAGTAATTAATTCCACTATTTTCGAAGGCCTTATTTGAACAATTTATTATCAGGTTTTTAATTGTACCAAGTGTGCTGGTAAGAAGAATAGACAATTTAGTAGTGGAACAATGGCTTGAAGACGAAATAAATCTATATTTGTAAGGTGTTTTGTGAAGCTTCGGAAGCCAATACATAGTTGGGACTTTCATTGTATTTGGCTCTGCTTGTAAAGCAGTAGCTAAAAGTTTATGTTTTGTTACAGATGTCGTTTTCTGAAAATGGAGTCAGTTGGAATGTTGGTGAATTGGTGATTTCTTTTTTCAGAACCTCAATGTAAAATTTACGTCAAACAATAATAATATTATTAGCAGCTTTATCGGCCGGCACAAAAACAAATTTCTTGGCTAGTTCTTTTAGTTTATGTTTGATACGAGAAATAGGTTTATTGTGGTTATTGTTAATAGTAAAATGTTCTTTAAAATGTTGAATACGTATATCAACTATCTTCATTACTGAATTAAAAAAGAGTCCAAAGATATTTTGTCAGCTTTTTCCCGTTTTATCCATTTCATACAGTAAGTATGGAGTGAGTCGTGGATGATATTACGACACTCATTCCAATTAATAATTGACGGGGGACGATATTTAGGTCCTTTACTGAGGAATGATTTTAACTCTCGGTCTTGTACGATGTTAAGATCTCCTGTTATAACATGGGAAATGGGTCCATAAATATATTCGGAGGTACTACAATTACATGAAGTAGGTGTATTTTCACTGATATTAACATCTTTACACAATTGACTATAATTAAACACAAATTTCCGGGTAGATTTCTTGTACATATAACAAATAAGAGGTAGTTCAGTATTGTCAAAATATCCAGGAATTTGTTCTTTTACAGAATGGTCGTTAAATATACCGGCAATATTTACAAAATCAAAACCTTTATTGACATAATTTATTTTAATAAAATGTTTTTTATGATCTTCAGGGCGATCAATTTTGGGAAGTAGTTTAGAATAACAATATGCCTTAATAATTTGAACAATTTCATACTTAGGACTGCTATATGAAATTGTGTTGCAATCCTCAAAAAATTTATTTAACTTATTAACCGGTAATGAACAGAGTTTTGTTAATAGATAATGTCTGCCGTTGTTTTTTGAAATCGAAATTAGGTCCGAAATATTGGTATGATTGGTCCGAAATTTTCTTTGATTGCGATTTGTTCTACGACCGTGAGAACGATTTTTACGAGCAGTTTTAGAAACTATATCCAAAATGTTAACGGAATCGGTTCTAGATATATTACCAATTCCCATGATATTATCATTAAGACCGAGAGGGTAGACTGTCTGTAATTGTTTAATCCAATTTAATTCAATTATTTTTCGTGATCGTACAAACTTTGAATGCTTATTTACTACTTCTAAAGGTTGAACTGTTAAATATTTAAAAGGATGGTTGTGCTTCTTAAGGTGTTGGTAAATGATACTTTTGAATTTATTGGGTCTTTTAAAACGATACAGATGTTCGTGAGTGCGTTTAGATAAATATCGTCCCGTTTCTCCTACGTACTGAATACCACATCCCGGTTTGTTTCATGTGAGTAAATAAATAATACTGTTTGTTTTTCAAGTTATATCAGTTTCAAAATTCAAAGAAAATGTGCGACCTTTAAACGTGGACCTTACCGTATTGTTGGTGGAAAGACGGGGACATGTAAGTCAATTTTTGGCATGACACTTATCTATAGAAGGGTAACCACGATTTTTATTGTTAAAAATGTTAGCGATGGTAGTATTTTTAGATAACCGATTTTGAAGATTGAGACGTGTAGATACCCTTTGAACAAGTTTAGTATTTAATATTTTTCCAGTACATTTATGTTTATCTAATGAAATAATTATTAAGGCAAATAATGTATATGTTATGAAGGTCTCAAAAGCAATGCATGTATCAATGTATAATATTCTTTATGGTGAATCTGCAGTGGTACAAGTTTGCAATGATTGCAGTTGTTTTAGTTGGTTTCCAAGTTCTCAAACAGCAGGGTTGGTGTGACCCCACGGACTCCCCTTTATTTCATTCAAATTGTTATATTGTCCAATACATGAATATATATGGTTAAAGGGTGGGGATCTAAACAGTTTTTAAATTCTCAAACAGGACGGGGTGGGGTGACCCAAGTGATTCCCCTATATTTCATTTGATTTGTTATATTGTCCTATACCTGAATATATATGGTTTAGGGTTGGGGATCACGACCGTTTTCAAATTCTCAAACAGGAGTGGTAGAGTGACACCCAGAGACTCCCCCTATAATTCATTTGATTTTTTATATTGTTCCATACTTGAATATAAATGGTTTAGGGGTTGGGATCTCGACCATTTCAAATGAGCACTACTTCCTATGTATAACTTCAAAACGTTTGGGTGATTCGACGATCATTTAAGGTTTTTTTGGTCATATTTTTTTGTAATCTAGAATTAAAAGTATTAAAAAAGTGTTCAATTAGTTATCTATAACATAGTAGCCAACTAGATAAAAACAATGGCACGTATTTCAGCATTCATTTGGTAGAACACAAGTCGAGGGTGCTCGCATAATGCAGCTTAACTGCATAAAAATCATGCTCTTAGTTTTTGCAAAATCAAATATGATATACAGATTGGTTTAGTTCTTTATTGAAGGCTGTACATATTGCTATAAACTTTTACATCGCCAGAATATGACAACAGAGAATTATTCCTATACGTCACAATGATTATGGCGCAAAAAGAACTGTGATAGGTATATATAGCCATGAAATTGGCAATCATATCAGATTTCATTTTTTAATAAGACGGATAACTTGGCCTGATTAAATGTGACATATACTTAGCTACAGAGTGAACAAAACAATTAGTTTATCATGTTTATTCAATCGATAAATTTTTAACAAATGCATGTACTGCACAAAACAAAAAATAACAAGGGCATACCACATTGATACTTATAAGAAGTATAATTCTTTTTGGTGCACATATTTCTGAATAACACAGAAATATTAACATACTTATTTTAAAAAAATACAACTTTTGAATTTTTTTCTTCTTTTTAACAGATTTTTTTTAATATAAATGGATCCCATTCTTCTTTACTCTGTAATAATTTGGATTTTTTTTATCAACAAATATATAACTTCTTTTAATTAATATATACCCTTGCTTAACATAAATGACATATGAATATTTGCCTATAAACACATGAAACATGCTAAGTCTCTAAATAGAAAAAAATGAAATATTCTTTCATACACCCAGTAAGCTTTTAAAAGATATAGATCCATAAAATAAAATTGAAAATAAAATTGATAGTTTTCAAATTGTGTGCTATCAACATTTAAATATCATCAAAAGTCAAATATATACAAAAGAAAAAACTGAAAAGGTATTAAAATGTTCTGTTGGTCACTTTGAGGGTCCCAAACTGGTTACAGTTTCATGTGTGTTTTTCTTTTAGCTCAGTCACCTAAAATAAATTTAAAAAATAGTCAAGCTATACATTTATTCATTAAGGTTTTTGCTTGAAAATGTTTTCAATTTATTTTATTAAATAAGATGAATTTGAATATTTTATACATGTATGTTATGTTTATAGTATAACATTATTCAAGTACACATATTTGAAGTTTAATATATTTTTTTTTAGAGGATTTCACATTCAAGACTTCATTTACATTTGTAGTGGGAGAATAAAACCCTTGTGGTCTCATTATTGTTTTTGTGTGTGTTATCTGTGTTTTAATTCTTTTTAAAATTAAGTTGACACTAATCATCTAATAACGTTTAACAGTTCATTTGTCATGTTTGTTATGAATTCTTATTCTGATTTGCATTATGTATGTACTGATGTAATGTCTAGTATACTGATTGCACATACTTTATCTTATATGGTACTTTATCTAAATAAAGATAAACATGTAAAAAATGTACTTTAAGAGATACCGATACTCACTTTTGATTATTTATATCCATGCAGTAGGTTAACTTCAAAATCAAATTGATTCATTTCTCTAATTATATGCTCTTCTACAGGTAAGTCTGTCGTCTGGTGTATCTTTTATCTGTTTAAAAGAAATAACATATTATAAGGTGATCAATTATTCTTTGAATTGAATTTGAAAATTTGTGTTTAAAATCAAATTAGTTATTTTCTTATCTTAAGAAACCATGGAAAATATATAATAATCTGTCAGCATCTTACTAAATAAAAGCATAGACAACTTATTCAACCTTTTAAAACTACACGACTTTTTTGAATGAATAATTCAATTGTTATATGGACAGGTTAATATATAGAATGATCTAAATGAACACTTTAGTGCAGAAAAGCCAATTTTGAATTACTAAACAAGTTTACTTCATATATTTAAGTCAAATTAATAACCTGATATGCTCATATTGATCATACATGCATGTACATGTACAAATGTATCTAAATGCTAATGAAAAGATCTCAAAATGAGCTATTTTAAGCAGTTTTGTACTTAGTGTAAAAAGTTTGAAATCCTTATGTCATATCCATTTTTATGTACATGTCTAGATTTAGTTTCTAATGACATGAAGGACAATTAACAACAAATTTAAGAAACAAAAGTATTGCCGTTCTAAATAGTGGATTACGAATCTTATTATCTTAAGATTTGATTTACAAGTTTTATTTTTTTAAATATGCAATAACCAATTTACAATATGTGTCTTTCATCATGTTCATATGTCATAAGGTCATGTAAATATATGTATACATGTATGTTCATGTAGCAATCAAAATTACAGAAAATTTAAATTTGACTCTCATATAGAAATATATATATATATATATAAAGCAACAAGTTGGTCCAAACAGGTTATTATTTGAACTTGGAATTATTTTTAATTATGGAATTTGCATAATTTCTTCTGTTTGAAATTTTTGATAAATTCATTGTTAATTCTGTATTATAATGTTTTGAGCTGTGCATAACACTTTCCACACAATGTGTTTTGTATAGATAGTGTTGTGTGCGGCACAGTACATTCTATTGAAAATGTGCTATCTTCTTTGTAATAGAAAGTGGTGTGTGCCGCACAGAACATTATTTATAATACAGAATAAACATGGTATTCATTTAGGATTTCAAGCACAAGAAATTATGCAAATTCCTTAATTAAAAATAATTCCAAGTTCAAATAATAGCATGTTTCCTGCTTTTTAACAAATTAAGCTTACTGTTTACATGAATATCTGACATAAACATATATGACTATCCTGATAACTGTAGGATCTTTACTTTTATAAATTGTGACGTGGATGGAGAGTTGTCTCATTGACACTACTGTTGTAAACTGCTTCCCAAAACATAATGAATTGACCAAAGTTATTAATGTTAAGCTATCGAGCAATTCTTATCCTGCAATTCTCTTTTTAAAGGCTATCCAGCTATTCTATTCCTGCAATTCTCTTTTTAAAAAGCTATCTTGCAATTGGATACACTGAACCAAGGTAATTATGAAAACATTTTTTTTTTGAATTTTGTTATTTCAAAAATCGTATTTCACACCAAACATTGAAAATCGATACAAGAGACTGAAAACTGTAAACCTAAACATGGTCTGCTTAAAATTGTGAAGGCCTTCTCAGACATTTGAATACTCAATTCTCACTAAGAAGTTAAGTGCTGACTCTTGTCATCATTTTCCGCAAAATAAATTTTACCCCTGTGTTTAATAACACGATATTTTTAACTTTCGAATTTGGTCAGATTTTTTTAATCATATGCAGCAAATGCACGTTTTTTATTTGATAATTTAACAGTTGTTCCAATTTATTATATTTCATGATAAATCTGAGTTCAAACTTGTGTACCGTCGTTTTTTCTTGACTAGTATATTTGGAGAATTGGGTAGAAATGGAAAATTTACATACGCCTACTCTTTTCGAAAACTACAAAAGTGTCACTCATTTGTTAAGGACCACATACAAGCTTATCGTATACAAGGGATCTCTATCAGAGATGTGATTTGCTGCTCTTGTATAGAAAACATAGCGTTGTAAGAAGAGAGATATTAAATCGTCATGTTTTTATACCTCTGGTAATTGCGACTTTTAATAAAAGAGGAATAACTCAATATTCTAAATTAAACTTTCATAGAGACTATTCAAAATATTTCTTAATGTCGGATGCAGTTAAACTTACCATTATTGTGAAACAAAGAAGTATATACCAAATATCAATGTTGTATAATTCTATATCGATAAGAGAAAAGGGGGGGGGGCGGTGTCCTCGGCTTTATTCGTGCCATATGTAAGTAAGTCCCCTATATCCCTCAAACTATGTTTTATACATATACTTTGCTAAATATTAGTATTCTGCACAGCGATTTTAAAATTATAAACGAAATATAATAGAAATCATATTTTGTGTAGCCAGCAAGAAGATAGCTGCGGAACCGTAGCTCTTAGGTCCTTATGTTATTTTTTGACTATTTGCGGACCATATAGCTCTTAGGATCTTATGTTATTTTTTGACTATTTGCGGACCATAGAAATCTTCTTGATTGACAACATATTTGTAACGTTCGGAGGACGTGTTTTTCAACAAACTGTCGGTATCCCAATGGGAACAAACTGTGCCCCTCTACTTGCCGACTTGTTTCTTTATTATTATGAGGCTGACTTCATGCACGAACTTCTTAGGAAGAAAGATAAGAAGTTAGCAATATCCTTTAACTCTACTTTCCGCTATATAGATGACGTTCTTTCACTAAACAATTCAAAATTTATCCCATCGAATTGGAGATAAAGGATACTACAGATACAGTTAAGTCGGCTTCATAGCTTGACTTACATCTAGAAATTGACAATGAGGGTCGGTTGAAAACAAAACTTTACGACAAAAGAGATGATTTCAGCTTTCCAATTGTGAACTTTCCATTTCTAAGTAGCAACATTCCAGCAGCACCTGCATACGGGGTATATATCTCCCAATTGATACGATATTCCCGTGCTTGCATTTCCTATCATGATTTTCTTGATAGAGGGTTACTGCTCACAAGGAAGCTATTAAACCAAGAGTTCCAAATTGTAAAGTTGAAATCATCCCTTTGTAAATTTTACGGACGCCATCACGAGTTGGTTGACCGTTATGGAATAACCGTTTCACAAATGATATCTGATATGTTCCTTACGTCGTAACTACAATCCCCTTCCCTTTCATGAATGTGACCTACCGAATTAGACTATTTACCGGATTTGTAATCACATAAGCAACACGACGGGTGCCACATGTGGAGCAGGATCTGCTTATAATTACCCCTCCGGAGCACCTGAGATCACCCCTAGTTTTTGGTGGGGTTCGTGTTGTTTATTCTTTAGTTTTCTATGTTGTGTCATGTGTACTATTGTTTTTCTGTTTGTCTTTTTCATTTTTAGCCATGGCGTTGTCATTTTGTTTTAGTTTGACTGTCCCTTTGGTATCTTTCGTCCCTCTTTGAGTAATTGTAATTGCTTTTCTCTCCTTAATGATATGCTTAGAGAAAGGTGAACCAAGGAAGATGTTAGTACATACATTTAAAATGTTTAACAGAAACAACGTTTCTCTTTCCAATCTTTACCCCCTCCCCCTCCCCCAAATTTTAATTCGATTCCCAAAGAGTCCCTTTATAGGAATAAATACGCCAAAAAAAAAAACCAAACAACGTCTAACACTTATTCAAATCAGATTTCATTACCTGAATATTCTTAAATTCATGATGGAAGCTACAAAAAATCGTTATTATCTGTTCTGACTTTAAAACACTGAATCTAGATTTTCAGTGTACACAAAATAAAATAACATATGTCCCAGTTTAGAAAATAAAAAGGAAGGAGAAACCTTTCTTTTTTCATCAGGGGCCTCGTTTTCCAAAAAAAGTGTAGATAGTATGTAGGAAAAAAAGTCACAGAAAAAAATCACGGAAAAAAGGCAAAGGAAAAAAAGTCACAATATATAATTTGTATGAAGAATTCACATAGTTTTCCTTTTATTTGAGTCAAAATAAGAAAAAAGTCACAATTATTAAAAAAAATATGTTATATATTTTGTTACATGTTATTTTGATTTTTTAAAATGAGAATCCTTAGATTGAGTGTTAAACAAACGAATCATTGCCATTAGTAATAGTTTGTTATTTACAACAATTATTGATAGGGACTGTTGATATCATTTAGTGGCTTCTTGTGGCTAATTTCCCAAAGACTTTTCACTACCTGTATTGGTAGGAAGCCATGCCAATGAAAAACAATTTATGCTCATTATTAAATAAAAGGAAACAATAAGTTTTCCCTGTTTATTAAAAAGTCAGTTTTGAATAAAAAAGAATATATTCTTTTACACTTTATTAGTTCATATATAGACCGTCAACACTGAGGGTTGCATTTTTTTTACTCCAATATAAGTTGATAAGGACTGTCAATTTTCAAAGGTATGTGATTTTCACCAGGCACTCCGGCTACCTTTACCAAAAAAAACTGGGCGCCACGAAATAGCCGAAATGTGGCGCTTAAAAGTGACGTTAAAACACTAACAATCAATCCATATTTGTTTTTCTTATTTTGAAACTGCGATGTCTGTACAAAGTGTTCAATTAATCAACTTTTTTGTAACTTGAAGTCAGATGGCGGATTCTTTTTTAGTTTGTTTGGAAGTTGTTGGTTTTATTTGGGGGCATTGGTTGCAGGATTTTTGAAAGAGGGGGTGTAGTTTTAAAAGATCGGCGAGCGGAGCGAGGCGAAAAAAATTTTGGGCCCTTTTTAGGACTAAAAACATAAAATAAGTGAAATATGGACTTTTTTAACGATTCCTGGCGTGGGGCATGCATATTTTGTAGTTGCTGTTAAGGTGTAAGGGCTGGACATTTTCGATGCTGTATTCTCCCTATATAGCTGATAATAATTGTCTATCATAAAATGATAGTATGGATCCAAAGCTATGTACTGATACATTTAATGTGGGATTTGTCAGTAAAACATAGACATGGAAAAATTCTCGCACGTATGTTGTAAATTAAGTTAGAATAACCTCATAGATTTCTTGTTGTAAACAAGTAAACGCTGGACTATTCGATTGAATTTGAAATACAACTCACACAAGTTAAAAAAGACAAACGAGCAATTTTTATCACAAAGTTTGGTTGATATGTTTCACCAACAACATTAAGGGAAGTAAAGGGTTCCAAATCAATCAAAGGCTAAGAATGAGTCTGAAATGACAACGAATTTATGAATGACAGCCGACAAATGGAGACATAAAGGCCACAACCAGCAGGCAGGTTGCAGTCTGGTCTTGAGAAAAAGTATTCCATATATATCAGTTCGGCGAAACAGACATTCCGGTCAGACATGAAAACCCCAGCCCCCAAAAAAATATGCCCGCTTTTATTCATCATGTTCATTTAATGCTAAATAATTCTGTTGGAAATTTTCCTTTCTAATAGCAAAAAGTGGACAAGATTTTTGTTTTGCGTCCAGAATTTTTGTTTAAGGCAAAAATCAGAGTCAATTTTTTCTCTCTCAAATATATAAGACTGTCTCCTCAAATCAAATGGTTCGACTTACGATTTTAAATCTATATAGAGCTTATACTGACTGGGGATCATTATTCAGCTATATTATTTTTAAAAAGGCTGAGGCGTTTGGGGTTAAACATGTTTCCGTAGTTAGATAATATTGCTGTGGAACTTTTTTTTTATGAGAGTGCAATAGTCTATAGAGCATTACTTTCTGTTTGTGGAATAGTGAAATAGAAGTCATTATGTTCTTGCTAAATCCTGTGTTGCTTTGAAGGTGTCATGATTGTCATCCTCAGCCTACGAAATTTGTTACTGTAATTTGAATTTCAAAATGACTGAGAGACGTTTTATTCGACGCACTGCAGGTCAACTCCACCATAGATAATCGCATAACTTTGATAATCAGTAAATTCCAACGAAAAATATCTTTATAAGTCAAGAATTGTCGCATAAAAATTAAATAGTAGTACACGGGAAATGGCAAAGTTCACGAAGTCTAGTCTGATTAATCATTTTACCAACAAAAAAAAAGTCCGAGCAAAAAGGTAAAAATAGATTTGAACTGTGCAGTATATCTGAGGTAGTTAATGCACACCTTTCAGATTATAGCACAGTAAGAACAAAGAGATTTTACCCATGTCATGTGTTAATTTTGGATAAAGCACATGTGATAAATATGACATTACGTAATCTTAGTTTGTAACATACATGACAAATAATGTAAATATATTTTTTCTCGGTGTATAAATCGAATTACATAATTTAATGACAAAAGTGTCATCTTTAGTTCAATCATATATATACCTTGACTACTAAACAACATAAATGAAAATCTTCAAAACCTTGACTCGAAATTTTCAAAATTTGATAAAAGATACATAAAATCTGTCTGTTATCTTAATTAATCAACTAGATTCTTCCTTTGGAAATTAGAGTTAGAATAATCGGTTGGTGGTGGTTAGTATAACCTACACTAGCATGTCATGCATATTTATGACGAGAGAAAAATGACAATTATAACAGAAGATATATCCTGTAATTTGCGAATCATTGGGAATGCCTTTGTAAATATGAATATATATTAGGAAGGATCAAAATTTGGCATTGCATTGTAAACCTTTAAAGGTTCTTGGAAGGGTTTAGCGTACAGAAATCGTGACATTCCCTCTACACGAATCATCGTATAAAGCATATGTATCCTTATTGAAGTTTTTGGTAAGAAATGCCGACATTATGACCCAAAAGAACTTACTTTAATCTAACATTAACAGCAGCAGTTGTCCTTTTCTAGATTCAGACATTTCAATTTCAAACGGGAAACTTCATACTAAAATTTAAAACTAAATAGACGATTTTTCATTTCCTATTGTTAATTTTTTTCTTTTTTAGACGGCGATGTGCCTTTGGTTCCATCATACGGTGTTTATGTATCCCAACTCGTCCGGTTTGCCCGTGTGTGTTAGGATGTCATAGATTTTAACAAACGTAATCAATGCATCAATGGGAAATTGCTGTGTCGGGATTTCGATACCATAAATTACTTAAAACTTTTACTAAATTCTTTCATAGATACAAAGATTTGATTAGTAAATTTGGATATAACTAAATTTTATGGTAATATTGTACTTAAAGCGAGGAAATCACTATGTGATCCGTGTAAACTCATCGAACTTTTAAACAAACTTATAAGTAAGGGTTATCGTACCAATATTGTAATTAGATCTCTGAATATAGTTTACATTGGTACTAATATCGATTTTGTCATTAGCAAATTAAAACATAACTAAATTGTATCTTCTTTTGAGGCGGGATGTATAGAGACACAGACACGTTAATTTGTATCTCTATAGAAGTCGCTCCTCACTATCCTACTACCCGTCGATACATTTATTTTTGGCATTGCAAAAGTCATGTCTTCTCTGACTGTTCATGACGTTAAAGTACTAGATCCCTGGGATGTGTTTTAGTTGATTTTAGTCTCTGATGCATGATTATTTTTTTATTATTAATTGTTTTTGGCTTTTAACTAGCTGTCAGTAACTGCGAGTACTCTCAAATAGTATTTTCTTGTTACTTCGACCTGTAGATAATCTTTATAATGCTTTTTTGTTATTCTATATTTATATGGATCTTGTCCATATACCAGCTTTGATTATTTGGAATATCACTTCTTCTTACTACACTTGTATAAACTTCAAGATTTACCTGTATTTTTTTAAAACCGTTTTTTTTCTTCTTCTAAAGTGAATATTTTCGAAAGGCTAAATAATTCTCAGTGGTGTCTTGACATGGCTTTGTTTTGACTTGTTTGTTTGCTTTTTGACCTTGAATGTGTGTCCCTAATATTTTATTAACTGTGCATTTGCATTCAGATATCGCAGATCAAATTTATTCGTTTATAGTATATTAATGTACGTTTTTTGATTGAGTTAAGCCTGCCAATTGATATATTACCGTATGCTTTTCTATGTTGTGATGTTATGCTATTGTTTCAGAAAAAAGGAGAAGGTTTGGATCCATTAAAACGTTTAATCCCACTGCAAATGTTTGCACCTGTCCTAAGACAGGAATCTGATGTACAGTAGTTGTCGTTTGTTTATGTGATTTATACGTGTTTCTCGTTTCTTGTTTTTAAAAAAAAATTATGTAGATTAGACCGTTCGTTTTCCCGTTTGAATTTTTTTACACTAGTTATTTTGGGGCCCTTTATGGCTTGTTGTTCGGTGTGAGCCAAGGCTCCGTGTTGAAGGCCGTACATTGACCTGTAATGGTTTACTTTTTTTAAAATTGTTATTTGAATGGAGATTTGTCTCATTGGCACTCACACCACAATCTTCCTATATCTATTATGCACAACTGTACCAAGCCTGTTTATTTTTAAATAGTCTGGGTCGATTGCTGAAAATTATGATATTTTCCATTCTAAAGGATGGATGATGAAGAAATATACAAACTGTAAATTAACAATCAGATACTCAGGTACGCTATCTTATTTCTATGGATATATTAATTATTATAAAATTGATATCTATTTAGTATATTACTGGAAAGCAACTTAATTTCGTGAACAATTTATTTTCAAGACTTATGCAAGCAGAAACAAAATGTGAATATCAATTGTCGTGAATATGTAAACCATTCTCTTCCCTCATATCAATACATCGGTTTCTTGGTAAATGATTCTTTTTTTCTGAAGTTGCATTATTAAGTAGAACAGTATAGAAAAGAGAAGGTTGGACGATCTTCTACTGTGTATTTTTTAATTTGACAAACATCTGGGATATAGACATTGTCAAACATACAAAGATCCAGAATTACCTTCAATTATTAGGTAGGTAAAGTAGATAATAATGTTAGTTTACACTAGCAGATCTATAGTAGATTATTAGGTAGGTAAAATAGATACTAATGTTAGTTTATCGGTCGTCAAACTGTCTATGTCAATTTGCTCAGCTCTTAATAAATCTCCATATCACGGCTTTGTGACGTCAAATACGTTGACCTGGCCTTAATAACTTTGACCCGGACATATCAGCGACGTCATAATGTTTAAACCGACGTTGATAAGTTTGACCCGAACTTATCAAGTCAACTTCCGGTTGCTGGTGAAACTAAGACAATACTTTCAAAAGACGCAAATACAGCCCGATAAATCGATTATCAGGTTATCGGCATATTAATATTGTAAAATATCAGCTGCTCGACATAATACGAAGGCTTTTTGGTCTCGTTCGCTGCGCTTACTCGACAAAAAGCTTCATATTATGTCTCGCAGCTGATATTTTACGATATCAACATGCGGACAACCTGATAATCGGTACTTACACTAGCAGATCTATAGGAGACTATAGATCCAGAATTACCTTCAATTATTAGATAGGTAAACTAGATAATAATGTTAGTTTACACTAGCAGATTTATAGGAGACTATAAGATCCAGAATTACCTACAATTATTTGGTAGGTAAAATAGATAATAATGTTAGTTTACACTAGCAGATCTATAGGAGACTATAAGATCCAGAATTACTTTCAATTAATAGGTAGGTAAAACAGATAATAATGTTAGTTTCCACTAGCAGATTTATAGGAGACTATAAGATCCAGAATTACCTTCAATTAATAGGTAGGTAAAACAGATAATAATGTTAGTTTCCACTAGCAGATCTAAAGGAGACTATAAGATCCAGAATTACCTTCAATTATTAGGTAGGTAAAATAGATAATAATGTTAGTTTCTTGGTAAATGATTCTTTTTTTCTTGCAGTTGCATAATAAAGTAGAACATTATAGAAAAGGAAGATGTTATACTATGTTTTAAGAATTTGATAAACATCAGGGATACAGACATTGTGAAATATACAAAGATCCAGAATCGGTTCACAAATTTTAAAGATATACTATTTATCTACCATATGAATTTTTAATGACATATTATTATTTTAGATGTATACATCATAAATTGATAAAAGAACAAGGTCAGGTATCGAACATGTTTGTATGGGGTTTTAAAGTACTAAATTAAAAAACAAACATATCTTTATAATCAAACAACCCAACATTTAAACGTCAAACAAATAAACCATTGTAATTAATTGAACTTAATTTTCATTTCCATAAGATATTTACAAATTTGAAAAAAATAATAATGTTGATCTAATATACGATCTTTGAAGGGCATACTGTAATTTTATATGTATAAATAATAATATAGTATTAATGAATGGGTGTTTTTATAATGGCCCTGTTATATGTCCAAGGTCTGTAATAATGGTCGAGGAAGTCTGTAATGACATCCGAGGCCATTATTACTGACCGAGGACATATAACAGGGTCATTATAAAAACACCCATTTCTGAATACATGAATTAACCAACTGAACAAAAGTATATGTGTTGCTACCAACTTGATGTACTCTCTTACTCTTTTAATGACAGTTTAGTTTGAAAAGAATAATTTGTACTTCACCATGATAAAACTTTAAATAAACCAAATATCCAAAAAAGGTTGAAAGAAGTTATGTGTTGAAAAACAGGATGAACAGTGATCCCTTTATATGGTTCTTTATAACTCTTTAATGTTTGTTGCTGGTTACTAAATTAAACAAAATACAAAAAGGTATTATACTCTTTACAACTTAATTTTATTAACTTTATTAAAAACCCTAACAGGGCTTAATAGAGACAAACTGGGCATTAGTACAGGGCCATTACAGAAAAGCAGGGCCATGACAGAAAAAAACAGGGCCATTACAGAAAAACAGGGCCATTACAGAAAAAAACAGGGCCGTTACAGAAAAACAGGGCCATTACAGAAAAAAACAGGGCCATTACAGAAAAACAGGGCCATTACAGAAAAACAGGGCCATTACAGAAAAAAACAGGGCCATTACAGAAAAACTGGACCATTACAGAAAATATGTAATTTCTAATAAATAGTAATTTTTGGCAATAATGTACTTAGTTGGTTAATAAATTGCAAATAGAAACAGGTTCTTTTTGGGGTTTTGACCGCGATTGTATGTTTTTCTTTAAAGTACTAAAATTGGTTCCCAACTTAAATACTATAGACATAAATGGTCTACTACATAGTCCCCCTCCTCTAAATACACTATTTTCCGACTCAGATATATTGTATTGTGCATACAAAGACCTCAGGAATGACATTGTTATTGTAATGTCTGGTAAAAGTCACTATATTTCATTTTGTGTACTTTTCTCTTAATGAAAAGAAGCTAGCTTGCTGATTTATTGCTCTGTGATCAGGTATAATCTAAGCAGATTCTTCATTATAGTAGACCGTTAAAACAATGTACTAGTTTCAGTCTAGAACCAAAGGTAAATTTTGTACTTTTCAAAATTTGTCAACTTGTAAACATATTCACAATTGTTTAACACAGAGCTATAGAGGAGAATCATCATAATATATCAAAGATTTTGTCGAAAATTGAATTTAGCCAAATATTGTTAGATCAACAGATTCTACAATTCTTTTTTTTATATCCCTCATTGGGTTTCGAACCCATACTTCTGCTAGACACAGTGCAGGCGTGGTCAACTAAAGGTTTTGAAGAGCATATGTAGCTGACCTAGGTCTATGTGGATCTTCAGCAATGGACACTCTCCAACAGTGTAGAGTAGAATAAAATACAAAACAAAAATCTCTTTTTTTCTAGATCTTGTATTGCTGATCAAAAACTCAAAAGAGTTAAACATCGCCCATATAAAGAGCGAATGACTACTTCGGCAAAATTTGTCTTGCTGATAATGTTTGTTATAAAACGTTTTTATCTATCTTTGAACATTTTAAAGCTAAATAGTTGAAGCCTGTTAAATCGTTAATGCCCACTGCATTGGTATGCACCTTTCATGGACATGCTGTTCAGTGGTTCTCGTTTGTTGGTGCAATTCATAAGTGTTTCTCGGTTCTCTTTTTTTTTTATATAGATTATGTTTTCCTGTTTGAATGTTTTTACATTAGTCATTTTGGGGTTCTTTAAAGCTTGCAGTTTAGTGGAGCCTTGACACCGTGTTGAAGGCAGTACTTTACAGACCTATAATTGTTCACTTTTTGCAAATGATGACTTGGATAGAGAGTTGTTTCATTGGCACTCATATCGCATCGTCTTATTTATAAACATTCCCCAAAAGGGTTAAAATCAAAATTAATGAGCAACAATTCCACTTAGGAGTCAACTGACGACATCAGTCATGTTACTATCTATCTATTAAAGCTTATAAGATCTTAGGCAAAACAGTGGTAAAAATAATTATCAAAGGTACCAGGCCTATCATTTGATACGCCAGACGGGCGTTTCGTCTACAAAAGACTCATCAGTGACGCTCTGATAAAAAAACGTAAAAAAAGCCAAACAAGAATAAAGTTGAGAAATTGGGGACCTAAAATATTCCAAAATACGGCTAAGGTAATCTATGCCTGGGATAAGAAACTCTTTAGTATTTCGAATAATTCATGCTTTTGCAAACAGTAGATTTATCAAAATGACCATATAGTTGATATTCATGTCATCACCAAAGTGCTGACTACTTGGCTGGTGATACCATCGGGGACGAAACGTCCACCAACAGTGGTATCGATCCAGTGGTGTAAATAGTTATTAAAGATACCAGGCTTATAATTTGATACGCAGTGACGCTCATATCAAAATAGCTAAAAAGCCAAACAAGTATGAAGTTGGAAAGCATTAACAAACATTGTCTAAGGACAGTTACTCTAAAAAGCCAAAAAAAAACATTTTTGAGGTAAACAGACAATAGGTAATTTCAGAACATTTCTGCAGCTGTCAGATTTGTAAAATAACAGAATCAACTTGCATTTTACACCGATCTTCGATATAAGCCACGGCGGGGCAGTCGAACATAATTTTTAAACTTTATACCGCAATGATAAGTGTGGCTTAGTAAGGCTAAATGTACATATGGCTCATTTGTAAAAGTTAACGCTGTCGACGACTGACGCCTATGTGAAGTGAAAATATCACTTGAACCTTTGGCAAAAAAAGATGTCTAAGATATAGATTATGTTATTTTACTGTGTATAAGTAAGAAAAGTATTATTTTCCGATCAATTTTGAATAATATTTTTATTTAATTAAAATATATCTTTTTGCTATTTTCAAACCGATTATTCCATTTCAAAATAGTATGTGTTTCGAAGAGTTGAATCGCATATTTCTGGTTTATTTACTATCACAATGTTTATAATTTTGTTGTTGATTTTTATAAGGTATTCAATAATTACACTCATAAGGTCGGTGAACTGGGTTGCATGTTTGTTTCAGTGTCCGAACTGTATCGAGCTTATGTACGAATTTAAAGAGTTGATGCTTGGCGTTTATTGTATAATATATGCGACTACTCAACCAATATATTGCTAGTTTTAGAGTGTTCCAAAATCTGGAAAATATTTCGGCAACGTCTAAGTTGTGATTTCTTGGATTATGAGCGAGGATACATTGAATTTCAGTGATATTCTTGGGTCTTTTGGAAGTTCAAACCACCTATTCGAAAATAATTTCGTCATCTTTTTCCCAATTGTTTTAAAACTAACCATCAGGGTTTGTACTTATATGTGCATCCAGACGACCACCAAATATTATGTTGAGGAGGATTTGTTCACTCTTTCGGAGCACCTTAAATCAATCCTTATTTTTGGTGAAGTTCGCATTTTCAGTCTTTATTTTTCTTTGTTTTTTTTATTTGCGAAAGATGTTTATACACTTTTCATCGATTAGGGAATTGTTTCTCCGATATCACAACATAGATGGAAAGAAAGTTTTAAAACAGAAAAATGAAAAAATATTCAAAATGTATTATAGAATGCAAACTACAAGCTTTTCAACATAACATCTTACACAGAATAGTCTCTCATGATTATCTTCTTGAAAAAAATAAACTTTTAGAAACAAACGAATTTGCCAGTTGTGAAAAAATAGAAAATATAGAGCATATTTTTTTTAATGTTCAGAAATAAAACAATTTTGGAGAGAATTTTTCTAATTGGTGGTATCTTGTTTTTTGAGCAATATTTTTTTGTGAAAAAAGACAGGGTAAATTTTGGTGTTTTGAATTCTGATAATCTAGTTTTAAATTATTGTATCCTATAGTCAAAGCATTACATTACTTATGCAAGTATGTTAATTTTAATCAAACAGACTATTAACATCTGTGCAACCTTTAAAAGACGTCTGGAAATTATAGAATATTTAAATCTTTCTCAAGACAAACATGAGTCATTTGTCGACAGATGGTGGATTTATGGAATTTATTTAATTTATTTTAAATATGGTTATATATTTGATGAACTCTAAAGATATATATGTATTAACATCGTAGACTTGTAAATTTTTACTATTTTTTACTCGAATAATAACAATTATAACAATGCTATAAATGTCATTCACTTATGTCGAGTAACAATGTATGTATGCACTGCAGTTTGAACACCAAAGAGATTAATAAAAAAAAATATTTATTGTTTTTCCTCCTCGGGAAAGTCAAAATCGGATTCGTCGAATAGTGGGTGGTTTGGTGGTACTTTATGAGAATACAGCTTCATCTTGTAATATAGGCTCGTTATATATCCGCTGTCATTTACTTTCTTTGCAAGTTCTCTTCTATCAGATACGAGTTTTAATATTTCTGCTGCCTGATCGTAACTCTCATTTGTATAACATTTTTGGTCATTTTTATCAATCATTTGGTCAATAACTACAAGTAGTTTTTCTACTTGTTTGTCGTCTGTAGTTTCATTGTTCAAAGTCACAAACCTGTTATCACAGAATTCCAAAAAAGATCTCAGATATGCTGGTAGCGTGTTAATGTATTCATCGATGCTCGGCACTTCTTCGCCTCTATCTTCAAAATCACTTTCCCAAAGATCGTATTTTGTGAAAATAACAACAACATACTTCAAAATGTCAAAGCCAAAGTACTGAATATAATGCTTCAATGTTTGTATATCTTCGTCCGTAAAACGACCAAAAGGAACCGTGAGTACAAAAGCGTGTGGTTTAGGAAATGTATATATAATGCACTTTTTAACTTCGTCTAGCGTCTTATGATTATCGAGTTTCGAATCAGTATCAAACACTCCTGGTGTGTCAATGATTCGTATTTTCCTACCAAATCTGGTGTTTTCTTTTTGCGTGCATTCTTTTTTTACAGATGACCCCTTACAGGCAAATTCAAATGGTTTAATTTCATCACCGTGTCTGAGCCCAAGTATCGTATTACCAGTTCTACTTTTACCTGCTCCAGTTTTACCCAGTAAAACTATTCGAAGTTCGTCTTCTTCACACTCTGCCATCTAAATGAAATGCAATGATTAAGATTAAGATTTGAACATGACCAGTTCGATTTAATAAAAGGTAAAATCACAAAAATACTGAACTTCAAACCAGAAAGTTCCTACACAAATGACAACACCAAAAGCCCAAATACACCAAACGAATTGATAACAACACTCATATTCCTGACTTGGTACAGATGTTTTTTTTAACGAAATGCAATGATTTAGATTCAAAATTGAACAGGACCAGTTCTATTCAATACTCATTTTTGTTAAACTGAATTTTCATTTTTTTCTATTGTTGTTGTGTAATATTTTCTTAAATAAGGAGAATGTTGCGTCACGACTGTGACCCATATAATTATTACTGGGTTGTACTTACATGAGTAACACGACGGATGTCACGTGTGGAGTAGAATTGACGTACCCTCCCATAATACCTGAGATCACCCCCAGTTTGTGGTGGGGTTCGTGTTGCTTAGTCTATATTTTACTATGTTGTATCTTGAGTACTATTGTTGTATGTCTTTTTCCTTTTTTAGCCATGGCATTGTCAGTTTATTTCGATTTATGTATTTTACTGTCACTCTGGTCTCTTTCGTCCCTCTTTTGAGCACGAACATCTTTTTACTCCACTACATTTTTAAAGTGGTGCCGTGCCTGTCCTAGGTTGAAAGCAAAATAACGAACGAAAAACAAATATATTATACAGTAAAGAAACCACAACCACTGACACATTCTCCTAACTTTGGACGGGAACATATATAATGTAGAGGGGTTAAACTCGTTTGTAGGCACCAACACTCCACCCAACCTAGGACAGTGTTGTAATTGAACAACACACGAACAAACTATATGCACGCTTATAGCGGTGTATCTATCTCCGGACGGTGAAAACACCTTAAATTTGAAATAACGCATATTGTGATATAACTCATTTACTATTTATAATTAAGACCTAGGGTCTTTTGATTTGAGGTCCTTAATTTATGACCTTGAAGAAAGTAAAAAATCACAAAAATACTGAACTTAGAGGAAAATCGATTCGGAATGTCCATAATCACATGGCAAAATCAAATAACAAAACGCATCAAAACGAATAGACAAGAACTGTCATATTCCTGACTTGGTACAGGCATTTTCAAATGTAGAAATGTGGATAAAACCTGGTTTTATAACCCTCTCACTTTGATGACAGTCTCATCAAATTCCGATATATTTACAATGATGCGTTAACTAAACAGACACAATCAATGAAATAGTCAAAATATGTGTACAGCAGTCATCATCGTGTAACAATTTTAAAAGGAACAATTTAACAGAACACAAAAACATCTATCTACAAAAACATTCATTGATTTGCATGTCTGACGTCAGAAAATTTTACACGTCACATATATTTGTCGTTGAATGAACATATAAACAATTTTAAAATTTCACATAGGCAATGTTAGCATACAGGGTTAAAAAATCAAAGGTATGTAAGAATAAATTTCAGAAATAGACCGAGATTTAAAATAGACTGAAAAAGGTGGTAGGTAAATTTGACGTTCTAGATTTTTGATCTTTGCTTTTACATCATATGTATATATTATATAGCCATGGGAATGTTTGAATTAGGCTGCATGCGACTTGACCATTAATAAGCTAACCAGAAATGACATTGTGTAGACCGGAAATAGCGATTTTTGTACTTATTTAATGTTATTGAACCATATATTTTTGGAATCAGTGTCAAATTATTTATCAAATAGTACCGGAAGTGACATTTTTCAAACCGGAAGAAAAAAAATCTTCTGATAGATTTTGACTGGTGGAAAGACCTTCAAAAGAGGGACGAAAGATACCAAAGGGACAGTCAAACTCATAAATCGAAAATAAACTGACAACGCCATTGCTAAAAATGAAAAAGACAAACAGACAAACAATAGTACACATGACACAACATAGAAAACTAAAGAATAAACAACACGAACCCCACCAAAAACTAAGGGTGATCTCAGGTGCTCCAGTAGGGTAAGCAGATCCTGCTCCACATGTGGCACCCGTCGTGTTGCTTATGTGATAACAAATCTGGTAAATAGTCTAATTCGGTAGGTCACATTCATAAAAGGGAAGGAGATTGTAGTTACGACGTAAGGAACATGTCCTATATCATTTCTGAAACGGTTATTCCATAACGGTCAACCAACTGGTGATGGCGTCCGTAAAATTTACGAAGGGATGAATTCAACTTCACCATTTGGAACTCTTGGTTTAATAGGTTCCTTGTAAGCCGCAACCCTCTATCAAGAAAATCATGATAGGAAATACAAGCACGGGAATATCGTATCAATTGGGAGATATATACATGTACCCCGTATGCAGGTGCTGCTGGAATGTTGTTACTTAAGCCTCGGTCACACCTTACCGGATAGCACGAACGGACGCCTAACGGATGAAAATAAAAGTTGTCCGTTGACAAAATTGTTATCCACTGGGAGTCCGTTGATGATCTGAACGAATAAAACGGACGTGTAACGGATGCATAATGGACACACACCGGATATGTAATGTACGAGAAACGAACACGTATCGGACAGAACGGACGTCGAACGTACATCCAACGGACGAGTACCGCATAAAACGGACACCTAACGGAAGCGTACCGGATAAAACGGATGGACACGATATACGGAAAACTAAAAAGCGACAATAATAATACATGCAAATCGCATAAATATTCAAAATGTTTCTGTGTAAGTTGTTTTAGTTTGTTCTTCAAAATTCCGCCAAAGGGCAGTGTCTGGCCTGAATAAGAACTCTTTGATTGTGAAGACGTGCCTATACCCTAAGATTGATTATGAATAATAAGAATTCATGAACCTTAAGAAATCTGACATAACAATAATTGGCATTTCTGACGCGAAATTTTCAATTGGCATTTATCCGTATCAGATCCGCTCATCATCCGTTTTATCCATTATACATCCGGTAGAAGTCCGTTTTCATCCGTTCAACATCCGTTTTATCCGTTAAACGTCCGGTAGAAGTCCGTTGGTGAATTTATCTTCCAGACCTCCAACGGATGTATAACGGGCACGTAACGGATACAAAATTGGCACGTAACGGATACAAAACGGAAACGAAACGGACGAGTACCGTACAAAACGGACGCCTAACTGACGTTCAACGGACATTTTATCCGTTGGACGTCCGTTCAAAGTTTTGAACATGCTCAAAATTTTCCACCGGACAGAACGGACGTCGACGGATAAAACGTACGCTTAACGGACATGCAACGGATATGGACGGACGTCTAACGGATAAGAACGGACATGAACGGATTGAAAAAAAGTTATCCGTTAGGGGTCCGTTCGAGCTATCCGGTAAGGTGTTACCGAGGCTTTAGAAATGAAAAGTTCACAATTAGAAAGCTGTATCTCTTTTGTCTTCAACCGACTCTCATTGTCAATTTCTAAATGTAAGTCAAGATATGAGGCCGACTTAACTGTATCTGTAGTATCCTTTATCTCTAGTTCGATGGGATAGATGCGTTCCACAAAGTCACCAAATTTTGAATTATTTAGTGAAAGAACATCATCTATATCGCTAACTTCTTATCTGTTTCTTAAGAAGTTCTTGCATGAAGTCAGCCTCATAATAATAAAGAAAAAAGTCGACAAGTAAAGGGCACAATTTGTTCCCATTAGAATGCCGACAGTCTGTTGAAAAACACGTCCTCCGAACGTAACAAATATGTTGTCAATCAACAAATCAAGCATCTTGATAATATATAATAGAAGAAAGAAATTTTGATTTTTTTTACAAAATTAAAATATTGTAAAGTGCCCAAGTTTCAACTTGTTTAGCTTTATTAAGAATTCGTTTCATTATCGGTGCAATTTTTAGTATGACTTCCTTTAAGGGATTGCATTATGGATACGTCTAGGTAATGTAGGGAAAGTTAAAGAAATAATGGTGTAGACATCATATGACCCAACATGTCGTTTTGTTTATTTACAGTTCAAATAAATAAGCTCTATAGTATGGTTACAAAAATTATAAATAAATAATTCCATAGATACTGTTTGAATCCAACTCTTACAATCAAATACGATTTCATTAAATAAGATCATTAACAAAATTAAAATACTAAAAATAAATGCCTTTAAAATAAAATTGAAAGGGTCAACTTAATTTAATTTTCTATGTAAATAATATTCTTACCAATGGTGGATCCAGTAATCTGAAATGTTCTGTTAGTGTATTAGCTTTTTAAGATCTACATTTTTGATTTAAAGGGCTTATTTCTTTCATTCCTTTTTGAATTGCTTTGGTAATGTTTATTGTTTAGCTTTATTCAAGAATTCGTTTCATTATCAGTGCAATTTTTAGTATGACTTCCTTTAAGGGATTGCATTATGTAAAAGCCGGTTTCTTGAGGCTTTTAGTAAATAATAACTAAACTTCTGAATAGGGTTCTGTAACTTTTATTTCAGACTAACGAAGTTCAATACTATATGGTAATGTAAATAAAGCCCTGTAAAATATAAATGTACTTATAAATTACAGAAAGATAAATCTGTTTACTAAGTAATAATAATTAAAACTTATGTTCGTAATTCATTATCATGCAAACTTATTTAGCTGCATACATATGTATCTGATCACAAAAATATATGATGTGGATACCATAGCAATTACTTGTCTCAATTACAATTATACCAATTCGACTTTAAATTATTGTATTACATGTTCTCATATGCTGTCTCAAACCAAAGTCTATTGAGCAATACTTGTGTTGATAATATAAACGACAAAAAGCTGCATGCTTGTTAAATCAAAAAGCAACAATCACAAAAAGAAACAATAAAAGCAAAGCAAATATTAAAAACTAAAGCTAAGCGAAGCAAGAATACAAATACACTTAGCTTACCTCACATATCGTGCAAGTGGCACATTTCCATATAAACCATATCACACACTACATCTTTAATACAGTAAGGTTTAAATATACCTGTATAACAAAAATGTTTATTATAAATCTTTGTTAAGCAATGTTTATTGTTTATAGTAAAAATCAATATCAACCTAGATATCTATTTTTAGTTCTTATATCAATTTACCTTAATTCGATTAACCTTTAAACATTACAACATTCTTTCGATCCACTCGACACTCGCAATCATTCAATTTATATGTAAACTTTATCTTCAAATCATTATACCAGATTTAATAGGCTATTGAAGTATTATTTTATATGATCGTAAAATTCAACTTTTCTTATGTTTTAATATATATTTACGTTCTCTTTTGTTATGAAATTTAGCTCTCGTTCTCGACATTCAATCTCAACATGTATACGTGTAAAATATGAACTATAGGACAGTTATTGCAAAGTTAATAAAGAAAGATATAGGACTGACCTTATTTATGAAACTCCAAATCACAGAATTGTTATTGTAAAGATTGTTATTTGCAGACAGGTAAAATATAGGTGTTGACCACAAGATGTCTTCCCATAAGATATAGAACAAAAGAATTAAACCGCCAAAAGTACTGACGAATAGAAGAAATGTCCGAAAGCGCTCAAATCAACAGTGAAAATAAAGTAATAACTACAGTGAAATCAGACTTAACCAAAGCATAAGAATAGAATTCGTCCGTCAATAGTCCATGTCAATAAGTTAAAATAGAATAACACATAATACTAATAATTAATTACAGAATGTAATTAATAAGCTAATAATATAACTTTATTCAAATATGTACTAATATCAATTACTAAGAATATAAAAATATACAAAATACATAACATAACAGGCTATCACAGATACGTCTAGGTAATGTAGGGACTATCAAATTATACGGGAAAGTTAAAGAAATAATGGTATAGACATCATATGACCCAACATGTCGTTTTGTTTATTTACAGTTCAAATAAATAAGCTCTATAGTATGGTTACAACAAATATAAATAAGGGCATTAGGTAGGAGAGCAAATTACACAGCTCTCCATTTAAGTCACAATTAATGAATAAAAAGTAAACAATTATAGGTCAAAGTACGACCTTCAACAAAAATATTTTTTACAGCAGTTTTATTTATTCAAATCATAACTGTAACAGTATCAAGTAACTACATAAGTATTCTTCAATATATTTTGATTTTTGTTAGTTTAACTTTTTATAAGTTTTAATCATTTTCAATAATAAACTGTAATTCATACCATCTGATATACTCATAAATCGAAACAAACTTACGAAATTCCATAGGCTATATTTGACATGGAGTTGTGGTTTTGAAGCGGATAAAAGGCGAGGAAGGTTAAAAAAAGTATGAATATATTTTTTTTGAGAATCGGTAGCATCAAATAATGTATTGCATGGACGGAACAGAATCATAATCTATTTCCACCAAGCAGAAGCAGTATTATCCAAAACCTCTCCCCAGTTTTCTGTTTTGCAGATTTTGAGACTTCATATACAAGTTTCAGGATTAAAATTCTTAATCAAACTTTACTGGTTTGAAAGTTAATTTTTCACCCAAATGTAATGTGTCTTGCGGTGTGTCAGATTTTGCTTCTCAAGGAGTTGAGGCATTGATTAAAGAAAGAATACAAGTGCCCATAATTTCATCTGTATCTGATAGTTTGTAACTTTGTTATTCAAACACAACTTCTATGTTATGATAACTCATCAGAAATCAAGGTACTTCAAATAGCCCATTCTTTAGTGTAATTTTTAGTAAGTTAAATGTCCTTTTAATATTAAAAAAAACTCGAAATAAATTGTTTATACCAGAAAAGGATTTGTTTTTCTTTTCAGTTACTATCATTGTCCGGAAGAAGTATCGACTATGGCTAAATGCATCTAAACAAAAAGCAAAACTCAAATGATGAGCTGCGATCACTTTAAGAGTTGCGAACGATACCAGAAGAACAGTCAATCTCATAACTCAAAAAAAATAAATCTGACAACGTCATGGCTATAAAAGGAAAAAAACAAAACAAATAGACACATAATAGTACACAGGAAACAACATAGAAAACTGAAAACTGACCGACACGAACACCAAAAAAAAACTGGTGATCTCAGGTGCTCCGGAAGGGTAAGCAGATCCTGCTCCACATGTGACACCCGTCGTGTTGCTCATGTTATTACATATCCGGTAAATAGCCCAATTCGGGAGGTCTTATTTATGAAAAGGGTAGGAGATTGTAGTTACGGCGTAAGAAACATGTCCGATATCATCTGTGAAACGGTCAACCAACTCGTAATGGCGTCCGTAAAATTAACGAAGGGATGATTTCAGCTTCACCATTTGGAACTCTTGGTTTAATAGCTTCCTTGTGAGCAGCAACCCTCGAAGTTCTATATTTATAAATGAAAATAACGATAATATCAGAAGACACGAGATAATACAAGTAGCAAACTATGCAGCTGGATTTCACTTTAAATGACCATAGAAAAAGATGTTTGTTAACATGATCTCCCTTTATACTATCTATAAGGAAAATAATGTTAATAAAGATGCCATTGAGTATTTGGTGGTGGCTACTTGCTACGGTGCATTAAGCCATACCCATGACTTCTCACAAGTTGTATTCGTGACCGTGCAGTGATAGTAACTGAAAAGATATGTTACCTTTTAATGTACTGGTTCCCATATATGATCGCTGTATTTCATTTCATAGATACATAATGATATCTTGGGAATGTTACCAGTAAAGAAAAACATGCAGGGAGCGCCTTAAATTTTATTCTTTTGAGGTCCAAATAGGAAGTAGGAGTAGTACAAGTTTAAACTCTCAGAGGTTCAGCGCATATAAAATAAAAGTGCATATCAACTTTCCGTTCTGGGATACTATTTTTCACGAAACTTAATAGTAAAAGTGGCACAGATTTAGCCGAAAAGGGTGTTCCTATAGGAAAAAGCATTGTCTATATTTACAGAATTGCAACCTTAAAGGTCTTGAGTTCGAATCCCAGCGTAGACACTGAAATTTGTTCTTCATATACATTTTGAAAGTTAGTCTCTTCCATATAAGTAATTGTTAGTTTTATTGTTGATTAGGCATTCCCGCAAAAATGTTACAAAACAAGGGATAGCATGCAAAAAAGAAACTCATGTTAGCGTGATCTGGTAGGTGTTATCCGGCTCATATCGACCCTGGTAGAACAAGGGGCTGGGATGTAAACTAGTAAAGTGTTTAGTAGTTATTAGCAGAAAAATCATGCCAGATGAAACTTTTCTGCTTTCTACCATACCAAACTTAGAAAATAACATATATGTTAGCTTTAACACGACGACGAACCGAATGAATCAATCAGAAGCACATAATGAAGGAACGATCTCAGAAGGAAAAATCTCAGCAAGTGTGTCCCAAGTTCACGGATGCCCCATCCGCACTATCATTTTCTTTGGTCAGTGGATTGTGATTTTTTTTTTATCTAATTTGGCATTAAAATTAGAAAGATCATATCATAAGGAACATGTTTACTAAGTTTCAAGTTGATCGGACTTTAACTTCATCAAAAACTACCTCGACCCAAAAAAATTTAAACAAAACTTTAACCTGAAACGGGACGAACGGACAGACGAACGAACAGACAGAGACACAGACTTGAAAACATAATGACCATAAATGGGGCATGAAAATAAGTTAGAAAGGTTAGACAAGAAATAAAAGATGATATTGACACAACTATGAATCTCAAAAACTACTTTGTGCAGAAATTTTATGCAAAACTATTTCATGGAATAAAAAGATAAAAGAATATAAACATCCTCAATAATGAGATAATTATGGACTTAGTATTTGATGAAAGAGAAGAACACAATACAAACGTTACACTGAACAGGGTGCAAACTTTGTTTAAAGACGATCTTTTTATTCCAAACATCAAAATTATGTATTAATTGTTGGTTGCTTAATATCCTGTGGCAAATATTTCATGCATGTTCAGGACGAGAACAAATTAACAATAGATATAGGAAGATGTGGTGTGAGTGCCAATGAGACAACCCTTCATCCAAATAACAATTAAAAAAAAATAAACCATTATAGGTCAATGTACGGCCTTCAACACGGAGCCTTGGCTCACACCGAACAAAAAGCTATAAAGGGCCCCAAAATTACTAGTGTAAAACCATTCAAACGGGAAAAACAACGGTCTAATCTATATAAAAAAACGAGAAACGAGAAACACGTATAAATTACATAAACAAACGACAACTACTGTACATCAGATTCCTGACTTAGGACAGGTGCAGTGGGACTAAACGTTTTAATGGTACCAAACCTTCTCCCTTTTTCTGAAACAATAGCATAACATCACAACATAGAAAAACATACGTTAAAATATCAATTGGCAGGCTTACCTCAATCAAAAAACGTAAATGAATACACTATGAACGAATAAATTTGATATGCGATATCTGAATGTAAATGCACAGTTAATGATATATTAGGGATAAACATTCAAGGCCAAAAAGCAAACAAATAAGTCCAAACAAAGCCATGGCAAGACACCACTGCGAAATATTTAACCCTACTAAAATTATCACATTTGAAAAAAAAAAACAAAAAAAAAACCCGGTTTTAATAATACAGGTTAAATCTTGAAGTTTATACAGACGTAGTGAAAGTTAGAAGATATTCCAAATAATCAAAGCTGGTATATAGACAAGTTCCAAATTAATATAAAATAGCAAAAGGCATTATAAACAGTACCAACAAGTCGAATTAACAAGAAAATACGATTTGAGAGTACTCGCAGTTACTAACAGCTAGTTAAAAGACAAAAACAATTAATAATAAAAATTCATGCATCAGAGACTAAAATCAACTAAAACACATCCCAGGGATTTAGCATTTTAACGTCATGAACAGTCAGAGAAGACATGACTTGTGCAATGCCAAAAATAAATGTATCGTCAGTCAGTAGGATAGCGAGGAGCGACTTCTACAGAGACAAAAATCAATTGATTAAGAAGGTCCGGTAATAAAGGTCAACTGGGTTGCGGGTCGGGGAAATTTGGAATGTCTTTAAAAGATGAGGGTATATTGGAAATGGGCCAAAATCTAGTCTTTCAGCAGACCACCTGTAGATCACTCAAAGAGATGTTACAAGGGTTCTTAACGTGAAGAGATCGTGACACTTTGTCTGCACGAGGCATCTGATTTAACGTCCCCATTCTGACCGGACGTTGTTGCGTACTTGATGCATCCATCACAATATTCCACTATTACGTCAAAACTTTATTCCAAGAAAAAGAAAATGAATTGATCTTTGTTGGAAACAGACTCGCTCAAAAACGCCAATAAGACTGATTGCGTAGTGTAGTATAGAACTGTCGCAGATGGTCAATAAATGATAATGACAGCGCTTGATTTCAAAAACGTGTGCTTCAAAACACAGACTGCGATATTTTTACTGTCTGTGAAACTTTCCTTAAAGGATCGTAGAATCCAATCATAGACGGCTACACGTGGATAAAAAATAATCGTGAAAATTTGCACGTAAATGCACAGCTTTGATCGGGTGGTATAGGTGCCTTTTTAAAGACGATTTATTTGAATTCTTTGACCTGACAACGCTTTATAAAAGCGTTGAAGATATATTGTGGATTGAAGTGAATTAAAAGTAAATCTTAAGATTTTATTCCCTTTGTGGCAATTATAGTCCGGCGGCTACAAGCATATTTCAGACGAATTGTGCACATCCTGCTACAAGCATGAAATTTGGCATAGACCTTCCTCAACTATAACTCTTTTATTTCAGATAGGGAGGCATTTAAAAAGAATGTCTCACTTCCGGTAAAATCCAAAATGGCGGACTTCATACTTAAATCAGCCCAATATCAAAGGCTAGTATTTGAAAAGGTGTTATTATCATGCTACAACCATAATATTTGGTACAAATCTTTGTTTTGTACTACTTTTGGATATATTATATTGTTTAGATGTCTGCAAAAATCCTACTTCCGGTAAAGTCCAACATGGTGGACATTGTACTAAAATAAGCTTACTTTTAGGGAGGGTAATTGAAATGTGTGTTAAACGTATTGCTACTATCATTACATTGTGCAGGAACCTTTTTTTGGTGCTTCTAATGGATACAATGTATAAAAAATCTGTCTTTAAAACCCCTACTTCCGGTAATATTTAAAATTGCGGACATAGAAATATCAATTCATTATTTAAATATTCAACTTTTATTCAAAATGTAAAGAAAATGTTGTTTTTTGTGCTGGTCATTAATATTTTGGCTTAAAGTTATCCTCAAACCCCTAATTCTATTCTGTTGTAAATGTTTAAATACAAAGTTGACACTTCCGGTAAAAATTATGGCTTAAATTTCAAAGATGAGTATTCAATCCATTTCTTCGATGAAGAGTTTTGGATAGATTGATTAAAAAAAATAATCAGTATAATACTAAAACATTTTTAAAATTACTACTATTTGGCCAAAAATACATGTTAATTCACAGTCCCTACCACAAAGCAGTGCACTGGAGACCCGATTTTTCACATTAACAACGACCGAGACTTACTTTCTTACATCCACAATGTACAAGCTTTTGACAAAATGATGAGACCTCAGAAAGAGTTTTTTAAAAGGGATCCTCTTTGTCCCTTCGCCATCCATTAGCGCCTGAACTGGGTAGCATAAGAGCCAATCCAATGATCGTCCCCCTAAATACCTTCCCTAGTATATTGCGCGTTTTACATGCTGGAAAAGAGAAGACCAAGTTGAGGAAATAGCCTCAATTAGCCTTCCCTTTTGTGCAAATAGTTATTTTCTTACTTCGATAACCATGTTGGCCCCATCTGATAATTTTGTGCGATCTTACAGTAAATTTCGGTTGATCAATCATCATTCTTTATGTTGAAGTCACATCTTCAAATGCAATCAATGACTCCCACGCAGTCTTTTTTCTTTCCAAGCAAAGAGAGAACCATATCACAACCGGTAAAGGCATTAATCACAATAAGTGTGTGTGATCACTTATTGCCTAGTTCATTTGAAAGACCATTGATAGATAGTAATCCAAAGTGTTTTGCCTTCCCAAACACAATCCATAGTTCGTCTACCCCTATGTCACGGAATAGCAAACAGTAATGACAGCATCATCAGTAACGACTGTTCGAATCATGACTCGTTTAACTTCGTGTTTCAATGCATCAGACACATACACCATGATTCTAGTGTCAGCCTCTGAATGTGAACATGGTGCTAAATTTGAAATACATCACGCGGTGGATAACACTGAAAATCCTGAGCATTTGTTGCTTTAACTACTATACTCATCAAAAATTGCATCCACTCTTGTTACAATTTCAAGGTATTTTATTAAGGTAAGGACATAATAATCAGAATACTCGTTAGGAAACACCTTGAAATTAACAATAGTGGATGTAGTCTCGGATGCGTACATAGACAATACCGGTAGTTTGAAGGCTGCTACAAGAAGCAAGAGCTACATTTTGGGGAAAGAGAATACACAGACGAATCCAGGGTCAAAACAAATTTCTCAAAATTGGCAAAGTGTTTTGAGAGATGACGACAATAAGAATGATTTTTTAGTTTTCATTCACAGCAGCTTGCTCAATAAAATTTTGAGGAAAATTAAGGTAGTTGTAGCAACAAATGCTCAGGATGTTCAGTGTTATCACCACTTGATGATGTTTCAAGTTTAGCACTATCGAACAGTCGATACTGATGTCACTGCTGTGTCGCTATTCCGTGACATAGGGGCAGACGAAATTTGGTTTGCATTTGGAAGTGGGAAAAACTATAGATATATATCTATACATGACCTTTCGAATGCACTAGGCATTGAGAGATTATAAGTCTGCTGGGAAAGGAACTGCGTTGGTGACATGGATGGCGTTTGAAGATGTGACTTAAGCATTTAGAATGAGTACAAGCAAGAAAACAGGCGTTTTTGGGAGAGGAAAGACTTATTGAGGCTATTCCCACGACTCGGTCTAGTCTTTGTCAGCATGTAAAGCGTGCAATATACCATGGCGGCTATGAATGAGTAACAAACTTGGAATTGGTTCCTATGCTAATTAGTCCAGACGCTTATGAATGGCGAAGGAACAAATATGATCCATGGGAACCCTTTTGAACTCTTAGTGAGGCCTCTTCATCTTATCAGGAGCTTGTATATTATGGATGTAAGAAACAATACCAGTCCTTGTAAATGTGGAAAATCAGCTCTCCGATTGTGAATCAACATGTATTTGCGGGCTAACGAGTATGCTGATTGGGTATTATGTCCTTACCTCAATACAATACTTTGATACTGTAACACGAGTGGATGAATTCTCGTATGCGTATGGTAGTTGTAGCAACAAATGTTCAGGATATTCTATCTTATCCACCACGTTATGTATTTCAAGTTTAGCACTATGTTCACATTAAAAGGCAGACACTAGAATCATGGTGCATGTATCTGATGCAGTAAAACACGAAATTAAACGAGTCATGATTCGAACAGTCGTTACTGATGATGCTGTCATTACTGTTTCGCTATCCCGTAACATAGGGGTAGAGACGAAGTTATGGATTGTGTTTGGGAGGGCAAAAAACTTTGAATTAATATCTATCAATGACCTTTCAAATGCACTAGGCAATGAGTGATCACACACACTTATTGTGATCCATGCCTTTACCAGTTGTGATACAGTGCTATCTTTGCTTGAAAAGAAAAAAGACTGCGTGTGAGACATTGATGGCATTTGAAAATGTGACTTTAACATAAAGAATGATGATTGATCAACCTAAATCACCGGGGTTTTTACTATAAGATCGCACCACAAATTTAACAGATTGGGTTAACATGGTCAACGAAGCAAGAAAATAACTATTTGCGCAAAAGGGAAGGCTAATTGAGGCTATTCCCTCAACTTGATCTAGTCTTTTCCAGCATGTAAAACGTGCAATATACTAAGGCAGGTATTAAGGGGGACGAGCTTGGAATTGGCTCTTATGCTACACAGTCCAGGCGCTAATGGATGGCGAAGGGACAAAGAGGATCCCTTTAAAAAAAAACTCTTTCTTAGGACTTATCATTTTGTCAGAAGCTTGTACATGTGAATGTAAGAAAGGATGATGTGAAAAATCGTGTCTCCCGTAGACTGCTTTGTGTGCATGAGGTAGTGATCGTGAATGAACATGAGTTTTTGGCCGAATTGTAGTAGCAGTTTTTAAAATGTTTTAGTACTTATTTTGTTTTAATCAATCTATCCAAAACTCTACACCGAAGACTCATCTTTGACATTTACGCCAGATTGGTTTTTTTTTACCGGAAGTGATGACTTTGTATTTAAACATGTACAGCAGAATAGAATAAGTGGTTTTGATGATAACTTAAAGCCAGCACAATAAAAAACATTTTTCTTTACATTTTGAAAAAAGTTGAATATATAAAAAAATAAATTGATATTTCTATGTCTGCCATTTTGAATATTACCGGAGGTAAGGGTTTTAAAGAAACATGTCTTATACATTGTATCTATGAGAAGCACCAAAGAAATGGTTCCTGCACAATGTAATGATAGTAGCAATATGTTTAAACATATTTCAATTACCCTCGCTAAAAAGTAAGCTTATTTTAGTACAATGTCCGCCATATTAGATTTTACCGGAAGTAGGATTTTTCAAGACATCTTATCTATATAATATATCCAAAAGTAGTAAAAAAGACAAAGGTTTGTACCAAATATTATGATAGTAGCATGATTATAACACCTTTTCACATACTAGCCTAGCTACATCCAGCGAAACTCGTGCTGTTGGATTTTTCTAGGTCTATTCGATTTCGTATTATAGATGAAACACAAATGTTTATCGTCGTTTTTACCTATAGGAAGTACACCACTAATTCATGGTCCCATTGCTTTCTATTTTAAATTCCTCCATTTCAAGCAGGCACATCTCTTTCATTTTAAGTTCAAATAAAGTAGCAATCATTGAATGCCAAAGCAACACTTTATGGTGTCTTCTACTGAAAAAATCAACATACCTTTAATGGCATATAAGAAAGAACTGGTTCCTGGAACTTCGGATGTACCAAAACAGGTTCTTCAGATCTGACAAACAGACAAAATGTACCCTCTTTTTAAAATTTGGTGCAGTTTTTTTAATATTTAAAATTAAAAGTCCAAAAGTGATCTACAATGATCACCAGTCCTTCAGCTTTCATTTGATTAAAAAAATACCTAAATATCTTACATTTTTTGAAAGGTACAGTTATGCGTAGGAACTATTTTGCGTTAAATATGTACTACTTTCTGGTATGTGCTTTCTGGTCTGGCCGGGCCTGAATTAGTGGTGTTACATCTATATAAAAATGATTTTTTTGTGGATCGAATCAGTTAATCAAATGATCTATTTTTGTTTCACTTTCACTGTTGACATCCGTTTTCTTTAAATATCTTTACACATACAATTCACGTGTTATCCATCTCAAGCTAAAGAGTTAAATTGAAGTTCGCATGAATGGGGATTAAATGAGGTCGAATTATTCATTTTCCACTTAAAATGTATCAACAACGATGAAAATGTAGCTATCATCTTTAGGGACGACATCAAAAGTTCAATGAAGGATAAAAAATTTAATTCACATAGTTTTTTCACTGACCCCCCCCCCCCCCCCCCCACCCCCGTCTTAACTTAATTTGGAAAAAAATGATTTACCCATATGGATATATGTAAAAATCAATGTCGGATAACCAAATCTTGCAGCAGTTCAACCCCCATCCCAAAACTATTTGAATTAAGTTTTTTTTTTTTATCTTACATTAAATGATCTTTTGATGTCGTCCCTTAAAAAGACAGATAAAATACAACAGGTGGTCGTGTTTATATTCTAGTTGAAAAATAGCCTGATGATTCATCGTTATTAATCATTCTACTGAGTCCATCAGGTTGTTATCTTATTGGCTATGACATAATATAATGTTGCAATATAAATACATTGCACAATTTCTTTTCATTTAAGCCAGTGCCAACCTTGATTAAGCAAGGGCCGTACTTTGACCTATAATTATTAACATTTAATACATTGTGACCGCCGATTTTTTTCTCTCAGTAAAATGTCTAAAAATAACCCGTTTCCTTCGATTTCCTTACTTTAAGAAACACATCAGTATTGCTGGATCCTGGAAGCAATTTTTATGCAAACAATTATTATCTGTATTTAAAGATAATTTTGTTAGAAATCAAACTGGTAAGTTTAAAAAAAAAACATATGAAGCAAGATCATAGAACGCAAGATATATTTTTTTTATCGAGGACCTTGAATTTCAATATCGTTGTAAGCTGAACAGACATGTATATAACTACAACCAAGGACTTTCTATTATAAGTATATACTTAGTATATAAAGTCCCTGCTACAACGAATGGGAATGTTTAACTACTAAGGCATTGACCATAATGTTCTCGTACGATCGGGTGACGTTAAAAAAACGATCCAACAGCTGATGCAGCCGGTAACGAATTTCCGATATCATTGAAGATTCACAATACGAAGGGAACTTCCTCTGCTTAATTGAGCCCATACATGAATGTGAATAGTTAAGGTTTATTCAAAATTGTCGAAAGCAAAGTTTCATATGTATTCTCGTACGAATAAATTATATTGAATAATAGACAGACGGCCACACGAAAAAATAAATAAAACTATACTGAAACGGTTAACTTTCGATCAAAAATCCGGAAAATGACAGATATATCACGTATCATGATAACACTGTTAAAACTGTAAACTTGTGTTGTTTATAATATAAATTCAAGTTCTTCGTGTACATATTTCATTTTATTACTTCAAGAAAATATTTTTGTGTAGAAAGTTTAAGGGAGGCAGTTGCCTGCCCTGCCTCATAGGTAGTTACGGCCCTGAAATTGGTCCACATTGAGGTCTAAGGGGTCTAAAATTGAACATTATTTGATTTCATCAAAAATTGAATTCTTGGGGTTCTATGATATGCTGAATCTAACCATGTATTTAGATTTTTAATATTTGGGCCCGGTTATCAAATTGATCCACATTGAGGTCTGAAGGGTCTAAAATTGAACATTATTTGATTTCATAAAAAATTGAATTCTTGGGGTTCTATGATATGCTGAATCTAACCATGTATTTAAGGGTCCGTGTAACACTTATCAATTCAAAGTTTTAAAAAGTTTTGAAATTTTGGAGTTTTGGAATTTTGATCAAAGTTTTAAAATATCAAAATTTCAAATTGGGTAAAAGTTTTGAAATTTTGAAATTTTTAACAAAATTATTAAAATATTAAAATTCTGAATATCGTTTTAAATTTGATAGTTTAGAAATTTGATCAAACTTTAAAAATTCTAACCCTAACGTGCAGTTTTGATTATTTCACTTTTTGAAAGTTCGATTTATTGATTTTTTGATTAAGATATCAAAAAAAAGAAAAGGGGCAAAAAAAAAGGGGTACCCGTAAACACGGCTCTGATTATAGTCATTCTTAGTTATGAATAAATAGCACGAAATATGATCAAATCATTTTTAATTACAAGATAAATAATTAAAAGAAGAAGTCGTTTTTTTTTATAAAATACATGAGACATCACATGGGATAACAGTATCCTGAAATTTTAAGTCATTTTAATCAAATCAAATCAAATATTTTATTGTCATATAAACTTTACAGTTTGTGACCAACATATATTAACACAATAAACACAATAAACATACATATTAAACATACACAATAACAACAGCATCAAATTTTTTTTTAACAACCAACAAGCTGTTAAGAGTCCCCTACCCTCAGTTCTAATGACTTTTTCAAGAAGGATCCTAACTTATTTGTTTGTAAAGGCGAAGATGGATTTAGTAAATATTGAATTTTTTCCTCTTCATTTAAATTGTTAAAGTTATTATTTTCAGTACATATGTGATGAAAAAAATCATTTCTTAGAGTTTTATTATACTCATTATAGAGTAAAAAATGTTTCTCATCCTCTAGTATTTTACATTTATGGCAAAGTCGTTCCTCTCTTTTCAATCAAAAGGGAGTGATCACTTATTCTAAATTTAGTGATTAATCTCCTTATCTGAAAATTAGATGTATTAAGATAAGATTCTTAGTACGGCGGCTTTGTGAAAAATTGTGCACATCCTGCTACAAGCATGAAATTTGGCATAGACCTTCCTCATCTATTACTCTTTTATTTCAGATAGGGAGGCATTTGAAAAAAATGTCGCACTTCCGGTAAAATCCATAATGGCGGACTTCATACTTAAATCAGCCTAATATCGAAGGCTAGTATGTGAAAAGGTGTTATAATCATGCTACTATCATAATATTTGGTACAAACCTTTTAGTCCAGTCGATTTGTGCAGATTTTTGACAAAATTGCTCAGATTGTGGTAAAAGCATGAAATTTGGAATAGTGGTAGTATACACTACAAACCTTTAAAGTCTGAAATGGCCTATATATGTACTCGACTGTACTGATTTTTACTCGACCGTACTGAATCGTACTTGACCCTTATCTTTGCTGTTGAAAATAGTCTGAACTATTACTTGACCAGTCTGAAACAGTCTTAACCCATTCGCGACCTGTCCTCGACCTATTTTTGCAGTCTAAACCATACTTAACCAAAGGTCTGAACAATACTCGACCAGTCTGAACCATACTAGACCAAAAATCTATTATTATATTTAGGATAAAAAAATATATTATATACAATTTATGTAAAAAAGGGATAAAATTAAATAAATAAATAAAATTGAATAGTAGTGAAATATAAAGTATTCTACCTCTGCTTTGGACAAACTCATAAATAATATCACACCTGGTCAGAGGTATTAAATTCTAAATAACATTTATTCAAAATTGCAACATCCTGTTTAACTTAAATAACGAGGCCTTTCGAATATACTAGATAAGTAATACGCGAATTTAAAAAAATAGGTCTGTCTTTTTACCTGTAAAACACACATGTACTGAGGTAATAAAACCATATTAAAGTGCTTTGTGTATGCCATGTCTTTAATTTGACAAAAGTAACTTAAACTAAATTAAATAATTTTTTACTGTTACTTTAGAACACATTTCCTTTTTTAAAAAGATTATTGTGAAATTTTAATACTATATTGTATACATTTTTAATTTCATTCTTATTAAAATTATTTCCTAAATTGATGAAATTCAGTTGATAGATACAAAGAATAGGTCTAGGTTGGTGAAGACTTGGTCGAGTATGGTTCAGACTTGGTCGAGTACGGTTCAGACTAGGTCGAGTACGGTTCAGACTTGGTCGAGTACGGTTCATACTAGGTCGAGTATGGTTCAGACTCGTATACAATGGTTAACTACTGGTCAAGTACAAATTCAGACTGTTAAGTATGGGTCAGACTACAGTCGAGTAATATCAAGTAAATTTCAGACCAATTCAGACTGGTCGAGTAAAAATCAGTACAGTCGAGTACAGATATAGGCCATTTCAGACTTTTATTGGTTTGTAGTGATATGTCATGTACAACATTTTAAGCTATGGACCCACTCTGAAAGTCGAAATTTGCGGAAGAGTCGGCCATTTTAAAATGGCGGCTGTTTGATCTCTATAGATTAATAAAAAAAATTATGAAAATAATATGAGAGAAGATATTGACATGAAACCTGGGTAATAGAATAACAGTGCTGATTCCAATTGTCCTGTTGAACAAAGTTTTTTGAAATGTTACCCATATTGAATGGCGGCCATTTTGAAAATCTTTGTTTTTTTTAAGCCAAAAAAGGTAGTCATTATTCGATGAAAATTAAAAAAAAAACAATGTCGAAGATATACAAATGTATTTGTTTGAGCTATATAAACAGGACGAAAAGCGAGCCTATGACCCCCCCCCCCCTCTTTTGTTTTGTTGAGGGTACAAATTACTTTATATTTTCCGACAATGTACATGTCTCTAATGTTCAAAAGTAATCGACATAGTTAAAACGCGACCACTAAGAAGATCATAAAATGAACTGTTACTCTAAAAGCAATATTCGTGCCACCGCTTGTTCAACATAGAATAACAGGATAATTTTTTTTTACAAGTATAAATAAAGCAAGAAAATATTTTTATACCTGTCATTTATAATAGTTGGCTGATTACAGGATAATTCGCTTTGTTGATATTGTTCAATTGAAACAACTTTCAAAAACCTTGATTGCAGACATAATGAATTTCATATCATACAAATAATTAATGTTATAGGAACATCAACTGCTCAAATGTTCTCAATTGACGTTAACAATATCTAACAAAAATTAAATGTACATGATTTGTCAAACCTCACTCAGTCTATCATATTCTATCACATTGTCCTCCAAATTTACATAGAGTAGTACAACTTAATACTGCCTTTACACATTTGCATTTCCTTAGTAACCGTGTTCACTTTGACTTATCAGTAAAGCGGTTGCTGCAGGAAGTTATTATAAATTCATATGGTATATTCATCACAGATGACAAGGACTGTCATCTGAGGACTTCATATGTATTGATTTTTTGGTAGCCATTTTGAATGATGGCTATTTTGAAAACATGAATTTCCAATATAACATTATTCGCTCATCTTATTTATTCACACTGTTTGCATTCACACTTTTTTTACTAATATGCATTGGATATTTATAAAATGGTCAGATAAGGCATGCACATGTTTACAAAATAAAGATATTAGTATACACATTTGCCTAAGTAACTTTTTAAAACATAAATTACGTATATATATATATAATATGATATAATTTATGACCGAACGTTGTTGTTGGAAAAGAACAAAATTGTAGATTTCTAAAACACTGGAGCTAGATATCAGAAGAACATAATTGGCGTTTAGACTAGAAGGAATGTGTGAAACGGCAAGAGAGGACATGTGAGGGTTTGCATGCAATGCCAAGCAGATCCAAACAGAACAGACATAGACATTTGAGCTGGCAATCACTCTTTTTGATGCAGGCATACAACGATGTTGGGTCTTGAATTGGTTTTCCTTTAGCTCAATTTGAAACAGTTGAACGATGGTTATGGAACTGCAGAAGCACTCCAGACCGCACAAATCCTGTCAAACAAATTTTCAGACCTCAAAATATTTGATCAGTAAAAGGGAAAACATACTTTTGATGTTGACGATAAATTGCCAGTTGAAAGAAAACAAGAAGTAACTAGACACTGTTAAGTAATACTAAATCAACACAAACAATGACTGCAATGTATTTTTTTCTGTGGTGATGTATCTGAAGATCTCCATGATACTTCGAAATTTAAAAATCGACAAAAATGGGACATGACTGTGCGCCTGCACTACAAGACATATTTCCTTAGCCAAAGTTAGAGCTGTAGATGTCAAATTACCAGTATCCTGCTTGATGATTGATAACACTTGACAACATAGCGAATAGGCAGAATAAAAGACACAGAAAAAAAGCCAAGAATCTTTTATCCTTGGAGTTGTGCTTGCCAAAATAATAAAATAGATTGACGGCGCACGGTCTGGGAGAGGTATTGTACCAATCTCCAAGCTTGCAGATCATGCTGAATTGTACAATAAACGCCTGGAACAACTTGTAGTTATCATGAAAGGAAGGACTGACACAACGCATCTAACAAAGTAGCTAACAAAGGATATCTGCAAGCATACAAGCAAGATAAATTGGTTCTCTTGATTTTCAACAAAGGTATTCTTGAAGCTCTGAAACAGACCTGATAATTAAAGGGTATCACCATAGCCATAGCAGGCAACTATATATGCTTGATACTTAGAAAAGCTTTACAGGGACACTCAACAACAGCAATTAACACGAATCAGTTCACCAGAAATAAGTTTCCTTATTATGAATGATACAGGATGGCAAAACATCGAGACACAATCCAGTAATATCGGTGAGTGGAAGACAACACTCACCATTTCTTAGCTATAATAGTTCAATTGTGCAACTCGTCATCGAGAGGATACAACTGCAACTTTTCAGTCCTCCGATAGAGAGTAAGATGTCTCAAAGATTATGGAACGGAGTCATTGTGAAAGCCTACAATGAATGTCCCTGTAAACCTTTCTATAGTAGCAAGCCGAACTCTTCAAACTATTATAGTGACTTTGACTATGAAGAGGCCTTCCCCATCACGACGTTAACAATTTGTAAAAGACATGGCCTGTTTCAGAACTTCCCTAACATAGTCATTGAGAATCCAGAGAAAGACGCAACCTTTCATGTGTGCTTGCATATCATCTATGATAGCTATTATTTAATTTTTCATAAATGTTGTATTAATCATTCCTTCCATGACAACTAATATTCACTAAGGACGTTTACTGTACCATTTTTCCATATCATTAATTTCAAATATTAAAACAATATCTGTTCCAGACTGTGAGCCGTCACAGTTTTCTATTATTTTTGCAAGCCCCATTGCAATGGATAACAGATTCTGGACTTTCTTTCTGTGTCTCGAATTCTGTCTAATTGCCTTGTCGTGCAGTTTTAACAAACATTTAGCATGAGATCGGCTCCTGAAATATTGTAGATCTTGTAATCTTCAGCACTGAGTCTGGCTAAAAGAACAATGGTTAGTAGTTCAAGTGACAGTCACATACTCTATTGTCGATCACAATTGTTGATGCTTCATGATGATAGTCAGATACCTCATCACAAAGAAAGAAAGAAATATCTGCAATCATTGTTCTTGTTGATTCATCACAACTGTGGCTGGTTATTCTACTGGTTTTTTTTCAATCCGTGACTCATTTTGTTTTTCCTGACTATATATATTAAGATTTGCTTCGACAGGATTAGTACCTTTTGTCTTGTGATTCTCCCATTGCATGGCCTTCATCAACGTGGAACAGTTGTATGCTTACAAAAAATGACTGAATACCAGCTCAAATGTCTATGTCTGTTCTTTTTGTATTTGCTTGGCATTGTAAATCATCACGTGTCCTCTCTTCTCGTTATGGAATTCTTTCCAGTCTATCTATTTATTAGATTTTTTCAGCTCTAGTGATTTTGATACCTACGTATTTTTCCTGTTCAACATACAGTGCTCATATTGTATATACGCATTTTTTTAATGGTAAAAAAGTACCTAAACCCTACATGCTTAACTGCAATTAAAAGAATTTACGTATTTCTTTAAATACATTTATTTGTTAACATATGCATACCTTATTTGAGCACTTGGTGAATATATCTTATAAGAAGCAACAGTCATAAATAAATGATAAGCAAAACTAGTTGTAAATGCATATAAAACTTAGTATTAATTCAAAAAAACAATTTAGGATAGCGAATAATAATATATTGCAAATTTACGTTTCCAAATTTGCCACCATTCAAGATGGCCACTAAATACTTCAATAGTCCTCAGTTTATAGTCTTTGTCATAAGAAATACGAAAGTTTATTAAAATTAGTTTAGTAACATATTTTTCATATTTTTTCTAAAAAAAAATATTGATTTTTGGACATGATTTCAAAATGGCCGCCCAGAACCGCCATTTTGATTTTCTGAATTGGGTCCATAGCTATAAATGTTAGTTATGACCTCAACTAACCCTCTGCAAAATTTGATGCTTTTACCACAATCTGAGCAATTGTTTCACATTTCGACTGGACTATAAGACATGTTTCTTTAAAACCCTTACTTCCGGTAATATTCAAAATGGCAGACATAGAAATATCAATTCATTTTTTTATATATTCAACTTTTTTCAAAATGTAAAGAAAATGTTTTTTTATTGTGCTGGCTTTAAGTTATCATCAAATCCACTTATTCTATTCTGCTGTACATGTTTAAATACAAAGTCGTCACTTCCGGTAAAAAAAACCCAATCTGGCGTAAATGTCAAAGATGAGTCTTCGGTGTAGAGTTTTGGATAGATTGATTAAAACAAAATAAGTACTAAAACATTTTAAAAACTGCTACTACAATTCGGCCAAAAAGACATGTTCATTCACGATCACTACCTCATGCACACAAGGCAGTCTACGGGAGACACGATTTTTTCACATCATCCTTTCTTATATCCACATGTACAAGCTTCTGACAAAATGATAAGGCCTCAGAAAGAGTTTTTTTATAGGGATCCTCTTTGTCCCTTCGCCATCCATTAGCGCCTGGACTGGGTAGCATAAGAGCCAATTCCAAGCTCGTCCCCCTTAATACCTGCCTTAGTATATTGCACGTTTTACATGCTGGAAAAGACTAGATCAAGTTGAGGGAATAGCCTCAATTAGCCTTCCCTTTTGCGCAAATAGTTATTTTCTTGCTTCGTTGACCATGTTAACCCAATCTGTTAAATTTGTGGTGCGATCTTATAGTAAAACCCCGGTGATTTAGGTTGATCAATCATCATTCTTTATGTTAAAGTCACATTTTCAAATGCCATCAATGTCTCACACGCAGTCTTTTTTCTTTTCAAGCAAAGATAGCACTGTATCACAACTGGTAAAGGCATGGATCACAATAAGTGTGTGTGATCACTCATTGCCTAGTGCATTGAAAGGTCATTGATAGATATTAATTCAAAGTTTTTTGCCCTCCCAAACACAATCCATAACTTCGTCTACCCCTATGTTACGGGATAGCGAAACAGTAATGACAGCATCATCAGTAACGACTGTTCGAATCATGACTCGTTTAATTTCGTGTTTTACTGCATCAGATACATGCACCATGATTCTAGTGTCTGCCTTTTAATATGAACATAGTGCTAAACTTGAAATACATAACGTGGTGGATAAGATAGAATATCCTGAACATTTGTTGCTACAACTACCATACGCATACGAGAATTCATCCACTCGTGTTACAGTATCAAAGTATTGTATTGAGGTAAGGACATAATACCCAATCAGCATACTCGTTAGCCCGCAAATACATGTTGATTCACAATCGGAGAGCTGATTTTCCACATTTACAAGGACTGGTATTGTTTCTTAAATCCATAATGTACAAGCTCCTGATAAGATGAAGAAGCCTCACTAAGAGTTCAAAAGGGTTCCCATGGATCATATTTGTTCCTTCGCCATTCATAAGCGTCTGGACTAATTAGCATAGGAACCAATTCCAAGTTTGTTACTCATTCATAGCCGCCATGGTATATTGCACGCTTTACATGCTGACAAAGACTAGACCGAGTCGTGGGAATAGCCTCAATAAGTCTTTCCTCTCCCAAAAACGCCTGTTTTCTTGCTTGTACTCATTCTAAATGCTTAAGTCACATCTTCAAACGCCATCCATGTCACCAACGCAGTTCCTTTCCCAGCAGACTTGTAATCTCTCAATGCCTAGTGCATTCGAAAGGTCATGTATAGATATATATCTATAGTTTTTCCCACTTCCAAATGCAAACCAAAGTTCGTCTGCCCTATGTCACGGAATAGCGACACAGCAGTGGCATCAGTATCGACTGTTCGATAGTGCTAAACTTGAAACATCATCACGTGGTGATAACACTGAACATCCTGAGCATTTGTTGCTACAACTACCTTAATTTTCCTCAAAATTTTATTGAGCAAGCTGCTGTGAATGAAAACTAAAAAAATCATTCTTATTGTCGTCATCTCTCAAAACACTTTGCCAATTTTGAGAAATTTGTTTTGACCCTGGATTCGTCTGTGTATTCTCTTTCCCCAAAATGTAGCTCTTGCTTCTTGTAGCAGCCTTCAAACTACCAGTATTGTCTATGTACGCATCCGAGACTACATCCACTATTGTTACAGTTTCAAGGTGTTTCCTAACGAGTATTCTGATTATTATGTCCTTACCTTAATAAAATACCTTGAAATTGTAACAAGAGTGGATGCAATTTTTGATGAGTATAGTAGTTAAAGCAACAAATGCTCAGGATTTTCAGTGTTATCCACCGCGTGATGTATTTCAAATTTAGCACCATGTTCACATTCAGAGGCTGACACTAGAATCATGGTGTATGTGTCTGATGCATTGAAACACGAAGTTAAACGAGTCATGATTCGAACAGTCGTTACTGATGATGCTGTCATTACTGTTTGCTATTCCGTGACATAGGGGTAGACGAACTATGGATTGTGTTTGGGAAGGCAAAACACTTTGGATTACTATCTATCAATGGTCTTTCAAATGAACTAGGCAATAAGTGATCACACACACTTATTGTGATTAATGCCTTTACCGGTTGTGATATGGTTCTCTCTTTGCTTGGAAAGAAAAAAGACTGCGTGGGAGTCATTGATTGCATTTGAAGATGTGACTTCAACATAAAGAATGATGATTGATCAACCGAAATTTACTGTAAGATCGCACAAAATTATCAGATGGGGCCAACATGGTTATCGAAGTAAGAAAATAACTATTTGCACAAAAGGGAAGGCTAATTGAGGCTATTTCCTCAACTTGGTCTTCTCTTTTCCAGCATGTAAAACGTGCAATATACTAGGGAAGGTATTTAGGGGGACGATCATTGGATTGGCTCTTATGCTACCCAGTTCAGGCGCTAATGGATGGCGAAGGGACAAAGAGGATCCCTTTTAAAAAACTCTTTCTGAGGTCTCATCATTTTGTCAAAAGCTTGTACATTGTGGATGTAAGAAAGGATGTCTCGGTCGTTGTTAATGTGGAAAATCGGGTCTCCAGTGCACTGCTTTGTGGTAGGGACTGTGAATTAACATGTATTTTTGGCCAAATAGTAGTAATTTTAAAAATGTTTTAGTATTATACTGATTATTTTTTTTAATCAATCTATCCAAAACTCTTCATCGAAGAAATGGATTGAATACTCATCTTTGAAATTTAAGCCATAATTTTTACCGGAAGTGTCAACTTTGTATTTAAACATTTACAACAGAATAGAATTAGGGGTTTGAGGATAACTTTAAGCCAAAATATTAATGACAAGCACAAAAAACAACATTTTCTTTACATTTTGAATAAAAGTTGAATATTTAAATAATGAATTGATATTTCTATGTCCGCCATTTTAAATATTACCGGAAGTAGGGGTTTTAAAGACAGATTTTTTATACATTGTATCCATTAGAAGCACCAAAAAAAGGTTCCTGCACAATGTAATGATAGTAGCAATACGTTTAAACACATTTCAATTACCCTCCCTAAAAGTAAGCTTATTTTAGTACAATGTCCACCATGTTGGACCTTACCGGAAGTAGGATTTTTGCAGACATCTAAACAATATAATATATCCAAAAGTAGTACAAAACAAAGATTTGTACCAAATATTATGGTTGTAGCATGATAATAACACCTTTTCAAATACTAGCCTTTGATATTGGGCTGATTTAAGTATGAAGTCCGCCATTTTGGATTTTACCGGAAGTGAGACATTTTTTTTAAATGCCTCCCTATCTGAAATAAAAGAGTTATAGTTGAGGAAGGTCTATGCCAAATTTCATGCTTGTAGCAGGATGTGCACAAGTCGTCTGAAATATGCTTGTAGCCGCGGGACTATCTAGTTTGTAATCTTTTTTAATTTTTTTATAAAGAAAAAATTTACTTTTATCATCAATGTTTTTTTTTTTTATTTTGAATTAAATCTTCATATCTATTTTTCATTTTTAACTTTATATCGTTTTTTATTTTATTTACATCTTTTATGTCCTTACAAGTAGAAAGAATATTAAGGTCAACATTAGTCTCTTTAACAATATTTTTTGCATATGTGTACCATGAGTAAGTTCCTGTCAAATCTAGAGACTGTGCTAGAGAAAAAGCTTCCTTTATTAATGGATTAATATTATTATTATATAATCTAGCTAAATATGAAAGGGTTTGTGTTTTAATAAAACATTCGATAGGCAATCTCCCTAATTCAGCTCTTGCTCCTAAATTGGATGCCTTTTTCTTATTCCTAGAGTAGATTTACAAAATTTAAGATGCATATTTTCAATGGGGGTTTTGTCTATAAAATCAAGTTGATTAATTTCTTTTCCTGAAGATAAGGCTCTGTTATTGGCTCGATGAAAAGAAATATATGTATCCAAGTATGTTACTTCTGAATTATAGGTCATAATTGGTTTTACTACAGAATCAAAAAGATTATTTGCTACTTTTATAGGTAGATTATTTGTCAACTCTTAAGTACTTTGTGATAAATTTCCATTACATTTTATCAACATTCCCAAAAATGAATATTCTGTTACACTCTCTATGGCTTTATTCTCATAGTAAATATGTGATGTTTCACTATTATGTTTTGACTGACTAAAAATCATGGATTTAGTTTTGTTTGTATTCAAAGAGAGTTGCCATTTGTTACAATATAATTTAACATTAGTTAAACTGTTTTGAAGACCCTCTTTTGATTCTGACAGGATTAAAAGATCATCTGCAAAAAGGAGGCATCCCACCTTACTATTTATAAGCTTAAGGGGACTTAAATCATTTCCTTCAAATTTTTTTACAATATCATTTATAAAGACATTAAATAAAGTGGGGCTTAGTGTGTCTCCTTGTTTAACCCCTCTAGCAATATTAAAATATTCTGATACATAATCTTTATATTTTAAAGATGATTTAGTATTTAAGTATTGTTGTTTTAAAACTCTATAAAAAGACCTGCCAACTCCCATTTTACATAATTTATAAAGTAAAGCAGTTCTCCATACTGAATCAAAAGCCTTTTTCAGGTTGTGCATCTATTAAAAAAAATGTTGGAACTTATTTAAACCGGCATCAAATAAGTTAATTTAAATCTCTAATAAAAGGTTAGCGTTTGAGGTAAATACAAAAATGTAATTCAGAGCTATTTGGTGTCCCTAGTGCCTAAGATTTAAAAGTAACAGTGAAAACTGACCAACTCGCAGTAGGCCAAATAGTATTTTTCTCCTGATGAAGGCATTTCCAGTAAAAGCGCATCGGGCGCATTCAACTTCAAACGTTCTGTTTTCTTTTTTTTATCGATTGCCTGACGATGATACATTGCCTTTTATGATTGATTTCTGTTCCAAATAATGATACGGAAGGTATACTTCGTTGTGCTAGGCGTGCTTCAGCTGGTCCCTAGACAAAAAACGGTACTGGTTCAGTGATGGGTCAGTGATAATAGACGTCATATTGAACTCCTAAATATATCAATGAACTAAAATTAAAATCATACAAGACTAAAAAAAACCAGAGGCTTCTGAATTGGTACAGGCGCACAAATGCGATTGGGTTTAACGTGTTTTCATGAGGTCACAACCCTCCCTCTATACCTCTAGTCAATGCAGAATAAACAAACACACAGCAGTACGTACATAACATAATATGCCAGCTCCATATCTGGACCTCAATTAAACTAATTGAAAGATTATGTCTTCATCATATGAATAGTAAGCACAATCCCTCCCTGTTGTATTTATTGCTAATTTGTTCCTGGAAGTTCATGAAATATTTGTCACTGGCAACCAAAAATCGATAATTTGAAATAGGTTGTTTTTTCAACTCCCTCGGGCAAAGTAGCCCTTATAGATGGATTTTGATATGCGTAACTTCACTTTGGCCAAATACTTCTTCAGTTGTTTCGGTTCTTATATTTACTTGACTTTCAATTATTCAGTTGTCAGTGTTCTGTATGTGAATGCTTTATTGGAAATCAGTGTTTTACATTGGACTGGTTTTTCGAGAGAAACATTGGCGTATGGCCAAAAATGAAACATGCATCATGCAGATGACAGCAGCAGGGCACTCTTTTTACACGTAATCTTTTGATTGCTTTAGGGCCCTAATGGAACTACGTATATGATAAATGCATATACTTTTTACAAGCATCAGTCCATACGTTGTCTAAGGAGAAACCATTTAACTTCAAAAGTGGGGAAATGGTTGTTTTGTCGAAGTGAAAAACAAAAAAACAAAATTTCGCGCTTCGCGCTAACAATTTTATTTAGTTTTTCATTGATAATAATCAAATAATTTGGTTCAAAATTTAACACTATCAGGCATGGTGGAAATCTGGATTCACAATTTTTTGTTTCCCTCTGCTTGCACAGAATATTTTTTTCATCAAGTTGGTCATTACCAAAAAGATTACTATTTATCGCTGATATAAACTTTTGAAAACATTTTTAATCTTCAAAATGCCGACACCTACAAATGGAAAGATGGGCGCTTAATGTAAAGCGGCAACTATCACATAAATATGAAGGCTGAAAATAATGTTTATATGATATGAATGTGTTCAGCTATTACAAAACAAGACCAATAGGTTGGATGTTAACGTTAAACTTGACTTTATTTGGCCTTTCAAATTTTAATTTTATTTTACTTTATTGGTCTTTTTAACTTAATTTGATTCTAGCGTCACTGGTAAGTCTTTTGTAGACAAAACGCGAGTCTGGCGCAAATACAAAATTTACATCTGGTATACATTTATGCTGAGTTTCTGTAGATATATACCTTATAACAGTAACCTGGCTCCAAGCTACTATCACTGGTATCTATGATGAGTTTATCTACTAATGTTTGATCGTACTCTTAATTTCAGAGTAAAAAAAGATACCAAAAACCTCACACATTCAAAACTAGAACAACGTTCATTGCGACACCATGATTTCAGTATTCCTACCGTACCAATACTTAGAACTGAAATCATTGATTTAAGGCAATATATGATCGTCATGCAATCGATAAAAATGAAACAGAAACGTTTAAAGTTACGACCGAATCACTTTTCTGGATTTACCTTCCTCAGGAACGCTCAAAGCTGAGCCAAAAATTTATAAAGAACAGAAATAGTTGATTGAAACGTAAAATATGATCGTTCAAAATATAAGTATGAAATGATATATATTCTTATGCCGACATGATAGTAAGAAGTAAGAAGTCGTAGAGCAAAACAAAAACAAATGAGATAATACAACGTGTACTGAGCCATTTTATTGCTGATAAAAGTTCAGTAGAAAATATTTATAATTTATACACAATCACCCTAACCATACTATTTGACTTAATGCGAGTTGGTCATTTTTATACGACCCCCAAATTTTTTTTTGGGATCGTATAATGGTATGATGTCGTAGTCTGCGTCGTCTGCGTCGTCGTCGTCCGAAGACACATTGGTTTCCGGATAATAACTTTAGTTAAAGGGAATAGATCTTTATGAAATTTTTTCAGAAGGTTCAACACCACAAAATGAAGGTTGGGATTAATTTTGGGGATGATAGGGCCCAACCGTTTAGGAATTAGGGGCCTAAAAGGGGCCCAAAAACAAGCATTTTTCTAGTTTCAGGATAATAACTTGTGTACAAGTATTTCAATTGCTCTGAAATTATATCACAATGTTTAAAACTACAAGTAGAAGGTTTGGATTCATTTTCAGGGTTATGTGGCCAAAGTTTAGGAATAAAGGGCCAAAAAGGGGCCAAAACAAGCATTTTTCCAGTTCCCAGTCAATAACTTGTGTGTAATTGTATGGATCTCTCTGAAATTGTACCACAACGTACCATATAACACTGGGGAGGCTTTTTTTTTAAAGTTTTGGGTTAACTGCCCAAAATATGTAGGATTTAGGGGCCTAAAAAGGGCCAAAAAGAAGCATGTTTCTAGTTTCCAAACAATCATGACGATAACTTGTGTGTAAGTGTATGGATCTCTCTGAAATTGTACTACAAGGTTCAATACTACAAAAGAAAGCATGGGATTGAGTTTAAGGGTTATTGCTCCAATGGGGGTTTCAAAAAGTGGGGGGGGGGGGGATTTTTTGTTTATCATTTTTAAAGGGATTCCTCTTTTTTCAAAATTTGTCAAATTTCAAATTTTGAAAAGTTTCAAGAAGAAATATTCAATTGCACAGTATTGTGCAATAGATTTGTTAGATCTTTGACCACATTAATTTTGTGACAAAAACCCATATTATGTAAAAAAAAAAAAATGATCACAATTCAAATTCAGACAGTATCAAGCTTGAATATTGTGACCAAATTTGCCCCCACTGTTCCACTGGGGTCGTATATAGCTGCGCCCTGCGGAGCACCTGGTTCACTGTTACTCCTAAAATATATGTGTTGGGAAAACCAGTAGGTAAAATGGTCATTATCAGAGCCGTGCGTCTTGTTTTAAAAGGAATTCTCTTCTTTTGAGAAAAAAAAATTGTCATCCAATTTTTCACCGCTTACAACTAACTGTCTGCCTGTGGTTTTATTGTATCTATAATACTAAAATGACGAGGTCCAATTTGTCAGCCGTCATCACGTAAAAACGACGAATCAAAGAATTCAACTTTATATATAACTAATATAACATAAAATATTTATCATGGAACATTAATGGCTTAGAGTCTTGTTATGATGACAATGATTTCTTGATCTTAATAAATAGTTATGATGTGTTATTTTTATGTGAAACATGGTTAAAAAAGACATTTTGATTAATATTGAAGGTTTCACTATGGTAACTTCTGTTAATAGAAAGAAAAATATAGGCCAAAGAGAAGAAGGAGGTATTGCTGTTTTTTGTTAAAATAACATTTTTGAAGGTATTTCTATTGAAAAAGAATATGATCATGGTATTGTGCTTATAACGTTTTCTAAGTTATATTTTAATTTGAATGATGATTTATATATATGTTTTGTTTATATACCTCACGAAAAGTCTAATTTTAATCGAATTTGTGATAATGATTTTCATGATGATATAGAAAATATTTTTTTAAAATATAAATATAAAGGTTCAGTTATTGTTTGTGGTGATATGAATAGCCGCACTGGCGAGCTAAATGATATTCTTGAGACTGATAATTTAGAAAAGTATATCGACTGCGTTGAGCCCGATGTATCTCCTACAATTTCAAAACGATGCTCGATGGACAAAGTAATAAATGCATACGGACGCAAGTTAATACAACTATGTTACAATACAGGACTAACTATTGCGAATTGTCGTCTCGGTAATGATTCTCTTGGATCTTATACTTTTTGTACATCTAGGGGTCAAAGTGTAAATGATTACTTGCTGGTTTGTCCCGAAAATTATGGTATTATCAAGAACTTTGGTGTAATAGACTTTAATGAATTTTCTGATCATGCTCCTTTATCATACGAGATAGGTCTAAATAACAATATCAAGTACAACAGTTTGCCAAGTGATCACAAATACCTTAAATGGGACTTGTAAAAACCAAGACTATATTCAACTGCTATCACAACATAATGAGTTACTTAGTTCGTTGGTCAGAAACATGAATAGTGCCGATGATGTTAATAATGCAGTAAGGGAGATAAACCGTATTTTAAATGACAGTGCTTTTGCTGTTTTTGGTAAAACTGTACAGAAACGTAGCGCAACATATGTGAAACGCCATGATAACGATTGGTTTAACCAAAACTGTGCTTCTGCGAGACGAGACTTTAAACTCTGCTAGAAATTTTTACCAACGTCATCCAACTGATGCTAATCGCCATCATTTTATTTTAGCCCGAAACAAGTACAACCGAACAAAACGGTTGGCGGTGACCAACTATAAGCGAGCTAAAGGTCAGGAACTCTGCGAATTTGCCAAATCTGACCCTCGAAAATTTTGGTCGGCATTTAAACCAATGAACAAAAATAAATGTCTTGCTGACAGTGACTTACTTATTAAACATTTCGAACAGTTACTTGGTGGAAACCCTCCTGATATCTGCGAAGAAGTTATAAATCTGATTGAATCTAACTCGTTTTTAAATGACATTGTTACAGATTCGCTGGATAATGAAATCTCCGAAAATGAAATTCTGCAGTCTATCTCAAAACTTAAAACTGGAAAAGTGCGGGAAGTGACAATATTATTAATGAAATGTTTATTGCCGGGCCGAACTTTTTTGCTCCGATTTTGAAAATACTTTTTAATTTCATATTCAATAGGGGAATTTTCCCTGATTTTTGGACAGAAGGAATCCTTATAACAGTTCCAAAAAGTGGAGACTTATCCGACCCAAATAATTACCGTCCTATAATTCTAGTTAGTGTGATGTCAAAAATGTTTACATCTATTTTGACTAACAGATTGATCAATTGGGCCGATGACGAAGAAAAGCTTATTGACAATCAGTTCGAATTTCGACCAGGCCGGTCAACTGTTGATGCCATATTCATTTTACATGGAATCATATCACACATGTTACACCAGAAGTCTAAAGTTTATTGTGCTTTTGTCGATTTCCACAAAGCCTTTGCACAGTGTAGATACTATTCTGTACGCTATCCGGAAGTCGCGATTTTCGAAGCGAGGATTTCAAACTGGCTAACAGAACGGTTTTGTTTTGGTGCTTTTTCTCATCATTTGTTTACTCCTATATCTATAAAGTGCTTTGCACATCTTAAATGTATGTATAACATCATAAATATGAGTAACTGTAACAAAAACATGCAGTAGAATATAAAATATACGCGTGCATCACACCAACTTCATAGAAAAAAGTGAAATCGATTGACAATTTTGCTCTCGTAGTACAAAGCAAATAATCTTTTATTGCAAATATTTGCATCAGTTTACAGTAAAATATATACTGTTTCAATATTCATACCGTATTTAAGTAGAATGTTCGTATTTCAAATAAAAAAATATGCTTTCCTTGAGGATCCCAAAATAAATTACTGTACGATCAGTCTAAAACTGACTGTATTCTAGTAGCGATTTCAGATTTTTTGTCTGTATGACCAGTCGTGATTTTGAAGAAAAAAACAACAACAAATCGAAGTTTTTAACGACCTTGACTGAAAAACAACGGCAATTTGAAGGTATAGACGTGTCTATGTGATATTATGATTGTGTCCATGGAACTATAACGTGTAATTTCTTTCTTTAGACAATACAAATATATTTCTGATGATTTTTGTAGACGGCAAAATAATCATATTTTTGTTCCGTCAGTCTTACTTAAAATCAAATGCCTAAAAAGCAATTATAATACATGATTCACTTGTGGACTTTGTATTAGTGTGTCGTTGCAGTTATCTGTTTGACTATTACATTTTTAAAGACTATTTACACCGTCTACCGTTGACCAATTGGTGATTACATACATCAAGACTGTCTCTTTTAAAATGACAAAAAATAGATAGAGAAAGCTTTGTTTAAAAACTTTAGGTATTGAGGAAAGAATTAACGAAATTATACCCCGCCACTTCTATAGTCCATGTTTTGGAAAAAAATAAACCACCAGAAAAACTAAATTATAGGTGCACAGGGGCATCATTTAATAACGAATATGAGAAAGTTTTATTAATACTAGTATATGGTAAGTTTTTTGAAAGTTGCGTATAGTAAGCGGGTACCACCCAATAAGGTAGTGGAAAAGTCCATATCATGGAAATAAAAAACTGATGATTTTTCGAAAAACCAAAATAAGAGGTACACAATTGAATTAAATGATAAGGAATCTGAGAAAGATTCATTAAGTTATGACAAGTGTCTGAAGGAAGTTGTGGATATAAAATAGGTACGCCCAATATAAGGTTATGACAAAGTCCGTATTTTAGATAGAGAAACATCAAAAATATTTTTACAAAAAATTCGAAATAGAAGGTCCATAGTACATAAATAGATTAAAAATGGAGCAATTTTAGAAAAGTTTAACAATTGGTTTTGGAGGTCACGGTTGGAAATACCTGATGAGTGCCCCATATAATGCAACGTTCAAGTCCGTATCTTATATAAAGAAACCCCATAAGATATTTTTAATAAAATAAGAAATACATTCCTTTTTTTTTATATAAATAAGGCCGTTAATTTTCTCGTTTGAATTGTTTTACATTGTCATTTCGGGGCTTTTTATAGCTTACTTTGTGGTATTGGCTTTGCTTATTGTTGAAGGTTATACGGTGACCTATATTTGTTAATATCTGTGTCATTTTGATCTCTTGTGGACGGTTGTCTCATTGGCAATCATACCGCATCTTCTTTTTTATATTATAATTTATGATACGGAATCCGAGAAAAAAATAATTAATAGTTTATACTTATACCAGTGACGGATTCAAGAAAATTGGGATCCGGCGGTTTGAAACTCTTTTTTTAACTTTCAATGCATTTGTATGGGAACATATATTTGGAATCCTCTTTTCTCCTGGATTGGACCCCCTCTCCAATTAAAAATGTCTGGAAACCCCAATGTATATTAAGTGGTTTATGAGGAGATGCGCTTGCAAAACCGGCGAAACATGTTGTATCGGTCCAACGGACGAACGAAAAGACGGACTTCATTATCACTATAAACCACCGCTTTACAAAGTGGTGTACAATTGAGTGTGAAAGAGACAGATCTACATCCAAAACAAAGTGAAAGAACTGTGATCAATTATAGGCTACAGTACGGCCTCGAATGTTTGTAAATTCATGCATTTTTATATAGTAACAATTAAATCTGTGTGTTTGTACAATTTTAAGTATAACAGAGGACATTTCTGAAACTTCTATAAACAAACAAACCTTCTTCGTATTTCAGCCACATTCAAACATCCTTATACTTAATGTAGTAAGTCGAGTACACCCTATCAAGCTAAAACATGTTTGAAAAGTTTACAGGATGTGAATTTATTAAAATATATTTGTGTTATTTAGAAAAATGCCATCTTCTAATGTATCGTAAATAACTTTGAAATCACTACTAGAATACAGTGAAATAAAGACTGATCATACAGTTTCAAAATATACAAGCGAGACTGATCGTACAGTGAGAAATTCAAACAAGTGTAATTTTCTTATTTCTGGCTTCAAAGATCTGGCTGAAACTTTTACCACCACTTAAAATATACTTTATTTAGTAAGTTAAGTCTAGATTTTACGTTAATTTGTACAGTAAGAGTGCAAAAAGATTGTTTTTAGGTTCACCGACTGATTTTCCTTAGTGATGCACTTAAAAATCTCTTAATTAAGGCAAAGATACGAATAATGAATGTGCTAAATTTAATTATAAACCATTTGTGAATATCGATGTCAGCTGAATTAATCATTAAGCAATGTACAGATGAACATCTTACCGTTTAATATAGTATATCTGACAAATTTAAAATGTGATCCAAAAAGTTCTCGCTTCGAAAATCGCGACTTCCGGAAAGCGTACAGAATAGTATCTACACTGTGCTTTGATAAGGTAATTCGGAGAATTCTCTGGTACAAGTTATTACAAAGTGGAGTCAGCGGGAAATTCATAACAATTATTAAAGCAGTATATGAAACCGTGCGGCTACGAATTAGAACGAAAGACGGCTTATCTGATGCGTTTGTAAATTTGCTTGGAGTGAAACAAGGGGAACCACTCTCTCCTCTTTTGTTCCTATTTTTCATTAACGATATAATCAGTGATATACAAGTTGATAACAATGGTGACATATTCGAACTTAATGGTTAGCTCATATATTTGATATTATTTGCTGACGATACAGTACTGCTAGCAAAGTCTCCCGAAGCATTGCAAATTTTATTAGATAAACTGTCATTCTACTGTAGGAGATGGAAATAAACTGTAAATAGGGACAAAACAAAAATTGTCGTATTTCGAAATGGTTGGAAGCCTGTAACTGAAATCGTCAAATCATATATATATCTTGGTATGCTGCTACATTTCAATGGTAAATTTGTTCAAACTCAAAAAAGAATGGCACAACAAGGAGCTAGAGCTCTATCATCTTTAATCAACTCGATGAAAAGAGTATTCATTGGTCCAAGTAAACAGTGTTTTTTATTCAATAGTATGGTTGGATCCGTTCTGAACTATGCGTCCGAGGTGTGGGGATTTCCTCGGGCCAACGAAGTAGAATATGTTCATAATCGTTTTTGTCGATATATACTCAACTTGGGTAAAACTGTACCAATTTTGTTTTTATGTGGGGAACTCGGTCACTTTCCGATGTGTATTTCAAGAAAATATAGAATTGTTAAATATTGGTTGCATTTAATTAAGGACTAACCAAATATTGTGTATGATGTATATAAAGTTTTATGTATTGATGCTACTAATGGCAAAACAAATTGGGCATCCAATGTAAGAGACCTTTTGTTTAGTTTAGGTTTGAATTATATATGGATTAACCAGGATCACATAAATGTATCATTTGACCTTATTAAATCACGTATCAACGATCAATATTATCAAAGCTGGTATGCTAATATTAATGCTTGTGAAAAACTGTCTATCTATAAATGTGTCAAACTAGATTTTTGTTTGGAGAATTATTTACAATATGATTTTAATACCAATATACTTACAAAACTACGGAGTGGAAGCTTGAAATTATATTTAGAAACAGGTCGCTATGACAATATTCCTAGAGACAATCGTGTTTGTAGATGTTGTAAAATGAATAATATTGAAGATGAATATCATTTTGTGTTGATTTGTCCTGCATATAGAACACTTAGATGTAATTTTTTGCCAAAGTATTATTGTTCGTGGCCAAATACACGAAAGCTCATTTTTCTGTTACAATCTGGGTCAAAAAGCTTAACTAAAAATCTATGTAATTATCTTAAAGCTGCATGGAAACTAAGATTGCAAATTATCAGTTAATATATTATTCATATTATTATAAGTTATCTCTGCATTATTTAATTTATTTAATTGTTCTCTGTATTCTGTCATATTTGTCATATATGTATATATGTATTATGCTAAAGCAATGTTGTTGCTAATGCAATAAAGATTCATTCATTCAATATAGTACAAAGGTGTAGATAAAAAAATTACACCACTCCAGGCCCTTTTGTTTTCCACGTAATTAATATTGCCAATAATTAAGAAGTTCCGGGTCGAGTCCGATACCGATACCAATAGTATATTCACCTGTTACCTATTACCTTATCTGTACGTTACGCATCTGACAGGCGCACCACCAAACGGTGTATTCAGGATTAGTATGCTATATACACAGGTCATAATAACAGGGTTGACACTACTAAATTGTCAAATTGTTACCTATTGCAGTATTTTAGTCAGTAAAACTTTCTACGATAACAATACGAATTACTAAAAATCTGTGACTAAAAATAAGGCGTATAGGTACAGTTTTCAATTTGTTAGCGGGCATGACATAAAACAGCGAATCAAAGAGTTCAACTTTATTTATAACTAATATAGGACAATGCTGTTGATTAAAAAATTCTCCATTCCAGGACCTTTTGTTTTCCAAATAATTAATGTTACCAATAATTGATATGTTCCAGTTCGACGGGTTCAAACAGAAAGATTTGAAAGCAGAGAAAACTGTGTATCTTATAATCGGCATGACTTTATCAGATGACAATACTAATACTAAAATAAGGCTTGCGAATAGTTATATACTTTAATTCCGTCACGAACCCGTGATATCACGGGTGTGTTCTAGTATACATTAACTTTAAAAGTATCAGTGTGTTTTCGTTTCATTTTGTTTCGTTTGGTCCCGCTTTTATTTCGTATTTTCGCCCCTTTTCTGTGTTTGAGATCTGAATCAAAAATTTAAAAATCAAACTTTAAAAAAGTGAAATAATCAAAATTGCACGCTAGGTTTAGTATTTTAAAAGTTTAATCAAATTTCTGAACTATCAAATTTAAAACGATATTTAGAATTTTAATATTTTAATTATTTGGTTAAAATTTCAAAATTTCAAAACTTTTACACAATTTGGAATTTTGATATTTTAAAACCTTGATGAAAATTCCAAAAATCTAAAATTTCAAAACTTTTTAAAACTTGGAATTGATGAGTGTTACACGGACCATTTAGATTTTGGATATTGGACCATAATAGGTAAATGTCCAAATTAAAATTTTTAAGTTTTTAAGTTTAAGTTCTTAGAACACATTCATTCTGTGTCAGAAACCTATGTTGTGTCAACTATTTAATCACAATCCAAATTCAGAGCTGTATCAAGCTTAAATGTTGTGTCCATACTTGCCCCAACTGTTCAGGGTTCGACCTCTGCGGTCGTATAAAGCTGCGCCCTGCGGAGCATCTGGTTTTATGTAAATAAAGGCAACATTAGTATACCGCTGTTCAAAACTCATAAATCCATAGAAAAAAACAAACCCGGGTTACAAACTAAAACTGAGGGAAACGCATTAATTATAACAGGAGAAAAACGACACAACATTAGAATATAACACACACAGAAACGAACTAAGCATTAGACAAAATCCGATGAGAATAACAAATATAACATATATAACATCAAAACTTAACACTGACACACCAAGTCCGAGTGGGATAACTATTTTACATACCAGCTGTTTTAGATTAGACGAAAAACCATTTACAATTCATCAAATCTAGTTTAGAACGCCACACAACCATTATTAAATAAAATATATATACATTATTGTATACTTTATTCCACGTCCACTTGTATTTTTGTCCATCTGATGAGTTAAGCCTTTTTCAACTGATTTTTATAGTTCGTTCTTATGTTGAACTGTTATACCACTGTCCCAGGTTAGGTGAAGGGTTTGGATCCCGCTAACAACCCCGCCACATTATTTATGTATGTGCCTGTCCCGAGTCAGAAGCCTGTAATTCAGTGGTTGTCGTTTGTTTACGTGTAACATATTTGTTTTTCGTTCATTTTTTTTTTTTTTTTTTTTTTACATAAATAAGGCCGTTAGTTTTCTCGTTTGAATTGTTTTACATTGTCTTATCGGGGCCTTTTATAGCTGACTATGCGGTATGGGCTTTGCTCATTGTTGAAGGCCGTACGGTGACCTATAGTTGTTAATGTCTGTGTCATTTTGGTCTATTGCGGATAGTTGTCTCATTGGCAATCATACCACATCTTCTTTTTTATATTTATACATAACTATATGACGTATACCTTTTTTGACCCCCGAACACGATGAGTAGATATCAAACAATGTGAACTCGCCCCACTGGCCAATCGGCCCAACCTATATCGCCACTTTATGAACTTCTTGCTAACAAGCAAGTTGTCAGTGATTGTTCAGTTTTATTTTACACTTTTTCAAAAGTGGGGCAAATCGGTAAACAAGAGTGCGGCGATATAATTCGAATCCCAGCATTTACACTGGATTTTTTCTACGTCAATTTTGATAGATAGTCTTTTCCGTAAAATTGTATATTTAATTTTAAGTTTTATAGTGGATTTGACATTCCTGCAATAATGTGACAAAATAAATGAAAACATGCATAACAAAGAAACTCAAACTGGGGTGATCTGGTAGGAGCTGGGATGGAACATCAAAACTAAATACATGACTTTGGTATAGAAAAGTATCGTGACACGCCTCATAATAATGTGAATTCACACTCCAATATAAGAGGAAACAAACGACACAAAAGAAACACTACGTTAAAATGTAACCACACACACACACACACACAAACACACACACACACACACAGAGAAAGAGAGAGAGAGAGAGAGAGAGAGAGAGAGAGAGAGAGAGAGAGAGAGAGAGAAAAGTGTAATATAACAATGGCCACATTCCTGACTTGGTACAGGACATTTTCAAAGAAAATTGGTGATTTGAACCTGATTTTGTGGCATGTCAAACCTCCCACTTTAATGGCAATGTTAAATATAACATTAAAATGACAACACAACATTATAAGAGATTTTTACTGGAGGCGGTGTACGCAGATAAATAAAATCATTAAATCCGATGCCTCGTGTAGAGAGAGTGCCAAACCCTTTGTACGTTAAGAACCCTTGCAACAACTCTTTGAGGGGTCCGTTTGTGGCCTGTTTCAAGACCAATTTTCTGACACTATCCAATATACCCTCATTTTCCGGTTGCAGTCAAAATTTCCCTGACCATCATCCCTGACAGCCTCTTATACGAGACCTGTCATGAACAGGCAAGCATGCAAGCAAAACAAAAACAACAAATCAAAAATATTCCGGTGTCCACTGAATTAAACTATTAAAACAAATCTAATATAAAATGGTATAATAACATTATCAACAGTTTTGTAAGAGTTAAGAGTCATAAATTGTACACATTAAGCGTCTATGCAAATTCCATTAGGTATTTATCGTCATAACAATAAGTGTTCATCGTAGGTTAAATCTCGTACAAAGGAATATTTAACACAGGATAGATAACATAATGAACTTTTAGCCTATTATCGAGAGTCATAGTTTCATAAAATCAAATGTTCTCATTTTTTATCATATTGATATCACATTTATCTATAAGTTAATTATAGAATGTCGAAATATTTTCAAGTTATCAGTTTAAAATGCCACTGTTGTTAGATATTGTGTTTATTTATTAACATCAAACATGGTTTTAAAATTAATACAGAACTTTGGACACAATGATAACATTTACAAAATGATTAATAGATTTATAGGTATATATAATAGTCGTCAAATGAACTCTTTTTACTACTAACAGTATGAAACACAAATAGTCATCAATTTTAGCTAAAATAAAATATGAAAAAAACATTTGCAAAATTTGGTCAAGTCTTTTGAAATAAAATTTAAAAGGTATAAAGAATCGTATATGTTGCTTACATCTATTTGATTTGGTATCTTGTGTATTGTTGTCCTTAAGGAAATCATATCCTATTTCACTAGCATATAATATATATTCGAGTTGCTCAATCTTGAGTTTTCAGGGGTGTGGTTGGTATGAGGTTGTTTGTCTTTTGGTCTTTTTTGCCTCGATGTTGTGAGTTTATTTTTTTTGCTTATTATTCTGAATGACCCTTTGGTATTTTTCACCTTTATTTGCTATTATGTAAAATGGGGTACGACCTAATAGTTATCAAAAGTACCAGGATTATAATTTTATACGCCAGACGCGCGTTTCGTCTACATAAGACTCATCAGTGACGCTCAGATCAAAATAGTTAAAACGCCAAATAAATACAAATTTGAAGAGCACTGAGGATCAAAAATTCCCAAAAGTTGTGCCAAATATGGCTAAGGTAATCTACTCCTGGGGTAAGAAAATCCTTAGTTAAATCATATTATAAACAATTCATAAAAAAGGGCCTGTTGTTCAGTGGTTGTCGTTTTTTGTCGTGTTTCATAAGTTTTTCTCGTTTTTCATATAGATTAAACCATCGGTTTTCCGGTTTTATTGTTTTACACTAGTCATTGTGAGCCCCTTTATAGCTGTTCTAAGTGAACCAATTGGGGCCCTTTATAGCTTGTTGTTCGGTGTGAGCTAAGGCTCCGTGTTGAAGGCCGTACTTTAACCTATAATGGTTTACTTTTTAAATTGTTATTTGTATGGAGAGTTGTCTCATTGGCACTCACACCACATCTTCCTATATCCAATTATCTGTGTTTAAGGCCGTACATTGATCTGTAATTATTCACCTTTTATACATTGCAACTCAGATGGATAGTTTTTCTCATTGTCACTAATATCAAGTCATCTTATTCATACATAGATATCATGTAGATTATACCATCGATTATCCGGATTAATTGTTTCACACTAGTAATTTTTGTGGCCTTTTATAGCTTGCTGTCAAGTTTGAGCCCAGAGTCCGTGTTGAAAATCGTGCTTTGACTTATTATAGCTTAATTACTTTCTCAAATTGTGACTTGGATGGAACGTTGTCTCTTTGACTCAAACCACATCTTCTTATATCTATATACACATACATATATTTTTTATATAGATAAGACCGTTAGTTTTCCCGTTTGAATGGTTTTACACTTGTAATTTTGGGGCCCTTTATAGCTTTTTGTTCGGTGTGAGCAGAGGCTCCGTGTTGAAGGCCGTACATTGACCTATAATGGTTTACTTTTATAAATACTTATTTTGATGGAGAGTTGTCTCATTGGCACTCACACCACATCTTCCTATATCTATGAAAAACCGACTTCTATCCACAATTTTAAATTGAAAGATCGACTTTATTTTTCAGTTAAAATGTGCTTATTATACAAAAATAAGATACTAGTGCAATGTTGCAGGTCACTTCAAGCTACAAGTAGCCTTCACATGATATCATCAATACGCTAGACTTTGTTTTATCGAGAACATATTTGTTGAGGTTGATCGATTTTTTTTTCGAAAGGTAGTTGCAATCCCAATGGATACTAATGGTGTGCGTCTCTGTGGCCGAAATATTATCATTTTCCCTGTTTCCAAAATGTATAAGGTACTACATTTCTCCACCATATCCCTGCATTAGTACAAATTTGTTTCGAAAAAAATATGGGTTTAACCTGGGTCTAACGATACTGCCGAAATTAGAATTAGCGCTTCATATCTTGTTTTTTCCTTGCAACAATTATATACTGGTAAAGCATAGGTTTACTGGGTAATACCTCGAATACTGGCAATACTGCTTCATATTAACTGCTGGCATGAGGACAGAGAAATCACGAATGCAATTCATTAAATAGTTTAAAAAAAATACAACATAGTGTCCTTGTCTGTAATAGTTATAAGATGTGGTATGAGTTCTCTTGTTTGAGACTCTTATTATCATGCGTAAAATTCAGTAAATGAATTAAATTTTATATTTACGCTAAACGCACATTTCGTCAACAAAAGACTCATCAGTAACGCTCGAATCCCAAAAACTAAAAAAGGGCAAATAAAGTACGAAGTTGAAGAGCGTTGAGGACCAAAATTCATTAATGTTTTGCCAAATACAGCTAAGGTAATCTATTCTTGAGATAGAAAAGCCTTAGTATTTCATAAATTCAAAAGTTTTGTAAGCAGTTAATTTATAGATATGACTATATCAATGATAATTCATGTAGCACAGAAGTGCTGCCTACTGGGCTGGTGATACCCTCGGGAATTTTAAACTTCACAAGCAGTGGCATCGATTAAGTAGTTGTAAATAAACATTTACGCCAGACGCGCGTTTCGTGTACAAAAGACTCATCAGTGACGCTCGAATCCAAAAAAGTTTAAAAGGCCAAATAAAGTACTAGGTTGAATAGCATTGAGGACCAAAATTCCTAAACGTTTTGCCAAGTACAGCTAAGGTAATCTATTCCTGAGGTAGAAAAGCCTTACTATTACAAAATTCAAAAGTAATGTAAACAGTTAACTTATGAATATGACCATACCAATGATAATTCATGTCAGCATAGAATAATTCCGTCAGCTATAAGACACGTGTACATGACGACACATTAGACCAATGTAAAAAGTTTTTTTTTAATATAAATTTATAACTTTTAATTTAGAATTAACAAGTATATGTGAGGAAATTTACATTTAAGCGGTTTTGTTTTGTTAATTGAAAAAAATGTTTGTAAGCAGTATATAGTTTATATGAACATTACTTATTAATAAATAATTTTAGCATTGATTTGATTATATAACAATAATCAGCACATTGTCCCCTATTGGTATTTATTTGGAATATGATTGTATAACAATTGAAAATTACAATTCACTTAAACACTGCAATAAAATACATTTTTTCAAAGTATTGAAACAAAGCTTGAAAAGTAACAAGGTATCATGAAAATTGTATTCTGCTTATATAGAATTGTTTCAGAAAAAGAAGTAATTAAATGTTCAATTCTCTGGCATGACTCTCGGTGTTTATTAAATAAAATTTACTTAATAATTATGTAATCAAGTACAACCCATTTTTGGAGTATTGTATTCTTGTCTTTCGTTCTTTGCGTCTGGCGTTCTAAATTATAATCCTGGTACTTTTGATAACTATTTGCTAATGGGCTTTGTCAATATGCCTTTTTGTTTTCTTTGTTGACATATTTGTTTGTTTTATAGTGATTCAGATAATAACATAATGTTGATTAATGATTGGAATGATTACTTGAAAAATTGTAATCGATTATAGCTAATTATTGTTTACAATTACAAATACTCCAAGTCTGATTTCAATCTTATAAATTAATATAAATTTTAGTATCGGTTAACTAATCGTCGTATGAATCGTTTGTGTTATATAAAAAACACGAACAGGAAAATGTGGTATGATTCCCCATGAATCAAATCCCAACAAGAGACCAAATGACACAGAAACATCTATAGGTAATCATACGGTCTTGAACAATGAGCAAAGCACACACCGTAAATAAAGGCAACAGTATTATTTTGCTACTTGAAAGTCATTAATCGATTGAGACAAAAACTAATCCAGGCTACAAACAAAAACAGAGGGAAACACATCAACTATAAGTGGAAAACAACGAAACAACAGAAACACTGAAGTGCAACAAAAAACAAACGACAATGCAACACACACATAAACGAACTATAAATGCCAATTTCCTGAATTGGTAGAGGACATTTCAAGTACATGTACAAATAATGAGCTGAATCTGGTTTTGTGGCTAGCCATACCTCGCACTTTTATGGCAATATCAAATATAACACTAAAATGACACCAATACATGACAGGAATAAATACAGAACATTCAGGACAGAGATATACACAAATAAACAATACAAAAGTACATTTCCACATACTAACCACAGGATATAAACGAACACGTAAAAAACATAGGACAGCACAAAAAACGACACAACACGACTGGCCATAACTAAATACATGAATGTTGGATAACAAGTACTGTAACACGTCTAAAAGCAATCAATTGTATATATGCCACTTTTTATACAATGGTATATCTCACCATACAAATATAATACGTTACTATAGTAATCTATCTTCATATGTCCATCTGATTAGTATAGCTTGTTCATTTAGTTAATAGAAAAATAATTTTATATTCTTGCATTTCCATTAACTGTTTTAAAGTGTTGCTATAACATAGTTGTTATGATAATTATCGTAGTATTTCTAGGCGTAAATTCTTTGCACGGTTTGATCATGTTGATCTCAATCTATGGGTAATTCGTAGCAAATCAAGAAATTCTGCATTGAGAATATTGCACAGTAAAACAAAGGTCTATCAATAGAATTACAGGAATAAATTTGGTAAAACATCATTGTTTGTCGTGAAGTGTTCTCCATTACAATTGATTCTTTATTAATTGAGTTGCTCTTCTATAAAAAGTCAATCGAACAAAGAGTTAACCCTTGATGTTCATACATGTGATTCCTACACATAACATTTCATGTCTCAGTCAAATATTTGCTATTTGAAACTTAAATCTACATTTTTACAACTATTTGCAAATGGGATATAAATAAACTCATCATATAGATACCAGGAGTTAAATTTCATATTTACGGCAGACGCGCGTTTTGTCTACAAAAGACTATAAATAATATAAATGACTGAAGAAGAATATCAGATATGATTTCTGACACACTTTTGTCATAATGGCTAATCGGCTCATGACGGCGATCGTAAAATTTCTTGAGTGATGACCTTAATTTGATTGATTCATAGCCCTGTCTTAGCAACTTTTGAGAAAGCAGTATGCCTCGTTCAGTTCAACAAAATCAACGTACTTTGAGCTAGCTCTAGAGTAACGTATCAATTGAGACACATTTACTCCATATGCTGGTGCCGCTGGAATGTTGCTACACAGAAATGGAAAGTTGACTATAGGGAAATTAAAATCATCGCGTTTGCGCGATATATGCTCATCTAGGTCTCTCCGGGTAGTCAAACTCTTGAAATATACAAGCTTCCATACGGCTGTTGGGTGAATAAATTAAAATCAACGTCCGAAAGAAATGAACGCTTCAAACTGATATCCTCATGTAGGGAGCATGTCATGATATTTGTATTTTAATGGATATTAAAACAACTATCTGATAGGCCCGTTATTGGCTGGTATAGGCTTTATTTTATATTGACAAGAGTTAGCATCAATATTGCCATAACTATAGATAAACTGGTTACAAAACTTTGATTTGGAATAATTAGGAGTTTCTACCAAAAGAATGGATTACATTATCTGTATTTGTCAATACTGTTCGGAATCTTATATCCTCAATAAGCTTGACCAACGTACTTTAGTTGGCCTTTTTATTTTATTTTTACTCGAACGTTAATAATGAGTCTTTCAACTGTAAAACTTGCGTCTAGCGTACAAATGTTTTATCCTGGTATCTATGATGAGGTTGAAGTGACGGTTAAAATATTCCGCTTTTCATCCCAGTCGGCCTACCTTGCAAATAAGACATATTAGATTATATTCTAATACTGGTTCGCCTAAATATGCATAACATAATTGCAAAAAGACGTTATGAAACTAACAATCAATCTATCAATTTAATACATGGTTACCAAGTCTTTGCAATATGTGATTCGATCTCAATCGCCATTACTTCAACATATCAAAATTTTAACACGCATTATCAATATTTAAGGTTTGCAATAAGATAACCACTCTTAATGATACATATTTTGATTTGCACGACACGTTGATGAGAAGTACAGCATGAGTTGTTATTTACCTATTCATTTTTTTCAGTAAGGAATGACTTTAATATTTTTTCTGTCTATGAAGAAATAACATAAAAAATATTACAGTCATTACATATAATTTAATTTTACATTCCATTTTAAACCAGAGTAAAACCTTTAAAAACGTTAGTCACGGTCACATGATTATATTATGGCTATGAGCTAATAAACAAAATAACGTGAAACAATCAAAAGACGCGTTACATCCAAGACAATGTGCTAAGATTTTGAATGAAAACTGACGGAATTTTATTTGATTTCAATTTTACACATATTTAAGCTCTATATTTAAGGGTTCAGTATTTATAGTTGTGATGCATTAGAATAGAAGAAAAAGGTAGGAAGGGTTTTTATTTCAATACTCTAATTTTCTTAGACCTCCAGGAACCCATGCATTTTATCGCGTATGGATATGTAACGAATAAAAAAAAAAAACAAGAGAAAAAGAAACCGACGGCCATACCCTATATATATAAGTATTTTAAGATATGCAACTGATTTAAGATTTACTTGAAAGTATTATTTGTTGAAATTGTAATCATTTACTATTTAACCAACATAATAGTTATTGTTATAATCCCTATACAAGCGCATTTTACAAAACCTGGCTTATCTTTACTGTATTTTGTTTATTGTCAACCACCTACCGTCTTTCTTAAGGGTTCAAAGATCTCTTTACAGCTACAATCGTAAGATGAGTATGCTTTATCAGTATCAGAAAAAGGTTGCCCCTATTAAATCAAAATTAAACGAATTGTGTTGTGCATGGTACTACTACAATATTTTCAAACTTATACAAATAATACATTGCAGGTCAGCTCTCATGATTGCAAACTTAGATAGTACGTCAGTCGTTAAGAGACAACACCCAGCCATGACAGCGACAGACAGAAATGATCTAATGGGGTTAAAAATTGATTCGATTTGCAATTGGGACCAATTTGTGATGCCTGCTCCTACATCAATAGCTATCTTAGGTCAGTTAATGGCTATAGCAACGAAACCTGATTTCAGTTTAGACAAAATACCAGTAGGCGGATTCAAATTCGTCAAATATCCAGGCTCCTTTCGAGCATGTCTGGTTCAAATAAGTAACTCCGGTTGTGAAGCATTCATGGAAGCTCATAAAATTATGAACAAAATACGAATGTATACCATGCAGTTCCAACAGAGTATTAGGCATATGGTTGATACTTTGATTAACGGTTCGGATGAGGAAAGGGCTGAGAATCTTCCTGGGATGTTTGAAGAGCTGAAAAACGATGCCTATGAGTGTCTCCATCTTGCTAAAGCCACCGAAAACAAATTCCACTATGTGATGCTTTTAATAGATGAAACGTCGGAATCTTCGGCTGCAGTAAAAGGAGTTAATGAAGATGACCGAATGGCAGCTCTTAAAAAAATGAAGGCTTTGCAAAAGGAAGAGAATCTAATAGAAAAGAGAAAAAAGGAAATGGAAGACGAAAGGAAACGTGTGATTGCCATGATTGAAGAGTTAGAGAAAGCAAAAAGTTCGTTTGACAAAAGTCTTAAAGACGTGCCAGGAATGGGTAAACTTTTGTTGATAAAAACGGTGGAGAAAGGACTTAAATTAACAAGTGGTGTTTTAAACTTATTTGGTCAAAATCAAATGATGCCCATTGCAACGGGATTAACTGCTTTAGCCAGTTTATGCAAAGGAACTATCCAAGAAACGCTTAAACAATCAAACAAGCCAGACTTTACAACTGCGCGAGATAATCAACGCCAACCAAATTTATTGGCATACGAACATGCATAAAAAATTCATGCATTTATCGAGAAAATGTATGAAATGTTTCAGAAAAATACGGATTCAAAAGGGATAGAAGAGAAGAAAGTCGACTTGGAGGATCATGAAAGGGCACTTAATGAAATAAAAGATGCCTTGGTAACAATAAAAGAAAACTATAAAAGGTCAGAATTTGCTAATGTTCTAGTGGTTCTTGAGGCTACGACAATTCGCAAAAAAGGAATCGAACTTTGTCAGGAAATGCTGTTGATAGATAAGAAAATTGCCGATGAACTATTTCAAAAAGTAGTAAAGTTAAAGAGCAAATCGAAGACGTTTCACATTGAGGCCCAAGTTTTTTTCAAATACAGTCCACCTTCCATACCTAGCTCAGAAAAAGTGCTATCCGACCAGATATCTCAATCTAAAAAAATGATTGAAACAGCTAGTGAAAACGCAAGATATGAAGTAGAACTCACAAAAAAGGAGCTTTACGATGACAACCTTTCACACCTAAAGGCCCAATGAAGTTGTCTTATTCTATTTTTTCAGAACATAACTAGCGTAATAGATATTTGTCTTCGTCAAACAAACAATTTAGATAAGCGGTTCAGTGATGGCAGATACAGCGTACGTCAAATTACACAAGATATCGTTTTAGAAATGGCAGCGTCAGTGAATACTGTTGCATATGCTATAGGACTAGTCGCAACCGCGTATACGGAAATTTCCAAAAAACACTTAGTTCCAAATATAGCTTCACTTGGAGAGTTGACCGCGTATGATCCAGCAACAGAAGGTGAACAATTAGACCAAAAAAGACGACAGATTGACGAAGACTGCAAGGAAGCTAAAGCTGAAATTCTGGCGTTAGCAGAAAAGAGTAGGAAAGATTTGGATAAAAAAATTGAGGACATGTATGGACGTTTGGACGAACATCTCAAAAACTTCTACCACTTCCACCGACGAAAGTCAAAGAGATAAAAGAGAACGTGCAAAAAAGCGACATGAGTGAAGCAGAATTTAATGATGTAGGATTTTGAGCTATACGATTACACACCTCATGCTGTACATGCTGTATGGAAAATACTACTATAGTTCAGCCTCACAAACTCAATAACTTTAAATATATTCTTAGTTAAAAAGGTCTTCTTCTATATTTCGTTTTTGTACATTTTTGTTTGTCATTTTTGTGTTTTCTTTAGGATAAGTTTAGCGATTTTCCCTACTAATGACAATTCTCAACTGTTAAGATAGAAGTACATAACTGATCTTAGTTCAAATAAGATACAGGACTGTATAATTGACCACACACACAACTAACAATAGAATTATCATAAAAACAAGTCCGTTAGTTTCCCGTTTGAATTGTTTGACATTTTTCATTCGGGGTATTTTACAACTGACAATGTGGTATGGGCTTTGTTCATTATTGAAGACCGCACGATGAACTATAGTTCTTAATTTCTTTGTTACTTGGTCTTTGCGGAATTTTCGTTTTGTATTTTCCTCGAATAGTTATCAAAAGTACCAGGGTTATATATTAGTACGCCAGACGCGCATTTCTACATAAGACTCATCTGTGACGCTCAAATCGAAATATTTTTAAAGCCAAACAAGTACAAAGTTGAAGAGCATTGAGGATCCAAAATTCTAAAAAGTTGTGCCAAATACGGCTAAGGTAATCTATGCCTGGAATAAAAAAATCCTTAGTTTTTCGAAAAATTCAAAGTTTTGTAAACAGTATTTCGAAGTCAGTATTTTTGTTATTTATTTCTATTTTATGGAGAGTTGTCTCATTGGCACAATAACTGTGACCAAGATATTATTCGTATTGATGTAAAATATCTTTTTAGAGATCTTCCTTTCAATGTTTGGGACTATTTATTCAGTAAAGTTGCATACATATTATGAGCAGTTAACCAATTATCAAAAATTGAAATGACCCTGGGATTTGTGTGAATAGCAATCAAGTGTTACAATAAATTTGTAGTTATGACTGAAATGAATAAAACAAGAAATATTTAGCAATAAATGGTATGGATAATTGCAATATTTACTGGTTTACTCACACTGTAACTGTTCTTAAATATTATTAATTCATAAAAAGTGAAGTCACAAAAATACAGAACTCCGAGAAAAATTCAAAAAAGAGAGTCTCTAATCAAATGACAATATCAAAAGCTCAAACAAATCATATTCCTGACAGGCATTTCTGGTGGAGAAAATGGTAGATTAAACCTGGTTTTATAGCTAGATAAACCTCTCATTTGTTTGACAGTAACATCAAGTTCCATAATATTGACACATGTGTAAACAAAACAAACAGACATAATAGGTACAAATGTCAAAAATAGAGGTAAAGCAGTCAACATTTTGTTTTAATCACTATAAAAACAAACAAATATGTCAACAAAGAAGCACATTTAGACAAAGCACATTAGCAATAAATTGCTTCGCTGAGCGCAGGTCTAAAATTGTAATTAAATATTTCACTCATGATAGGTTTCTGACACAGAATAACTGTAAAAAACATAGAATTGGAAATATGAATTGAATTTGTGTAAAATGTTTTGCTTTTGTACAATATACTATGCTGGTCCAAATTGACCCCCCCCCCAAATAAAAAATCCCAATACCCCCTTTTTTTTGCTTTTGTGCAATACACTATGTGCTATTACCGATTTAAATACATCATAAAAGTCTTAAAATAAAAAAAATGAGCAATCCATACCCCGTTTCAAAGTAATTGTCTGGAAACTAGAAAAATACTTATTTGGGCCCTTTTTAGCCCCTATTCCTAAACTGTTAGGACCATAACCCCATCAATCAATCCAAACCCAAACCTTTCATTCGTGGTAATAAACCTTAGGTTTAAATTTCATAGATTTCTATTAACTTTTACTAAAGTAATGGTCTAGAAACCAAATGTCTTTTGACGACAGTGACAACGTTTAACGACAACGGGATACCGATATACGACCATAAACAAATTTAAAGTCAATAATACAAAAATGTACCATAGCACAATAACACAATGGCTGGCTGTTTGAGTACAGAGTCCCATTATATGTATCAAAGAAACACAAAAAGGCATATAATAAAGCACATTAGCAAAAATGAATGACAAGAGTACAAATTTCTTTACAATAGCACAACAACACAATGAAGGAATATATAAGTACATAGCCACATCATAAGTTTCAAAGAAACACAAAAAGGCATATACATGGTTTTACACTAGTAATTTTTTGGTGCCTTTTATAGCTTGCTGTTCCATGTTGAAACGCACATTTCGTTTACCTAAGACTCATCAGTGATGCTTAGATCAAAATAGTTATACAGCCAATCAAGGACAAAGTTGAAGAGCATTGAGAATCCAAAATTCCAAAAAGTTGTACCAAATACGGCTAAAGTAATCTATTCTGTAATCAGATAAGAAAATCCTCAGTTTTTGGAATAATTCCAAGTTTTGTATCAGGATTTTTTTTTAAATGACCATATAATTGGTATTCATGTCAACACCGAAGTGCTGACTACTAGGCTGGTGATACCTTCGGGGATGAAGCGTTCACCAGCAGTGACATCAACCCAGTGGTGTAAATAGTTATCAGAGGTACCAGGATTATAATTTAGTACGTCAGACGCGCGTTTCGTCTACATAAGACTCATCAGTAACACTCAGATCTAAATAGTTATAAAGCCAAACAAGTACAAAGTTGAGCATTGAGGTTTCAAAATTCAAAAATAGTTTTTCGAAAAATTCAAAGTTTTGTAACAGGATTTTTTTAAATGACCATATAAATAACACCTTATTAAGATAAACAACGTCAGTACCTATTTTCTATACTTCAAGACCAATGTGTATCAATTTTGAAGTTGATTAAGAATATTTATCAACAAAGTCTAGGCACCTTCCGATGAACTTTTGTTAGAAATTGGATAAGACGTTCCTTGACATACCCCTGGTTTTTCAACTTTCTGATTAGACACTGGTGACGTTTTACAAAGTAGATGACAAATGGGTGCTTAATATATAAAATGCATCATGTAACTATAAAGTTAAGACAAAACAACTGTCCCTGCATATAGCCAGAATACAACATTACGTCAACTTACTTTATCTTTAAAATATCAAATCTGAAACATCAATTATGCTTATAATATGTACAAAATTTAATTAGGAACATAAACCATTTAAAAATATTAAAGTTCTTCATAATATAACTAATGTCACTCAGGTAGCGACTTAACTGAAGAAAAGCAAGTCTTAACAATGGTTCTATGAGTTGATTTCTGTCACTTGCATCGATCATATTATATTTGATTTTACATTTGTTTTGCTGCTCATAACTTCAATATGTTCTACTACAGAGTAGGTAACCTGTCGAATAGCTGTAGAACCCGGAGTCAAAGTCTGTTATATTATAATGGTGTAGTCAAGAGTTGTGCAAGCTAATGAAAGTCCAACTAATAACAAAACTATTTCAGTTAATACTGAAAAGGACATGTTTTGGCCTGGACCGTCAAAATATGTGCCCTTTTAAAAAACAAACAAAAATGTTCTTTTAAGCAGTTACATAATACACGGTATCACATAGATTTCACAATTCGTTTTACTGTCATATTCTATTGTATTTATTTATATTGACTATCTAGCCATATATTTTTTTAAATATTGATGTTTTAAATCAACTTTATCTGTACCAAGTCAGGAATATGACAGTTTTTGTCCATTCGTTTTTGATGCGTTTTGTTATTTGATTTTGCCATGTGATTATGGACTTTCCCAATTGATCTTCCTCTAAGTTCAGTATTTTTGTGATTTTACTTTTTATCTGATTGATATTTTAGTCTAAAATGCAAGTTTTTTTATCAGTTGTTAGTGGATTTGAGCTATCAGTAACTGCGAGCACTTTAGACCTGTACTTGGTGTCTTTTTGTTGTTATGATATACAAGTACTCGGCCATGTCCACGCTGCATAGTATTTGTATTTGTATCCATCTGATGAGTTAAGCCTTTTCCACTAACTTTTTATAGTTCGTTCTTATGTTGTACTTTTACAACACTGTCCCAGTGCTAACATGGGATCCCGTTAACATGTTTTATCCAGCCAGGTTGTATATGCATGTGCCTGTCACAAGTCAGGAGACTGTAAATCAGTGGTTGTAGTTTATTTATGTGTTACATATTTGTTTTTTCGTTCATTTTTTTAACATAAATTAGGCCGTTAGTTTTTTCGTTTGGAATGTTTAACATTGTTATTTCGGAGCCTTTTAAAGCTGACTTTGCGGTATGGGCTTTGTTCATTGTTGAAGGCCATTCGGTGGCCTATAGCTGTTAATTTTTGTGTCATTTGGTCTCTTGTTGAGAGTTGTCTCATTGACTATCACCCACAGCTTCCTTTTCATATTTGAATCTGAGAATTAATAGTTTTCAAAGTCATCAAAAGTTGATAGATACATGTATATATGTGTGTCATCTGTTATGTCACTAGTCCAGCCAAATTTTTGGCTGTTTTCAGTGCCACAAATATAGAATTAAGCTTATTTTTCTTTTTCATTAAAACGCATGAAAATTATGTAGGTAAAATATATTTCTAATAAAATTCATATAATTGAAAAAAAAAAACCAACAGTTTAAGATCATGTCAGGTAAGATGATTATTCTCTTTATTCGAACACTGCAATATCAAACAATATTTATAAAATTTTTAGTTCATACATATACAAAATAAGTCTCTGTTGTTATATCTACAAAAAAGTAAAAACACAAAAATACTGAACTCCGAGGAAAATTCAAAAAGGAAAATCCAAAATCAAAAGGCAAAATCAAAAGTCCAAACACATCAAACGAACTGTCATATTCCTGACTTGGTACAGGCATTTTCTAATGTAGAAAATGGTGGATGGAACCTGGTTTTATAGCTAGACAAAAGACACCCTCTTCTATTGATGTACTGATAAACTCTATTGATGAAGATCTACAAATGTTTACATACAACATCAACATGACGGATATTTCCCCATTTAAGATCCATTTTTTTTTTAGATAAACAAGATGTGCGAAACTCTGTCATTGAGCAGTCGGTAATATAAAAACGAAAGCAACATAAGAACGGGTTAGTGCGATGGCTTTATGACCTTTATAACCGGTCAGGGTGTTATTGTGACAGTGATTGTGGTAAAGTTTTAAAGGGCGGTGCTGATTTAGTTTGTGGGTGTCGGTTTTTATCTAGTTTAAGGGTGTCGGTGCTAAATAAGATGATCGGTGACGATGCTAAGGTTATTAGCGACAGAGCTTAGGTTGTAACTGTGACGTTTGTAGTTGTTTGAACCTGATATTTTTGATGTTGTATAATATTGGCATGGTGATAATAACCTTAAATATTGGGTCAAGGGAACAGTCTAAATAAGCAATGACAAATTTATTACTGTATAGCTACTGCGAGTCCATCCTTTATTATCGACCCGACCTGATCAGTGATGATAGTTAGGCCTTGTAAGCTCTATTTGATTTTTATAAGGACCATTTAAAAAGCTGGAGTAATGCTATGTTTTGTAATTGATCAAAATATTTTTTGGGCTTCCCTTACCAAAACTAGGACTTGGTCATTGCTTTATTTGAAGGTTACCCATTTATATTCGCAACTCCTTCTAAAGATTAAAATTACAATTTATTGAAACCTTTTTTAATCAAAATTATATAATGCAATGGGGCAACTTACGTTTTGTTTTTGATCACAAAAAGTTAAGGCCTTTCCCTTACTGTATAAACATGGACTTTATATTGGTCAAGGAAATCCTTTGGAAGCTTTGCTGACAGCACCTTTCGTAGTATTCTTTTTTAAAAGAAATGTCCCGTAAAATAACAAAAAATAATAAACTCCGAGGAAAATTGAAATCGGAAAATCCCTAACCAAACGGCAAAATCTAGATAAAATACATCAAACGAATGGACAACGACTGTCATATTCCTGACTTGGTACATGCATTCTCAAATGTAGAAAAAGCAATTTTCCTTTTAATACGTTTCATGGAGATGTGTGTAGAAAAGAAATAATGTGGTACTAAATTAAAAAGAGAACTGTGACATTTTGTAAACATTTTCATTTACTTTTCTACATTGGCTAGAGACATAGGGGGAGGATTGAGATCTCATAAATATGTTCAACCCCGCCGCATTTTTGCGCCTGTCACAAGTCAGGAGCCTCTGGCCTTTGTATTATTTCTAATGTTACTTTCTTGTGTATAATTTGGCGTTAGGTATGACGTCTATTATCACGCCTCAGGTTGCGGGAATTTCTCGCTGCATTAAAGACCTATTGGAGACCTTTTGCTGTTGTCTGTTCTATGGTCAAGTTGTTGTCTCTTTGACACGTTCCCTATTTCCGTTCTCAATTTTATACTCTGACTAAATTGTGTTCATTTAAAATTTCAGTCTTTTTGATAGTTGATTCTTTTAAAAGTAAACTATTTTAGTACAATGTGTGTTCTTAGACTAAAATGGAATATAGCCATATTATGTATGTATGTGCCTGTCCAAAGTCAGGAGCCTGTAGTTCAGTGGTTGTCGTTTGTTTATGTGTTATATATTTGTTTTTCGTTCATTTTTTTTTATATAAATAAGGCCGTTAGTTTTCTCGTTTTACATTGTCTTATCGGGGCCTTTTATAGCTGACTATGCGGTATTGGCTTTGCTCATTGTTGAAAGCCGTACGGTGACCTATAGTTGTTAATATCTGTGTCATTTTAGTCTCTTGTGGACAGTTGTCTCATTGGCAATCATACCACATCTTCTTTTTTATATTTGGTTTGATCATGATCAAAACACAATTACGATAAAAACTTTAGACTGACACTAATGATTTTAACCACCTCCTTTTCCATGTTTTATTATACATATGGCTTAATTTTTGTGTTATGCATGTACATATATATATAAGAGACATTTATTGTCGAAATCCGGATCTGGTGTACAACAAAAATATTGCACATGTATAAAAATTGCGGTTTTTATCCAACGCAATCATAGGTTTGAACGTAGTTCTCAATTTAGACTTGTTTATATTTTTTCGTTTGGGCTTGTATCATATTTTCCCTCCGGTTTATATGATCCGTTCATCCTATATTGACTCTTAAAATTCAAGAGTCTATCTTAAATTGAGGGTAAATTATATGGCCTTCCAAATACCGTTTCGATCCATAACATCACTGAAGAGACATTTATTGTCGAAATCCAGATCTGGTGTACAACAAAAATATTGACACCTTATGTTTGTGGCATAATATCATGGCCACAAGTTTATTGTTTTATGTTTAGTATCAAATTAATATTAAGACACGTATAAAAATTGCAGTTTTTATCCAAGGCTATCATCGGTTTGAACGTAGTTTTCAATTTAGACTTATATATATATATATATATATATACAACTCGTCTAAACATCAACCCAACAATGTTAGATCTGTAAATTTGCTTTCGCAAATGTTTTTGTTCCTCCCCTTGCCGGAATTCGAACCCATGCTACTGAGATATCGTGACACCAAATCGCCTGCACTGTAGCCGTCCCGCTAGACCACACGACCACCTGGGCTTCATAAAAATGAAGCTTTCGGTGGCCGGCTGTTACCTTTCCACGTCAGTTTTAATCTAGCGTCGTACTACAGTACATGATATATAAGGTATAGAGATGTTATTTTTACAGATCAGCTAAATTATCTATAGTAAAGGATCCTACAAATGAATGTAAGATACAGTCACAGAAAATAATTATATTTATAAGTACGTCTGAAATAGTGAAAACTCTAAAACAGATTTATCCATCAGATCACCAGCAGTGATGGTGATACATGGCTGTGTGTATATATATATATATATATATATATATATATATATAACTCGCCTAAACATGAACCCAACAATGTTAGATCTGTCAATTTGCTTTTGAAAATGTTTTGTTCTTCCCTCGCCGGGATTCGAACCCATGCTTCTGAGATATCGTGACACCAAATCGCCTGCACTGTAGCCGTCCCGCTAGACCACACGACCACCTTGGCTCCAAAATAATTGAAGCTTTTGGTGGCTTTGTGTTACCTTTCCACGTCAGTTTTAATCTAGCGTCGTACTACAGTACATGATATATAAGGCATGACGATGTTATTCTAACAGATCAGCTACATTATCTACATAGGACTTAGAGGTGCGATGGTCACGCTGAGGTGCGATGGTCTACGCCGAAGTGCGATTGTCCGTACGCTGAAATACGATGGTCTATTTGACGCATGGCTGCTAGTTAAAACTCCTTTCTACAGACGTTCGTTATAAGTAGGTTTTTCATATTTTTTTTATAATTTACATTCAATATTGTCTTTGGCTGTCCTTAATTCAGTTGCATACTAAATGAGAGCTCGTACTCTTCGATTTCCTACATGTTGACATAATTCTAGATTATCATTTTATCTAGGCCTATACGTTGTTTCTCTAATGAGTGCCTCATATATAATCGTTTTAATGAAGTGAGATCGTCTGCAGACCCGAATGTATTGAGAGAATTTCATGCATCATCGTACGTTAAACACAACCTTTTGTAGATTTCCCCTATCCACTAAAAATATTCCCCGTTCAGCGTAGTATTAAAATATTGTAAAAACCGTATCATATCAGTAACTGCTAGTAGTCCTTTTTTATTTAGTTTATCGTCATTTTTGCTTATACAATTAGCTAATTTTGTTACCTATTCTGACATCGAACACTAACTTCTTTTAAACTGAGTTCTACTGTGTGTATATTAATGTTTCTTTCTTTAGTTTAATCTACATTAGCTAGATGTATAGCTCACTATAGGAGAACAAGGTTGATTTTTCACTAATTATGTTTAAACCCGTTGCATTTTTACGCATGTGCAAAGTCAGGAGCCTCTGGCCTTTGTTGGTCTTGTTTTTTTTAATTATTTTAGTTCATTTAAATGATTAGGAGTTAAGTATGACGTTCATTTTCCTTGAACAAGTACACTTTTGAGTTTATTGACCTGCTGAAGTCCGTCTCTAGGTGTGGGCTTTTTTCGCTGTGACTAAGACCCAACCTTTTGTGGCCTTCGGTTGGTTTTATTTTACTCTTTTGGCGAGTTGTTGTCTTTTTGAAACATTCTCCATTTCAGGCTCTATTTTACACTGACTTATACATCGACAAGAAAAGCTTAGCAAATGAGGTTTGTGTAGACTATCGCACTTCAGCGTTACCACCATCGCACTTCAGCGTAGCTATCAACAAGATAACGTCACAGTGACACCATCGCACTTCGGCGTGATCAAAAACGCACTTCAGCGTCATACCATCGCAACTCAGCGTGACCATCGCGGTTCGGAGTACCATCACGGTTCAGAGTTCTACACACATATATATCTATAAGGAATCAGCATCTTCAATACATCTTCAATACATTTGATTTATAATAGTTCGATGGTGAAATATAATTTCTCTTTGTTGGAACCATGTCAATACTCTGTATTTGTTTTAAACAGATAATTTCAAAAAGGGAGTGAAAATGTTACAAATGTACCAAAAATTTGGTCCAACGATTTTTTTTAATTTGTTAGAGTTTTAACTTTGCTTAAAACCAGAGACATATATCTATCAAGAGGTTCAAAGAAAATCATGCATTTCAGCTAATTTTTCCATAGAATTGATTTGAAATTATAGATATAAAAGTACGGACTTCTCAAACATAAAAATGACACACAAAATTAAACATGCAAAAACTATCTTGATGTTCATATGAAGTTACCTAGAAAAGTATATTATACCTCAGCTATCTTAAAATCAATTTTATTGTACAACAATTTCTTATTTAAAAAAATCACCATTGCCAAAATGTGAGACTAAACTTCTAACTGTGTATTGCTTAATCTTTATATTTGTTTGTTACTATGTAGTTCTTCTACTGGTTCCATGTGTATGGAACTTCATTTGAAATACTTGTACCAACTTGATTTTAAGAAAACATAATTGTGTGTAAATTCAACAGTGTAACCATCAGTGACAAAGCCTATCACTCTATACCTGCGACCCCAAGATGGTCAAATCCGATTTTCAAAGTTGTTTGATTTTTTGTTGGACCTTGTGACGTTTAATCTTTAAAAAAAGCCCAGTTTATTTTAACTGTTTATTGGCTTAAAGTGACCTGATGATTTTTAATGTCACATTGTGACATAATTAGGGGTGAACACGTCTTGAGCACCATAGCTACAGTCAAAAGAAATCTACTTTGAAATAAATATACTGAGAGACTTTAGAAACGCAACACTAGATTATTCTCTTCAATTTCCATTTGCAAATATGCGGTTTTTTTAAAACAAACTTATGAACAGAAAGTTCTTTCATTACTTCATTGTTTAAAAAAAAAAAATACAGTTCGAAAATTGAATTGATTACGTCATTTTCAATGTTCAAATATTGTGGTTATACACTGAAAATAGACTCATTATAGATACCAGTACTAAATTTAGTATATACGCCAGACGCGCGTTTCGTCTACAAAAGACTCATCAGTGACGCTCGAATTCCAAAATGTTAAAAAGGTTTTCCCCTAACCAATGAACGTGGCATCGTCAAAAGCAATGACTGCCTGTAACAAACGCCAAAATGATTGTCAGACAGGTCAACAAATTCTGTTCGGCACGTTTTGGTTATTTTTTGCACCTTTTGTTTTTGCCGTTGATCCACCCATTACAATGGGTTTTGACAATTATGCGGATGCAACTTTAAAGCTTCAAATGTTTTTCTGCAGTCGATTCCTTGGTAGTTCAGTTAATGGGAAACATTTATGGCATAAATTTGTGCAAAATGGCATTCAGCAATTTTTTATTATCAGTTGACGTTTATTGTAAAAGAGGGACGAAAGATACCAAAAGGACATTCATACTCATAAATCTAAAACAAACTGACAACGCCATGTAATATACATGTAATCTTATGAAGACGAAACGCGTGTCTGTCGTTTAAAATTAACAATTAATATACTATCATGTTTAGACTATCTATGCAAGTTATGTGTAATTTTAGTTTTTTTGAGTTCCGTTTTTTTTTATTGAAACCCTGTGTAAAAAAAAGTGGATAATCTTCCTTTACTCGCACATTTTATGGTCAGAGTTATCTTTCTTTAACTACTGTTAATTGTAAAATGATGTGTTAGAAAGGGTTAAATGATTTTTGTGAACAATTTCAAGAGTTTTAATGTTTTAAGATGAAAACACGTAGTTAATTCATGATTTAGTATTCAAATAAGCTTGAATATTTTTATTGAGTACGCATTGAAGGTTTATGATTATTATAGGGAATTTTCTTATATTTGTGTATAATTTTATGATTTTATGATACTTTGAACTTATCGATAAATGACAACTGCTTTATTGAATTTATACGGAAACGAACACAAACATACATTATTAACGAACAAAAGGTTATTAGTGATCAGGTTTTTTAGCACCGCTATACATGTACTGTCTTTTGTAACCGATATAACTTACCTGCCTTGTTTTGTAAATAATTACTAAATTCAAATAGTGTGATTTTTTTCTTGTGATTGTTATAGATTGTATTTGTTTTTTTTTGTAGTTCTTACGGTTTGATGTGAACGAAGTACCGTATTAACTAAATTCAAATCAGTCTGAGAAATTTATTAAGACCAAGACCAGCTACAGATTGATAGTTTCAATGTCAAAGTTGATAATCTCTCTTTTGAATTTTAAAAAGATAAATTCCATAAATTTTGTAGATGCCACTAACTACATTCTTCTTCGATGATTTTACCACGAGATCTAATACGCAAGGTGACAAAAATATATTGTATACTAAGAGTGTTACTGGCGTCTATGATGAGTTTATTTAATGCATTAACATGTACTAGTTATTTTAACAATAATCTAATCAATAATTTGATAAATATCTTTTGAAAATTATTTGTAACACTACTTTCTCAGGTTAAGGGAGAAATTAAGCGCTCAAAAACAAGTTCAACACCGCTTCATTCTTTATGTGTTTATCCTTAGTCAGGAGCCTATATTTGACTGGTTGTTATTGGTTCGTTTTTGTCACATTTGTTTCTTAAATCGTACATTGGATTTTTAATTTTTGAAGGCCGTACAGTTGCCTTTTACTGCTATCATCTAATTCATTTTGACTCATAATTGTGTGAATGGCAGTCATTCCAAATTTCCTTATTTCTATGAAAATCTAAATAAGCAGCTTACTTTGCACAGGAAAAATAGTGGCAAAAAACGGGTTGCCGTGTTTATCATTCAGTTGGAAAAAAAAACTAATGATACAACATTATCAATTTAATACACTTATGACCTCTTATTTGTAATCTTATTGGCTATGACGTCGTATTACATTACAAAATAAATAAAGAAAAAGCGTTTATTTTACAAAGTGAACGCACTGATCTAGCTAGCAAGTATTGTCACAAGCGGTAAGTTTTCATTATGATTTGTCTTAACTAATCATCTCGGTAAAAAAAGGGTGCATCCATTGAAAATTAAGTCATACGGAATTATAATATATCGTTCACTCCTTAAGATATATAGCGATTTAGACTGCTTATATTTTTATTAGTCTTTTTTTTTTTATATAAAATATAAATTATCTTCGTAAATGGCTATTCAGAAAAAAAAAGTCCTCTGCCATCATATGAAACTATAAATGTGTTGTACCTTTTGTGTTAATATAATAAATGAATAATACAAAATCAATATCATTCAGTTATTTTGGTTATTATAATATCTTACACGTAATAACACCGTTCTATCAAGGTAGATCGGGTGTCTAAATTAAAATTAAAAGAATTTTTCAATAATTTGTCACATTGTAGTTTATATTATGCTTTTTCAAAAGCATAATAAAAATAATGGATAACGGGGCTTAATTTCATGCTAAAGATTGTGCCAAATTTACAGGTTTATAATTATAATTAAAAAAATATTTTGTTCCATTTTAGCCATAGTGGCTATGTTTCTTAACGTAAAAGAATATAAAATATAAAATGTATACTAAGTACGCTGTAACTCAACCAGCCCAAGTTTGGCTGAAATAGGATCAGCAGTTTTATTTCCTGTCATGATTTCCAAGAAAGAGGATTGCTGCTTACACCGAAGCTATAAAACCAAGATTTCCAAATGGTGCAGTTGAAATCATCGCTTCGTATATTTTACGGACGCCCTCACGATTTGGTCGGCCGTTATAGAATAACCTTTTTACAGATGATTTCGGTTCCTTCTGTCGTTAATACAACACCCTTGTCACGAATGTGACCTACCGAGTGAGACTATTTACCGGATTTGTAATAAAAGAGGGACAAAATATACAAGAGGGACAGTCAAACTCATAAATAGAAAACAAACTGACAACGTCTAGCTAAAAATGAAAAAGACAAACAGAAAAACAATAGAACACATGACAAAACATAGAAAACCAAAGAATAAGCAGCACAAATCCCACCAAAAACAAGGGTTAATTGTATGTGCTCCGGAATGGTAAGCAGATCCTGCTCCACATGTAGCACCTGTAACTTGAGCATCACGACGCGGGACACATGTGGAACAGATTCTACTCACCCTTCCAGAGAACCTGAGATCACCCCGAGATTTTGCTGGGTTCGTGTTGTTCAGTCTTTAGTTTTCTATGTTGTGTCGTCTGAACTGTACTATTATTTTTCTGCTTGTCTTTTTACTTTAAAGATTGCATTTTTTGGCTTTAATATTGATTCACTTTTATTTGTTATATAAAAGGCAACACGACAGGTGCCACATGTGGAACAGAAAATGCTACCATTATGGAGTCTATGAGATCATCCCCATTTTTTGTGGTGTTCGTTTTGCTTATATTTTATAGTTGTCTATGTTGTGCCTTCTGTACTATTATTTGGGTGTTTTATTTTTGTTCTTTTTGCCATGGCGTTGTCAGTTTATTTTTAACGTAAGGGTTTGATAGATGCTGCTGTATCTTTCGCCTTTCTTTTCCAAACTATAGATAACTTTAAAACAGTTAAACCTATCAGGACGTTTTTACAAGCACGCCTCTTTTGTTAACTGTAGGTTTATTATTCAAGATATCTAAATACTGTTTGATATGATTCGACCTTGTCATCAATTTTCAAAAGATATTTATCTGATTATTGATTAGATTATTGTTAAATAATTAGTGCATATACATGCATGATATAATCACATCGTAGACGCCTGTAACACTCTTGGTCTACAAAATATTTTATTCTGATACGTTCGCAGCAAACAAGTTAAATATTCCACATAAACAACGAAGTTAAAAAGCAGTGAGTACCCAAAGTTCTTGAGGATTGTGCCAAATATCAGCTATTGCGATCTGTTTTGTTGTTGTACACAATTTTTAATATTGCAGATATATGAGTTTGACTGTCCCTTTCGTCCCTCTTTTAAACGAAAAGGTTTTTTGAATTCAGCTAACTAGATGAACAAATCGTGAAAAATGTTTTTAAAGGGATATACATCATAAGGGATCAATTGACAATATTGGTCATATAAACTTATTTGTAGATCATACTTTGCTGAGCATTTTTATTGTTTACAGTTTATCTTTATCTAAAATGATATTCAAGATAATAATAGAAAACTGTAAAATTTCATTAAAAGTACCAATTTAGTGGCAGCAACCAATCAATGGGTTATGAGATTCATCTAAAAAATTCAGTGCTGATAGAACTTGACCGAATGAACAATGTTACTGCATGTCAGATTGCTTTAAATGCTTCAGTCTTTGAGATATAAGCCAAAAACTGCATTTTACCACTATGAACATGTTCTATTTTAAGCCATAGTGGCCATGTTTTTCACAGATAATAAAACGTCAAACATTTTATTCTAGATACCACAAGGATCATTCAGCTCTAGTTTGGATAGAATTGGTTCCGTAGTTTCAGGGGAGAAGATTTTTTTAAGTTAGAAAACTTGATAAACAAACTATGTAAAATTGTTCTTACATGGCAATGACTCCTTAAGAGGTCAATTGAAATTTAGGTCATACGAACTTATTTGTAGATCTTACATTGCGGGAAATATTTGTTCTTTAAAATTTATCTGTATCTATATGATATTTAAGGCAATAGCCTTTGAACACTTTTACACCCTTGTCAGATTTGATCTAAATGCTTTAGTTTTTGAGTTATAAGCCAAAAACTGCATTTCCCCCCTATGTTCTATTTTTGCCATGGCGGCCATGTTTTGTAACGCAGTAAAACACAATATATACCCTTAGGATCATTCAGCTAAAATTTGGTTTGAATTGTGATCAGTAGTTTCAGAGGAGGAGATGTTCTGTATAGATTACACCGGTCGGACGACGACGACGGACGAAAATGACGGTAAAAGCTCGCATTCACTTCAAAAAGGTGCGCTAAAAACGGAAAGTCAAACACATTAAACGGTTGGACAACAACTGTCATATTCCTGAACAAGTTTTTTTTTGCAAAGGCCATAACAAGTGTATTAATATTAAATATCTCTACAAAACAGGCGTGCTATGTGAATTTTAGTTCAAACATATTTATTTATAGTGGATTGGGAAACAAGTTTTGCAACTTATATTAATCCCTTTCCACTTTGCGGGTGCGAATGCTGCCTTGTAGCGGCATTAGCCTACTCTTTTTCGAAATCTACAAGGGTGTCTTTAACGTGCAAGAGATATGGCTCTCTCTTAACACGGGCCAGCCATTTATCGTCCCCTTCCGACGGACTATCATCGTTTCCTCAAGACCATACTCGAAGATGGTGTCAAGGGAGAGCCGAAAATTGAGTTCCTGAAATTTTCATCCCAAACGGGAATCGAACCAGGAACCTTTGTGTTAGTAGTCCGATGCACTAACCACTACACCACGGCTCTCATTACTACATGTGAATTTTAGTGCTATTATACATGATGTAAACATTATAAAATTTTTGGAACACTATTTTTGAAGGCCTGTGATAGAATGATTCTGATATGTTGCAAATTCAAAAAAAAAAAAATATCTTGCTCGTTTCATTCGAAAATTTGTTAAAGACCAGTTAGAAATAGGTTTCCCGTATGCTTAATCTAGAAATATATAATGTGCTAAGAATATCAAATCAGATGCAAATGTCAAACAGTTATAATGTACACACATGCTGTATGTATTTTGTAATTTGATTATTAATCATTATCAAAGGTACCAGGATTAAAATTATTAAAATTGACTGGTTAAGAATACTTCTATTATTAAAGTGAAAAAATGTGAGAACATTTATCCTCCTTGTTCAATGGCAAAGTTAGATCACATAGATATAGGAAGTAGAATTCAATTGTCGTAACAATCCATTAAAATTGAAAAACATTATCGGATAGGTTATACTGACCGAAAAATAGAAAAAATTATGTACAGGATAATTTTAAAGGTCATTTTTCTCATCACTTGGCGTCCATCGTCGTTAACTTTAACAAAAATCTTTTCCTCTAATACTACTTGGCCAAATTTAACCAAACTTGGCCACAATCATCATTGGGGTATATAGTTTATAAAATGTGTCCGGTGTCCCGGCCAGCCAAACAAAATGGCCGCGATTGCTTAAAAAAGAACATCGTGGTGAAATGTAGATTTTGGCTTATATATCTGAAATCAAAGCATTTACAGCAATCTGACATGAGCTAAAATTGATTAAGAGGTCAAGATCTATATGCTCTGAAATGTTTAGATGAATCGGACAACTCCTTGTTAGGTTGCTGACCATGAATTGGTAATTTTAAGAAAATTTTGTCGTTTTTGGTTATTATTTTGAATGTTATTATAGATAGAAATAATCTGTAAAGAACAATAATGTTCAGCAAAGTATGTCCTATAAATAAGTCAACATGACCAAAATGATTTGTTGACCCTTTAAGGAGTTATTGTCCTTTTTAGGCAGTTTTTAACATTTTTTTCGTAAATTTTTGTAATATTTTACAAAAATCTTCTCCTCTGAAACTTCTGAGACAAATTTAACCAAACTTGTCCTCAATCATCATTAGGCTATCTTGTTTATAAAATGCGTCCGATGACCTCGTCCGTGAAACAAGATGACTGACATGGCTAAAAATAGTACATAGGGTAAAATGCAGTTTCTGTCTCATATCTTCGAAACCATAGCATTTCGAGCAAATCGGACTGTGATTTAATTGTTCATTAGGTGAAGATCTATCTGCCCTGAAATTTTCAGACCATTCAGGCAACCCGTTGTAAGGTTGTTCCCCCTGAATTGGTAATTTTATCTTGAATATTATTATAGATAGAGATACACTGTAATCAGCAATTATGTACAGCAATGTAAGACATAAAAAAAAGTCCACTTGACCAAAATTTTGTCGTTTTTATGCCCCACCTACGATAGTAGAGGGGCATTATGTTTTCTGGTATGTGCGTCCGTTCGTTCGTTCGTCCTTTTGTACGTCCGTCTATGCGTCCGTTCGCTTCAGGTTAAAGTTTTTGGTCAAGGTAGTTTTTGATGAAGTTGAAGTCCAAGCAACTTCAAACTTAGTACACATGTTCCCCATGATATGATCTTTCTAATTTTAATGCCAAATTATAGTTTTGACCCCAATTTCACGGTACACTGAACATAGAAAATGATAGTGCGAGTGGGGCATCCGTGTACTATGGACACATTCTTGTTGGTTATTATTTTGAATATTATTATAGATAGAAATAAACTGTAAGGAACAATAATGTTCAGCAAAGTAAGACCTACAAATAAGTCAACATGACCAAAATGATTTATTGACCCTTTAAGGATTTTTTGCCCTTTATAGTCAATTTTCAACAATTTTCAACAATTTTGTAAATTTTTACAAAATATTTTTCACTATAACTCCTTGGTCAAGTTCATTATAGATACAGATAATTGAAAGCAGCAAGAATGTGCAGTAAAGTAAGATTAACAAACACATCACCCTCACCAAAACACAATTTTATCATGACTCATGTGCCCTTTGTTTAATATGCACATAGACCAAGTTGAGCGACACCGGCTCTTTAGAGCCTCTAGTTGGGTTTTTAACAGCAATATGTTTAAGTATTGAAATTATCTTGAACAACGCATTTTCTAAAAATCATGTTTATACTACTCAGCAGTACAAATTCAGTTCATGTGTCATTAGTTAAAGTCTATTTGCTGATAACACATTTTATCCTGTTATAACTGAGCACGTAAATGTTGATAATCAATGTTGAACTTTAAAATCAAACATGAAAATATCAATTACCAATGAATAACCTTTGTAAATGAAACTATGTCAGAAAATAACTTATCTGTTTGTCATTCTTTTCTGTAAAATACGGGAAATAAGTACTCGCTGCTTTCAATTTTAAACAATGCCTTCCGGTATTAACTAGAATAATTAATGACATTTAAATTTGGTTGCTTGGATAGGTTGAACGGCTTGATAAGAAAAACTTAAGTATTGCACATTTTACCAATATTATTTCAACTAATCGAGCGGAGTTTATGTTTTAATTTGCATAAGGAGAGTCTATTTGAAGCTGTGTATTGCTGTTATAATTATTATTGATTTCTAGTCACCTAGCTATCAGTGTCAACAAACAGATAAATTAAAGAACTTGAAAAAAAAAGAATAGTTGAAAACTTAAAGAATTTCGATGTGATAAAGATAGTTATTTTAAATTATCGTCTATTGTATAATTTAGTCTAAAACTTTTTCTAATTGTGAGATTAAACTAAAAGTGTTTTCGAATATAGATTTAGGAAGATGTGATCAGAGTGCCAATGTGACAACTCTCCATCCAAATAAAAGTTTATAAAAGTAAACCATTATAGGTCAAGCTACGGCCTTTAACACGGAGCCTTGGCTCACACCGAGCAGCAAGCTATGAAAAACCTTTCAAACGAGAAAACCAACAGTCTTATCTAAAACGAGAAACGAGAAACTTGTATGAACTACATAAAAAGACGACAACTACTGTACATCAGATTCCTGACTTAGGACAGGTATATAATAGACACAGCCATGTATCACCATCACTGCTGTTGATCCGATATATAAATCTGTTACTGGCTCAGACGTACTTATAAATATATTTTTTTTCTCTGACTGTATCTTACATTAATTTATAGGATCCTTTATTATAGATAATTTAGAGGTTTTCTGCTCACAAGGAAGCTATTAAACCAAGAGTTCCAAATGGTGAAGTTGAAATCATCCCTTCGTAAATTTTACGGACGCCATCACGAGTTGGTTGACCGTTATGGAATAACCGTTTCACAAATGATATCGGATATGTTCCTTACGTCGTAACTACAATCCCCTTCCCTTTATGAATATGACCTACCGAATTAGACTATTTACCGGATTTGTAGTCACATAAGCAACACGACGGGTGCCACATGTGGAGCAGGATCTGCTTATCCCTTCCGGAGCACCTGAGATCACCCCTAGTTTTTGGTGGGGTTCGTGTTGTTTATTCTTTAGTTTTCTATGTTGTGTCGTGTGTACTATTGTTTTTCTGTTTGTCTTTTTCATTTTTAGCCATTGCGTTGTCAGTTTGTTTTAGATTTATGAGTTTGACTGTCCCTTTGGTATCTTTCGTCCCTCTTTTAGCTGAGCTGTAAGAATAACATCTTCATGTCTTATATCTCTTGTACTGTAGTACGATGCTGGATTAAAACTGACGTGGAAAGGTAACATTCGGCCACCGAAAGCTTTATTTTTATGAAGCCCAGGTGGTCGTGTGGTCTGGCGCACCGGTAACAGTGCGGGCGATTTGGTATCACGATATCTCAGTAGCATGGGTTCGAATCCCGGCGAGGGAAGAACCAAAAAATTGCCAAAACAAATTTACAGATCCACCATTGTTGGGTTGATGATTAGGCGAGTTGTAAATACATAATGCACACAGCCATGTATCATCATCACTGCTGATGATCCGATGGATAAATCTGTTGTAGAGTTGTCACTGGCTAAGACGTAATATAAATATAATTATTGTCTGTTACCGTATCTTACATTAATTTGTAGGATCCTTTACTATAGATAATTTAGCAGATCTGTAAGAATAACATCGTCATGCCTTATATATCACGTACTGTAGTACGACGCAAGATTAAAACTGACGTGGAAAGGTAACACCCGGCCATCGAAAGCTTAATTTGTATGAAGCCCAGGTGGTCGTGTGGTCTAGCGCACCGGTAAAAATGCAAGCGATTTGGTGTTACGATATATCAGTAGCATGGGTTCGAATCCAGGCGAGGGAAGAACCAAACTTTTTTTTGTTCTTCCCTCGCCGGGATTCGAACCCATGCTACTGAGATATCGTCACACCAAATCGCCTGCACTGCAGCCGTCCCGCTAGACCACACGACCACCTGGGCTTCACAGCGGTGGCCGTGTGTTACCTATATATACAAGCAAAGTTTCTTTACAAGCGATGTGCAGAATTATATATTAAAAATTAAATACACAAAAAGAGTTTCAAAGGCAGACAATGCTGCTTTTAAAACTCTTTTTGTGTATTGAATTTTTAATATATAGATTAAAACTGACGAGGAAAGGTAACACACGGCCAGCGAAAGCTCTTTTTTTGAGAGCCCAGGTGGTCGTGTGGTCTAGCGGGACGGCTGCAGTGCAGGCGATTTGGTGTCACGATATCACAGTAGCATGGGTTCGAATCCCGGCGAGGGAAGAACCAAAAATTTGCGAAAGCAAATTTACAGATCTAACATTGTTGGGTTGATGTTTAGACGAGTTGTATATACATTATGTACACAGCCATGTATCACCATCATTGATGGCGATCCGATGGATACATCTGTTGTAGAGTTGTCACTGACTCAGACGTACTTATATATATATATATATATATACAAAAGAAGATTGCTGAGCGTGCATATGCATTGCCCAATATCCTAAGGCCTCAATTACAGACTGAGCACTAGCTCGTTAAATTTTTTTATTAAGTTTATTTGAAATTTATAATTTTTGTAATTTCGTTATTCTGATTAAAGCATAATTATTGAGGCTTTAATGTTGCAGTGCTGCTGATCGTTCACCAATTTATGAACCAGTGTTAAACCGACACTTTTATCTAATCGACACAGATAAAGGTACGGCTAAGTTTAGATCAACGAAATATACACAATGACATTGTCATAGTTTAAGGACATTTTTACATCAACTGTGACCTATTGTTGTTAATTTCTGTGTAATTTTGGTCTTGTGTGGAGAACTGTCTCATTGGCAATCATACCACATATTCTTTAAATATATAAGCCAATTGTATTAATGAATAATCGACATGTAAATAAAGTTCTTATTCTAATTCATCAAAACATATTTAAATACATTTTTTTAAATAGTTGAAGCATGTAACTAATTCAGTTTTCTCCGTTCTTTTACGTCAATTGAATAGTGCGTTTGTTTATGGGAAAGGCAAATATTTGATGTTTTTTAAATTAAAGCGTAACTAAATGTTACAAGTTGCTTTGTATTTTACAAGGGGTACAACGTTGTCATACGAGGAACTAATCGAGCTATGCCTATATTTGACTTGATAATAAAATCATGTTATTCATGTTCGTATAGATAATAATATTGTCACATGAATTTCCTGGTAGTTGATCAAATAAAAACCAAAAAAGGTTGTCCCATACGGACTTAAAAATAGGTTGACCCATACGGACTTAAACGAATTATTTAAAAATGATTAAATTATATGCTATCTTCAAATAATACATATGTGCATAAACATATCAATGCAGTTTATCAATCTGAACTTTTATGTTCATGTTTAAGATAACCTATACCGTCAATTGACTGAAATTTCTATGTCATGAACTTTTGCACCTTTTAGTTTGAATTTCCCCTCGGTAACTTTCGCCCCCTTTTTAAACGATTTTGTCAAACAACACCTTTGGTTTAGAAAAGACTTAACACTTAAAGATAAAATAAATGAATAAGCCTTCTTAGGTAAAAGAAAAACTAATCCCCCTTTTTTATTGGTACATGGTATTTTTTTTTTACCCAAACGATTTTACTTTTCATTGATATTCGAATGAACAGTATATATCGATAATTAAATATAATATGTATTTTAGAGATCTTATAGCTTCTAACAAATGTGCATTGGGTTAATGTTGAGGTTGTTATTTTTCGTTTTTAATTGTTTGTATATTTGTCAAGTGTTAAATATGCAGATTCAGAGCAACAATGAACGTGAACATTTTACGAATGAAATCACAACTAGCAAAGACCAACAATCACTTATTTAAAGAATAGAATTGAAATAAGGAAATAATTTTAGCAATTATAGTTATAAAACTTATAAATTTCAATAAAAAACAGATAAGAGATAAAACTATGGTATACATGTAAAGCAAAAATTATTCTAACACGTGCGACTTACTCAACGAATGGAAATTGCCGACTGGGAGAAAAAAGAAAGATACGTGCTATTTAATATATCTAGTTTGTATAGCACGTGAGAGGAACAACAAACGTAAAGCCTGTGGTCAGATTTATAGTTGAACAAGAATGAGTAAAATTGATTTTAAAAAATTGACAATCAGTCAACAAAAATCAATTTAAAACTGCAAATCAAAAAAATGAAACCGTGCAGCTTCAATTGAGTAAATCAAGAGTTTAAAATGGCCATTAGTTGATAATTGACAATTTAAAAAAAAAAAAAACTTTATGTAGATGATGGGTGGGGCAGCAAATGAAAACACATAAACAGAGAATTGTAGCTCGATTCAGCATAATGACGGTTATTGATCTCTTTATTGTTTAACATAGTTAAAGATAAATCAATAAAACGTTGTTCGATAATATGCTAGCAACTTGAATGTTTTGAAAGATTATGCGTCACTGTATGTGGTGATTAACGATTTTGTGACCTTGTCAATTGATCAAAACTGGAAAATTTATAATACAAAATACAAAAATAGGGAAAAACTCTTATGCATTTGGCACAACTTGATTGATTTTGGGTCATACATGCTCCTTTACTTTCTACTTGTTTTGAGCTGATTGGCCATTATGGCAAAAGTGTGTCAGAAATCATATCTGATATTCTTCCTCAGTCATAATAACTTTCCATCATTACCGAACTGAACAAAGAAATAACACGACGGGTGCCGTATACGGTGCAGAATCTGCTTACCCTTCTGCAGCACCTGATTTCACTCCCGGTTTATAGAGGAGTTCGTGTTGTTTCTTATTTACTATTTATAACTGTTGATGTAAATGTCCCTTGAGTCTTTATTTACTCCTTGGTTTTGATTGTTATTGTCTCAATTGAGCGTAACTAATGAGTCTTATGTAGACGAAATGTACTAAATTATAAGCCTTGCACATATTCACACCACTGGGTCGATACCACTGCTGGTGGACGTTTTGTCTCCAAGGGTATCAACAGCCCTGTCGTCAGCACCGTGATGTTGAAATGAATATCATATATATGGTCAATTTTCTAAATTTACTGTTTGAAAAAGTATGAATTATTAAAAAAAAAAGGATTTTCTAATCATAGATAACCCTTGCCGTATTTACCACACCTTTTTTGGTCATAAATGATCTTAAACATTGTACTTGTTTGTCTTGATATCTATTTTGATCTCAGCTTCACTGATGATTCTTGCGAAGACGAAACGCGCGTCTGGTGTTTTCAGTTATGAACATGGTACCTTTGATAATTATTATGAGTACAATCATTACATGCTTAATGGGAAACAAGCTTTATTGATTAACTCTCCATAACGGCAAAGATAAAGTTATTATATAGAAATATAACAGTATTTACAAAAGGGCGAAGTTCATGAAAAGCTTATCCATTAACCCTTTAAAGTATCAAGTTGAATCAGACTATTATGACATTTCTGCTAGACTCTAATATATGTAACGTACGACTACTAACCATACATTTAAAAAAGACGACCAATAATTGAGCACTGATAACACTTCTGAAGCATCTATGTACGCCGCAGTTGTAGCAGAGTTTGGTTTGCTTTTAGTGTAACTTTTCCTAATTGTTACTAGTCTATCTTGGTTTTTTTTGTTGTTTAGTTGTGAACTTGTCTATTTATATTTTTCCTTCTTTCCCATTTGGGTTTTCCCGCCATTATTGTAAACAATTACGCACAACAATGCTCGGACAAAAGAGTGTCCAAAATGTAAAAAAAAAAAAATTGAAATTAATGTTAACAGTGCTTGGTTGTTCGGCCTTTAACATGTGTGCTTCTCCATCGTCATAACTTCAAAATACTAAACTTTAAGGATAAAGTATAAATACTACAAGTTTTGTCATAACTTTCAAAAAGACATATTTTGATTGAACGACATGAAGATGAGAGCGAAAGCATGTAATTATATACCATCGATAAGTTCATAAAAGGTAACATAATTTATTTTCAACAGAAATGACCACACAAAGTAACAGCATTTATAATGAAAAAAGAATCAAGAACGAAGAGTCAACAACCTCGTTTAAACCGACACTGTCATTGATAGCGCAAGACCGAATGCAACATATATGGATAACATTTATAGATGGTGTAAAAAGTCTATATGAGTTTGCTGTTTGCTTAAATAAACCAATTTTCGATCCGCGACGACTTCAAGAACTTTCAAGAAATGCACAAGAAAAAATGAATCTTGCAGAACAAGATATACGTAGTGGCGAAAATAACATTAAAGACGAAATACATCGCCTTGTTTTACTAAGACAGACATATGAACAAGATAAAGAAGATTTGAACAACAGAATTAAAACATTGTCTCAAAAGATTGTTAAAAAACAGAGAAAAATTAAAATAGCAACTGATGAAGTTAAATTTGGCGAAAGACAGGTTGAAACTCAGATGAGTATGAAAAGAAAGGCACAAATAATTGATGTACTTGCAATTGGTGGAACTACTATATTTACTATTGCAACGTTCCTCACTGTAGGACGTAGAGTCGGTGGATGGGCACATAAACTTGGTAACTACACAACATCAATAACAAATTCAAATCTAGAAAAATCGAGAAAAGCTGTGGAAGAGAAGAGCGTTGAACTGAAAGAAAAAGAAAAGAAGTTAAGCGAAAGACAGACCACACTGAATCATATTAATAAAGAAATGAAGGAAAAACAAATTAAGCTTAATAATCTTGAAATTAGTCATGAAAAATTGTTAGATTATTCGAAGTTATTAACAAAACTGAAGTCATGCATATCGCAGTGCCATGACTATATAAACATAACTTTAGGAAGAGTAGACATGCTGAATGAAAGACAAAAAGTCGAAATTTTACGAGGAAATATAAAACAAATGATAGAAAAATTAGTCGATCATCTTTTAGATGTTCAGTCCTTGGAAGGCCATTTTCCTATTATGCAAAAATTAAAATCTTTGATACTTGAAATGCAGTCAAGATGCACTGAACCTGTGCATATTGCCGTACAAGAAATGAATGGTTATGGGTACATTGAAGGTTGTTATTGTAGTTACTGCAGTATAGGAATTTTGTTGTCTTCAGTTCAACGCATATTTTGTCGGTTCGGAAGTTTTCGACCTTAATTTATGATTAACTTTATCAACTGCTTTTGACATGGTATTAAACTCCCAAGTCTCATAAACAACGCGTTTATGTTTGTTGCCTTGCGAATGTTATAAGTTAACATTGTTTGGAAAACAAATATTTTGTTTTATTAGCAATAATCCATGACATGTAAATGAAGTCCATTACGAAAAAGTGTGACTTTGTAGGACAAGCCTTTTTGTGTGTAAATCAATTTATGTAACAGATGGTGCTGTGATGATTTTATAATTAAATTACTAAATTGTGAAAATGTATTTCAATGTAGACTATTCCGGCGTTAGATAGCATATATACAAGGCAATTAATTTATATCTAATAAAGAGTTGAACTAAACATTTGCATGTACTTGTCAGGTTCCCAATTGCTGCGTTGTTGATACAGTAAAGCGTTTGATGTTATCAGTTTTTATGAATTTACTTTCGAGTTTAGCATATGTGTTATTAATCACCTAATGTAATGTAAAACTAATCATAGATACCATGCATAAGGTGCATTGTGTGAAACTGATGAAAAACTGATGAAATAATTATCAATCGTGACGAGTGACTCATTCATCAATACTGTATACATAGTATTCATTAAAGGAAGACAATATTTAGTTCTGGACGAACAGTGTGTTTGAAGGAAAGTCGCACACCAACTGATTTGGTACCTTATTAAACGTGTAAACCCGCTGCATTTGTTCGCACCTGTCTTAAGTCAGAAATATGATGTTTAGTAGTTGTCGTTTGTTGATATGGTTCATAAGTGTTTCTCGTTTTTATTTAATATAAATTAGACCGTTGGTTTTCTCGTTTGAATGGGTAAACAATGTTAGTTTTTGGGGCCCTTGATAGCTTGCTTTTCGGTGTCACCCAAGGCTCCGCGTTAAAGACTTGGATGGAGAGTTTTCTCATTGGCACTCATACCACATCTTCCTATATCTATTGACAATACAAAGCAAAAATCGAAAAAAAAGCACAATCATACAAAACACAACAAACTAAATACAAAGACTTAGCTGCACAATTAAATCTCAGTAAAACAGGGGTGATCTCATGTGCTCTGTAAGTATAAAGCCTACCAACTGACATCCGTCGTGATGCTCGTGTCAGAACAAATCCAGAAATAAATGTAATTCGGAAAGTCACATTCGAGAAAGGGGGAAAATAGACTACTTTATTCGTTGTTTTAGAATAGGTACCAGGATAATAATGTAATACGCCAGACGTGCGTTTCGTCTACATGATACCCATCAGTGACGTTCAACTTAAAATAGTTATAAAAGCTAAACAAGTACAAAGTTGAAGAGCATTGAGGACCCAAAATTCCAAAAGGTTGTGCCAAATACGACTAAGGTAATCTATTACTGGGACAAGGAAATCCATGTTTTTTTAAATTCAAAGTTTTGTAACAGGAAATTTATAAAAATGACCAAATAATTTATATCCATGTCAATACCGTAGTGTTGACTAAGTACTGGGCTTGTGATACCCTCGAGTATCACCAGGCCAGCTTATCAATCTTTTTCTTGATTTGATAAGTTGTTTCACTCCTCACGCATTTGTATTATGGCTAAAAATTACAGAGTTTGGTACATATAGAATATTTTAGCAATATCTTTTTTATTTTACTGAAAACTATTTAGTGTTTTGGAAAGAAATATAGTAGAGAAAGTGAATTGTAAACAATGATTAGGAGGATCTACAAAAAGGTCACCATGGTATAAATCATAAGTCGAGTTCATATATGAGTTACTGCCGTTCATGTGCGATCTTTACCCATATTTTTCAAAAAGTAGATAATAAATTGCAAAAGATTACAGAAGGACACTACTTCAACATTCGTCTTGCATCTTATCATATCAACTCTTTGGCAAATTATATGTGTGTTGCCACAAGACAGAGACATGCACAAAACTTTCATTATTCTACATTTTCACCTACCAGATTTACAACTGCCTTTCTTATTCTGACACTTAAAAGCTTGTTCTCCACTCAACAATAACTTACGAAATATCTCTCTCATCCTCATATCACTCTTTGGGACTTCAGACACATTTAAATTTGCATTTGCCTGGTTTCTACTCCAGTTTCTTTTTATTTGTCGGACTTTAGTTCCAAGTATACAGTGTCGGTATTATTTTCTGTTTCGGTTAAAGGGTTTTCACTATCAGGATACATAACCTGCTTTAAATATAGCTTCTAAGTCTTCTTCTGCTTGAATACCAGGTGGAAAACTTAATTAAGATAATGGACTACATGTGTATTTTAAAAGGATTTAATTATGTTTTCAGAAATTATAAAAACAATTTATCTGGTCATTAACTGAATCGAAAAAGTATCACACTAACATGAATCGACAATAACAAAAACATGATAACAATATTATTAAGGTTAATGGCATATTGTTATGATAGAAACCTTTTCAAATTTTGTACAAATTAAACCCTTTTTTAAGCAATATATTGTACATGTTATAACATGTATGTGGTACTTTTGAACATGTTTTAACTTGTATTTTTGCATTGGAAAAATTATACCATGTACACAATGTTTGTACATTTAATAACCCGTACAACTTGTAGACGACATATATATGTATTGATATGCAAATAATTCAAGATTTACAGGAAATATTTTTTATTAAATTGTAATCATTTATTTGTTAACTGTTAAATAATTGTCATAACCCTTATACAAGCGCATGTGATAAAACCTGTTTTTTCATTACTCTACTTTTTAATGGCTAACTGCCTACAGTCTTTCCTCGGTCTTTCAAAGATAATCTCTTTATAGCTATAATCGTAAGATGAATATGCTGTATCGATATCATAGATAGGTTGACTCTTTAAACACGAATTGTGTTAGGCATGAGTTTAATACAATCTAATCAAACAAACTTATTACAAATATTACATTGCAGGTCAGCTACCATGATGGAAAAAGTGGATAGTACGGCAGTCGTTAAAAAACTCAACACTGGGACAGAAAGAAAGGATCTAATGGTGTTGAAAATTGATTCGATATGCAATTGGGAACAATTTGTGATGCCTGCTCCTACATCAATAGCGATTTTAGGTCAACTTATGGCTATAGCAACAAAGAAAGATTTTAGTTTAGACAAACAAATACCAGTAGGCGGATTCAAATTCGTCAAATATCCAAACTCCTTTCGAGCATGTCTGGTTCAAATAAGTAACTCCGGATGTGAAGCATTTATGGAAGCTCATAAAAGTATGGACAAAATACGGATGTATACCATGCAGTTCCAAGAGAATATTAGACATATGGTTAATACTTTGATTAACGGTTCAGATGAGGAGAAGATTCAGATTCTTCCTGGAATGTTTAAAGAGTTGAAAAACGATGCTGAGAAATGTCTCAATCTTGCTAAAGACACTGAAACCAAATTCCACTTTGTGATGCTTTTGATAGACGAAACGTCAGAAGCTTCGGCTGCAGTAAAAGGAGTTTATGAAGATGGCCTAAAGGAAGCTCTTGAAAAAATGAAGGTATTGCAAATGGAAGAAAAAGTAATAGAAACTCGAAAACAGGAAATGGAAAATGAAACAAAGCGTGTGATTGAAGATTTAGGAAGAGCAAAAATTGCCTTTGATAAAAGCCTTGAAGAAGTGCCAGGAGTAAGTCAACTTTTGTTAATGAAAACGGTGGAGGAAGGGATCAAAATAGCAACTGGTGCTATAAACTTATTTGGTCAATATCAAATGATGTCCATTACAACAGGAATAACTGCTATAACCAGCTTTTGCAAAGGGACCGTAAAAGAAACGCTTAAACAAGCAAACAAATCAGAAATTGCAACTGAGAGAGATAACCAACACCAACCAGAATTAAAATTGGCATACCGATATGCATATAAAATTCATGTATGTTGCGAACAAATGTATGAGATGTTTCAGGAACATACGGATTCAAAAGAGATGAAAGTCGACTTCAGGGATAATAAAAAGGCACTTGATGGGATAAAAGATGCATTGGTAAAAATAATAGATGACTATGAAAGTTCAGAATTTGCTAACGATCCAGCGGATCTTTCGATTAAGGCAACGTGCAAAAAAGGAATCGAACTTTGTGACGAAATGCTGAAGATACAAAATAGAAATGCAGATGAACTCTTTCGTAAAGTAAAACTATTAAAGAGCAAATCAAAGAGGTTTCAAATTAAGGCCCAAGTTTTTTTCAAATACAGTCCGATATCCATTCCCAGCACAGAGAAATTGCTAACCGACCAGAAATCTGAATCAAAAAGAATGATTGAAATAGCTAGTGAAAACGCAAGATATGAAGTAGAACTCCGTAAAAAAGAACTTGACGACGCCAGACGAGAACGGGATAAATTTCAGACAGAAGTCAGAAAAATGGATGAAGAACAGAATAGAGTTCTTGAGGGGTTAAGCAAAACCAAAATCGACAGTATCAATTTTGAAGAGATACAAAAGACACTCAAAGAGGGATTGATAGTCCTGTCACAATTAAAGGCACAATGGAGCTGGCTTGTTCTATTTTTTCAGAATATTACCAGCGGAATCGACATTTGTCTTAGTCAAAAAACGGTCAATATAGATAAGCGTTTGAGTGATGGCAGATACAGCGTAGGTCAAATTACACAAAATATCGTTTTAGAAATGGCAGCATCAGTAAATACTGTTGCATACGCTGTAGAACTAGTCGCAACCGCGTACACGGACATTTCCAAAAAACACTTGGTTCCAAATACAGCCTCACTTGGAGAGTTAATCGCGTATGATCCAGCAACAGAAGGTGAACAATTAGACCAAAGAAGACGACAGATTGACGAAGACTGCAAGAAGGCTAAAGCTGAAATTAAAAAGTCAGCAAAAAAGAGTAGGGAAGATTTGGATAAAAAAATTCAGGACATGTATGGACGTTTGGAGGAACAAGTTGATAAACTCCCATCACTTCCACCGGCAAAAGTAAAGGAGATAACAGAGAACGTGCAAAAAAGCGACATGAGTGCAGCGGAACTTAATGATTTAGGATTTTGAGTTCTATGATAGCATACCTGATGCTGTACTATATTTCAGCCCCACAGACTCAATAACTTTCAATATATTCTTCTCATCTATATTTCGTTTTTGTATATTTTTTATGGTCATTTATATGTTTTCTTTAGGATCAGTTGAGCGATTGTTCCTAGTAATGACAATTCTCAACTGTACATAACTGATCTTCGTTCAAATACGATACAGGACTGCATTTTTTCCCAAAAGTTGTGCCAACTACGGCAAAGGTTATCTATTCCTGGGATAAGAAAATCATTTTTTTTCAAAAATTCACAAAGTTTTGTAACAGGAATAAAAAAAAATGACCATAAAAATAACACCTTATTAAGATGATAAACAACGTCAGTACCTCTATTCTATACTTCAAGACCAATGTGTATCAATTCTGAAGTTGATAAAGAATATTTATCAACAAAGTCTAGGCACCTTCCGATGAACTTTTGTTAGAAAGAGGACAAGACGTTTCTTGACATACCCCTGGTTCTTCAACTTTCTGCTTAGACACTGGTGACGTTTTACAAAGTAGATGACAAATGGGTGTTTAATATATAGAAATGCATCATGTAACTATAAAGTTGAGACAAAACAACTGTCCCTGGTTATAGCCAGAATACAACATTACGTCAACTCACTTTATCTTTAAAATATCAAATCTGAAACATCAATTATGCTTATAATATGTACAAAATGTAATTAGGAACATAAACATTTAAAAATATTAAAGGTTTTCATAATATAACTAATGTCACTGGTAACGAATAAATTAAAAAAAATCAAGTCTTATCCATGGTTCTATAGGTTAATTTCTGTCACTTGCATCGATCATATATTTGATTTTACATTAGTTTTGCTGCTCATAATTTCAATATTTTCTACTACAGAGTAGGTAACCTGTCGAATAGCTAGAAAACCCGGAGTCAAAGTCTGTAATAGTATAATCGTATAATCAAGAGTTGTGCAAGCTAATGAAAGTCCAACTAATAACAAAACTATTTCAGTTAATACTGAAAAGGATATGTTTTGGCCTGGACCGTCAAAATATGTGCCCTTTTAAAAAACAAACAAAAATGTTCCTACAAGCAGTAACATAATACACGGCATCTCATAGTTTTCACAATTTATTTTACTGTCATATTCTATTGTATTTATTTATATTGACTATCTAGCCATATTTTTGTTTAAATATTGATGTTTTAAATAAACTTTATCTGATTGATAATTTAGTCTAAAATGCAAGATTTTTTATTAGTTGTTAGTGGATTTGAGCTATCAGTAACTACTAGTACTCTCAGACCTGTACTTGGTGTCGTTTTGTTGTTATGATATACAAGTATTCGGCCACGTCCACTCTGTATAATATTTGTATTTGTATCCATATGATGAGTTAAGCCTTTCAACTGATTTTTATAGTTTGTTCTTATGTTGTACTTTTACAACACTGTCCCAGTGCTAACATTGGATCATGCTAACATGTTTTATTCCGCCACGTTGTGTATGCATGTGCCTGTCACAAGTCAGGAGCCTGTTAATCAGTGGTTGCAGTTTATTTATGTGTTACATATTTGTATTTTCGTTCATTTTGTTAACATAAATAAGGCTGTTAGTTTTTTCGTTTGAAATGTTTTACATTGTTATGTCGGGGCCTTTCACAAGTGACTTTGTGGTATGGTTTTTGTTAATTGTTGAAGGCCATGCGGTGACCTATAGCTGTTAATTTTTGTGTCATTTTGGTCTCTTGTGGAGAGTTGTCTCATTGGCTATTCCCCAAAGCTTCCTTTTCATATTTGAATCTGAGAATTAATAGTCTTCAAAGTCATCAAAAGTTGATAGATACATGTATATATAGTTATCAAAGGTACCAGGATTATAATTTAATACGCCAGACGCTCGTTTCGTCTACATAAGACTCACCAGTGACGCTCAGATCAAAACAGTTAAAAAGCCAAACAAATACAAAGTTGAAGAGCATTGAGGACCCAAAATTTCAAAAAGTTGTGCCAAATACGTCTGAGATAATCTACTCCTGGGCGTAAGAAAATCCTTAGATTTTCGAAAAATTCAAAGTTTTGTAAACAGAAAATTTATAAAAATTACCATATAATTGATATTCATGTCAACACCGACGTGCTGACTACTGGGCTGGTGATACCCTCGGGGACGAAACGTCCACCAGCAGTGGCATCGACCCAGTGGTGTAAATAGTTATCAAAGGTACCAGGATTATAATTTAATACGCCAGACGCTCGTTTCGTCTACATAAGACTCATCAGTGACGCTCAGATCAAAACAGTTAAAAAGCCAAACAAATACAAAGTTGAAGAGCATTGAGGACCCAAAATTTCAAAAAGTTGTGCCAAATACGGCTAAGGTAATCTACTCCTGGGCGTAGGAAAATCCTTAGATTTTCGAAAAATTCAAAGTTTTGTAAACAGAAAATTTATATATGTGTGGCATCTGTTAAGTCACTAGTCCAGCCAATTTTTTTGTTGTTGTTAGTGAAACAAGTCTAGAATTAAGCTTATTTTCTTTTTTCGTTGAAACGCATGAAAATTATGTAGGTAAAATATATTTCTAATAAAAAAAAAACCAACAGTTTAAGATCATGTCAGGCAAGATGACTATTCTCTTTTTTCGAACACTGAAATATCAAACAATACCATTGTTTATTATTTATAAAATAACGTTAGTTCATACATATCCAGAATAAGTCTTTGTTGTAATATCTACAAATGACACTCTCTTCTATTGATGTACTCATAAATATATTGATGAAGATCACCAAATGTTTACATACAACATCAACATGTCGGAAATTTTCCATTTAAAATCTTAGATTCCAGGGTATGATAAACAACTTAGATGTACGAAACTATGTCATTGATCAGTCGGTAATATAAAAACGAAAGCAACATCAGAACGGGATGTTGCGATGGCCTTATGACCTTTATAACCAGTCAGGGTGCTATTGTGACAGTGATTGTGGTAAAGTTGTAATGGGCGGTGCTGATTTAGTTTGTGGGTGTCGGTTTGTATTTAGGTTGAGGGTGTCGGTTTTTATTTAGGTTGAGGGTGTCGGTGCTAAATAAGATGACCGGTGACGGTGCTAAGACAGAGCTGAGGTTGTAACTGTGACGCTGTCAGCTTGTAGTTGTTTAAACCTAATATTTTTGATGTTGTATAATATTGGAATAGTGATGTGATAATAACCTAAAATATTGGGTCAAGGGAACAGTCTAAATAAGCAATGACAAATTTATTAATGTATAGCTACTGCGAGTCCATCCGTTACCATGGACCCGACCTGATCAGTGAAGATAGTTAGGCATTGTAAGCTCTACTCGATTTTTATAAGGACCATTTAAAAAGCTGGAGTAATGCTATGTTTTGTAGTTGATCAAAATAATTTTTGGGCTTCCCTTACCAAAACTAGGACTTGGTCATTGCTTTATTTGAAGGTTACCCATTTATGTTCGCAACTCTTTCTAAAGATTAAAATTACAATTTATTGAAACCTTTTTTAATCCAAATTATAAAATGCAATGGGGCAACTTACGTTTTGTTTTTGATCACAAAAAGTTAAGGCCTTTACCTTATTTTATAAGCATGGACTTTATATTGGTCAAGCAAGTTTTTTGCTGACAGCACCTCTCGTATTATTCTTTTTAAAAGAAATGTCCCGCAAAATAACAAAAAATAATGAACTCCGATGAAAATTCAAATCGGAAAATCCCTAACCAAACGGCAAAATCAATGATTAAACACATCAAACGAATGGACAACTGCTGTCATATTCCTGACTTAGTACACGCATTTTCAAATATAGAAAAAGCAAATTTCCATTTTAGACATTTAGAACTGTGACATTTTGTAAACATACTCATTTACTTTTCTACATTGGCTAGACATATAGGGGGAGGGTTGAGATCTCATTAACATGTTTAACCCCGCCGCATTTTTGCGCCTATCCCAAGTCACGAGCCTCTGGATTTTGTATTATTTTTAATGTTAGTTTCTTGTGTATAATTTGGAGTTTAGTATGACGTCCATTATCACTGAACGAGTATATATATTTGTTTTGGGGACAGCTGAAGAATGCCTCCGGTGCAGGAATATCTCGCTGCATTGAAGACCTATTGGTGACCTTCTGTTGTTGTCTGTTCTATGGTCGGGTTGTTGTCTTTTTGACACATTCCCAATTTCCATTCTCAATTTTATACTCTGACTAAATTGTGTTTATTTAAAATTTCATTCTTTGTGGTAGTTGATTTTGTTAAAAGTAAACTATTTAAGTACAATGCGTGTTCTTAAATTAAAATGGAATATAGACTTTGGTTTGATCATGATCAATACACAGTACTGATAAAAAGTTAAGATTGACACTTATGATTTTAACCACCTTCTTTTCCATGGCTTAATGTTTGTGTTATGCATGTGTTACATATATGCTGAAATATAATTTCTTTTTGATGGAACCATGTCAATACTCTGTAATTGTTTTATACCGATTATTGAAAAAGGGAGTGAAAATCTATGGGCGGTATAGATATAAAAGTACCGACTTCTCAAACATAAAAAGGACACACAAAATTAAACATGCAAATACTTCTAACTGTGTATTGCTTAATCTTTATATTTGTTTGTTGCTATGCAGTTCTTCTGTTGGTTTGTACTTGTATATGGAACTTCATTTGGAATACTTGTACCAACTTGATTTTATGAAAACATATTTGTGTGTAAATTTAACAGTAATAATATCAGTGACAAAGCTTATCACTCTATACCTGCGACCCCAACATGGTCAAATCCGATTGTCAAAGTTGTTTGATTTTTTGTCGAGCTTGTGACCTTTAATCTGAAAAAAAACAGTTAATTTTAACTGTTTATTGGCTTAAAGTGACATAATGACCTGTGACTATTTTTAATGTCACCTTGTGACCTAATTAGGGGTCTATCCTACTTGAGTACCATAGCTACAGTCAAATAAAATCTACTTTGAATACAAATTAAATAAAATTGAGAATGAAAATGGGAAATGAGTCAAAGAGAAAACAACTCGACCATAGAATAGACAACAACAGAAGGTCACCAATAAGTCTTCAATGCAGCAAGAAACTACCGCACCCGGATGCGTCCTTCAGCTGACCCCTAAACAAATAAGTACTAGTTCAGTGATAAACGTCATACTAAACTCCGAATTATACATTAGAAAATAAAATTGAAATCATACAAGACTAACAAAGGTCAGAGGCTCCTAACATGAGACGCGCAAAAAAAAAGCGGTGGAGTTAAACATGTTTTTTTCGATCTCAATCCTTCCCTATACCTCTAGCAAATGAAAGAGAAGTAAAAGCATAACAATACGCACAGTAAATTCAGTCTAAGAGAGGTCCGAGTTCGATATCAGAAGAGGTAATAAAAGTAAAATAAGGAAAATGACAATTATACATAAATAACAACAGACTACTAGTAGTTTCAGACATGCCAGTTCCAGACCTCAAATAAACTGATTGAAATATTATAGGGGAGGCAAAGAGCTGAAATGACTATTCTTAAACTTGTTCAGAAGGACGCCTTTAGCAACACAATCTGTATTCTTAAATTTTCAACAACTTTATTGTCAACGAACCACCTTTATCGGATTGACCAAATCCTTGAAAATGGACTTTTACGTGTTGGAAGTCGTTTGAGAAAGGCTGATCTTCCTTCTCATGTATCCCATTGAACATGAGATAAAGGATACAACAGATGCAGTTAAGTAGGCCTCATTTCTTGTCTTAAATCCAGAAATGACAATTAGGGTCCATTGAAAACAAAACTTTACGACACAAGAGATGATTTCAGCTTTCTTATTGTAAACTTTCAGTTTCTAAGTAGCAATATTCCAGCAGCACCAGCATACGGTGTATATATCTCCCAATTGAAACAATATTCCCGTGCTTGCATTTCCTATCATGATTTTCTTGATGTAGGATTGTTGCTCACAAGGAAGCTATTAAATCAAGAGTTCCAAAATGGTGAAGTTGAAATCATCTCTTCGTAAATTTTACAGACGCCATCACTAGTTGGTTGAATGGAATAACCGTTTCACAAATGATATCGGATATGTTCCTTACGTCGTAACTACAGTCCCCTTCCCTTTAATAAATGTGACCTACCGAATACGACTATATACCGGATATGTTATCTCATAAGCAACACGACGGGTGCCACATGTGGACCGGGATCTGCTTACCCTTCAAGAGCATTCGAGATCACCCCTAGTTTTTGTAGGGGTTCGTGTTGTTAATTCTTTAGTTTTCTATGTTGTGTTATGTGAACTATTGTTAGTCTGTTTGTCCTTTTCATTTTTAGCCATGGCGTTGTCAGTTTTATTGTCGATTTATGAGTTTGACTGTCCCTCTAGTATCTTTCATCCCTCTTTTGTAACGAATGCTCCGTGTTCAAGCCACACTGGTGGAGTATGGGAAAGACAAATTCAAACATTGCAAAATATTCTCAGTATTGATGTTGTGTCCAGGAAGATTAGATGATGTCTTCGCGAACACTTTTATGAGGCGATGTTGATTGTAAATTGTAAATTGTCGTACTCTTACCGTTAGTAAAATAGAAAATCCAAAGGCACCTAATCCACCTACTCCAAATCATATTCTCACGTCTAAATCAGACATACCATACCCACCACCAGGTAAGACTTATATCTTAAAAAAACACGGAGACGTGTTCAGTATAATTTAGAACAATTCTTGGCAAGATGGAAGAAGGAATACATAGCCCAACTCTTAGACAAAATTGGCATAATGCTCGCCGTAATATGCAAATAGAAGATATTGTTCTTCCTTTGCTAAGAGTATTGGTTAATGGGAGTAGTATTTTTGCATTTTGTATTTGTACATACTTTTGCATTTTTTTTCATACATGTATTTTATTCAAAACACTCCATTTTGTGTAAAAAATAAATTTGATTTTGGGGGGAGTGTAAATGTCTGTTTTGGGACGAAAGGTATTTTGCCTGAAAATGTTGTTATAATTGTCTGAGTGTTTTCTTTTCCCATTCTGATTTTTATCCAAAAAGAACGAGCATGTGAACGAATGTTTTTGATGTTTCAACTAAATAAATAACGATAAGCATCTTGGTCAGAGGAACAAGGTAATTATTTATATTTATGTTAACGTGCAAATGTTCCTGACCATAACATAAATGGTATTTTCTAGATTAATAGTGGTTATAACGGCTCGTGAAATCCAAACATGTTAACATCACATTCACTCCTTATATTTTATTTTTATCAGTGTTTATTGTAATATACATTTAATCTTATGTAGACGAAACGCTCGTCTGGCGTATTTAATTATAACCCTGGCATCTTTGATAACAATTAATATATTATCATTTTGAGACTATCTATGGAATTTATGTGGAATTTTACCTTTTTTGAGTTCCGTTTTTGTATTGAACCCCTGTTTAAAAAGTGGATAATCTCCCTTTACCTGCACATTTTATGGTCAGAGTTATCTTTCTTTAACTATTGTAAAATTATGTGTTTGAAAGGGTTAAATGATTTTTGTGAACAATTTCAAGATTTTTAATGTTTTAAGATAAAAACACATAATTATTTAATTCATGATTTAGTATTCAAAGAAGCTTGAATATTTTTATTGAGTACACATTGAAGGTTTATGATTATTTTAGTGAAATTGTTGATATTTGTGTATAATTTTATGATTCTATGATACTTTGAACTTATCGATCAATGACGATTGCTTTATTGAATCGATGCGGAAACGAACACAAAAAAAACCATGTTATTAATGAACAACAGGGTATTAGCGATCAGGTTTATTAGCACCGCTAAACATGTACTGTATTTTGTAAACGATATAACTTACCTGTCTTGTTATGTATATAATTACTAAATTCAAATTGTATTAACTTTATACGTTCAAATCAGTCTGAGAAATTTATTAAGACTAAGACCAGCTACAGGTTGATAGTTTCAATGTCAAAGTTGAAGATCTTTCTTTTGTATTTTAAAAAGATAAATTCAATTTGTAGATGCCACTAACTACATTCTTCTTTGATGATTTTACTACGAGATCTAATACGTAAGGTGACAAAAATATAAGGTATACTAAGAGTGTTCCTGGCGTCTATGATGAGTTTATTTTATGCATTAACATGTACTAGTTATTTTAACAATAATCATATCAATAATTTGAAAAATATCCTTTGAAAATTTGAAAAATATCTTTTAAAAATTATTTGCAACACTACTTTCTCAGGTTTAGGGAAGAATTAAGTGCTCAAAAACACGTTCAACACCGCTACATTCTTTATGTGGTTGTCCTTAGTCAGGAGCCTATATTTAACTGGTTGTTATTGGTTCGTTTCTGTCACATTTGTCTCCCTTAAATCATACATTGGATTTCTTATTTTTGAAGGCCGCACAGTTGCCTTTAACTGCTATCATTTAATTCATTTGAATTTTTACTCATAAGTGTGTGATTGGCAGTCATTCCACATCCCTTATAACTATGAAAATCTAAATAAGCAGCTTATTTTGCACAGGAAAAACAGTGGCAAAGAACGGGTGTCGTGTTTATCTTTCAGTTGAAAACAAAACCAATGATACAACATTATCAATATAATACACTTATGACCTCTTATTTGTAATCTTATTGGCTATGACGTCGTATTACATTACAATATAAATAAAGAACAAGCGTTTGTTTTATGTAGTGAGCGCACTGATCTAGTAAGTATTGTCACAAGCGGTAAGTTTTCATTATAATTTGTCTTAACTAATCATCTCGGTAAAAAAGGGTGCATTCATGAAAATTAAGTCATACGGAATTATAATATATCGTTCGCTCCTTAAGATATATAGCGATTTAGACTGCTTATATTTTAATGAGTCTTTTTTTTTTATATAAAATATAAATTTTCATCGTAAACGGCTATTCAGAAAAATAAAATCATCTGCCATCATATGAAACTATTAATTTGTTGTACCTTTTATGTTAATATAATAAATAAATCATACAAAATCAATATCATTCGGGGCTTACTTTCATGCTTAAGATTGTGCGAAATTTACAGGTTTATCATTATAATAAAAAAAAATGTTCCATTTTAACCATAGTGGCTATGTTTCTTAACGTACAAGAATATTAAATGTATACTAAGTACGCTGTAACTCAACCAGCCCAAGTTTGGCTGAAATAGGATCAGCAGTTTTATTTCCTGTCATGATTTCCTAGATAGACGATTGCTGCTTACACCGAAGCTATAAAACCAAGAGTTCCAAATGGTGAAGTTGAAATCATCGCTTCGTATATTTTACGGACTCCCTCATGAGTTGGTCGTCCGTTATAGAATAACCTTTTTACAGATGATATCGGACATGTTCCTTCTGTCGTAAATACAACACCCTTTTCACGAATGTGACCTACCGGACGAGACTATTTACCGGATTTGTAATAAAAGAGGGACAAAATATACAAGAGGGACAGTCAAATTCATAAATAGAAAACAAACTGACAACGTCTGGCTAAAAATGAAAAAGACAAACAGACAAACAATAGGACACATGACAAAACATAGAAAATCAAAGAATAAGCAGCACAAACCCCACGAAAACAAGGGTTGATTGTAGGTGCTCCGAAATGGTAGGCAGATCCTGCTCCACATGTAGCACTTATAACTTGAGCATCACGACGCGGGCCACATGTGGAACAGATTCTGCTCACCCTTCCAGAGAACCTGAGATCACCCCGAGAATTTGCTGGGTTCGTGTTGCTCAGTCTTTATTTTTCTATGTTGTGTCGTCTGAACTGTACTATTATTTGTCTATTTGTCTTTTTACTTTAAGCCATGGCGTTGTCATATTATTTTCAATCTATGAGTTTGACTGTCCCTCTGGTATCTTTCGTCCCACTTTCATTAAAGATTGCATATTTTGGCTTAAATATTGATTGATTTATATTTGTAATATAAAAGGCAACACGATAGGTGCCACATGTGGAACAGAAAATGCTACCCTTCCGGAGTTCATGAGATCACCCCCATTTTTTGTGGTGCTCGTTTTGCTTATATTTTATAGTTGTCTATGTTGTGCCTTCTGTACTATTATTTGGATGTTTTATTTTTGTTCTTTTTGCCATGGCGTTGTCAATTTATTTTTGACGTAAGGGTTTGAAAGATGCTCCTGTATCTTTCGCCTTTCTTTTCAAACTATAGATAACTTAAAAACAGTTAAACCTACCAGGACGTTCTTACAAGCACGCCTCTCTGGTTAACTGTAGGTTTATTATTTAAGATAACTGAATACTGTTGTTTGATATGGTTCAACCTTGTCATCAATTTTCAAAAGATATTTATCTGATTATTGATTAGATTATTGTTAAATAACTAGTACACATACATGCATGAAATAATCACATTATAGACGCCTGTTACACTCTTGGTCTACAAAATATTTTATTCTGGTACGCTCGCAGCAAATAAGTTGAATATTCCACATAAACAACGAAGTTAAAAAGCAGTGAATATCCAAAGTTCTTGAGGATTGTGCCAAATATCAACTAATGCGATCTGTTTTAATTTGTTGTTGTACAAAATTTTTAATATGGCAGATATATAAGTTTGACTGTCCCTTTCGTCCCTCTTTTTTTTTTAAAAGAAAAGGTTTTTTAAAGTCAGCTTACTAGATGAACAAATTGTGAAAAATGTCTTTAAAGGGATATAAATCATAAGGGATCAATTGACAATATTGGTCATATAAATTTACTTGTAGATCATACTTTGCTGAGCATTTTTATTGTTTACAGTTTATCTTTAACTAAAATAATATTCAAAACTGCAAAAGTTTCATTAAAAGTACCAATTTAGTGGCAGCAACCAATCAATGGGTTTTGTGATTCATCTAAAAATGTCAGTGCTGATAGAACTTGACCGAATGAACAATTTTATTGCATGTCAGATTGCTTTAAATGCTTTGAGATGAAGCCAAAAACTGCATTTTACCACTATAAACATGTTTTATTTTAAGCCATAATGATCATGTTTTTCACAGATAATAAAACAACAACGTTATTCTAGATACCACAAGGATCATTCAGCTTTAGTTTGGATAGAATTGGTTCCTCTAGTTTCAGAGGAGAAGATTTTTTTTAAGTTAGAAAACTTAATAAATAAACTGTGTAAAATTGTTCTTACATGGCAATGACTCCTTAAGAGGTCAATTGGAAGTTTGGTCATACGAACTTATTTGTAGATCTTACCTTGCGGAAAATATTTGTTCTTTAAAATTTATCTGTATCTATCTGATATTTAAGGCAATAGCCTTTGAACACTTTTACACCCTTGTCAGATTTGATCTAAATGCTTTAGTTTTTGAGTTATAAGCCAAAAACTGCATTTTCCCGCTATGTTCTATTTTTGCCCTGGCGGCCATGTTTTGTAACTCAGCAGAAAGTAAAACACAATCTTTATTATAAATACCCTTAAGATCATTCAGCTAAAGTTTGGTTGGAATTGGGATCAGTAGTTTCAGAGGAGGAGATGTTCTTTATAGATTAGACCGGTCGGACGACGAAGACGGACAAAGACAGACGAAAAATGTACAAAGTGTATTAATATGAAATATCTCTACAAAACAGACGTGCTTTGTGGATTTTAGTGCTATTATACATTATGTAAACATTATAAAATTTATCGAACACTTTTTTTGAAGGCCTGTTATAGAATGATTCTGATATGTTGCAAATTAAAAAGAAAAAATATCCTGCTCGTTTCATGTGAAAATATCTGATGTGCTATGAATATCAAATCAGACGCAAATGTCAAACAGTTATAATGTACACACATGCTGTTTGTATTGTGGAATTTGATTATTAATCATTATCAAAGGTATCAGGATTATAATTATTAAAATTGACTGGTTGAGAAGACTTCTTTTAAGTAAAAAAATATGAGAACATTTATCCTTCTCGTTCCATGTCAAAGTTAGATAAAATAGATATAGGAAGTATAATTCAATTGTCGTAACAATCCATTAAAATTGAAGAACATTATTGGATATGTTGCACTGACAGAAAAATAGAAAAAATTATGTTATAGGATAATTTTGAAGGTCATTTTTATCATCACTTGGCGTCCGTCGTCCGTCGTCTGTCGTCCGTCGTCGTTAACTTTCACAAAAATCTTCTCCTCTGAAACTACTGGGCCAAATTTAACCAAACTGGGCCACAATCATCATTAGGGTATCTAGTTTATGAATGTGTCCGGTGTCAAGGCCAGCCAAACAAGATGGCCGCCATTGCTAAAAGAAGAACATTGTGGTAAAATTTAGATTTTGGCTTATATCTCTGAAACCAAAGCATTTACAGCAATCTGACATGAATTAAAATTGGTTATCAGGTCAAGATCTATATGCCCTGAAATTTTTAGATAAATCTGACAACTCCTTGTTAGGTTGCTGCCCCTGAATTGATAATTTTAAGGAGTTTGGTCGTTTTTGGTTAATATTTTGAATATTATTATAGATAGAGATAAACTGTAAAGAACAATAATGTTCAGCAAAGTAAGACCTACAAATAAGTCAGCATGACCAAAACGATTTGTTGACCCTTTAAGGAGTTATTGCCTTTTGTAGGCAATGTTAAACATTTTTTTCGTAAAGGAGTAGGTCCGGTAAGGCCCCTTTTTGGCCCAAAAATATAACAGTTTTACAAAATTGTTAAAATGTAAACTTTTAGTTATTTATTGGACAGATGAATGCTTCTGCTACATAAATATGGGCTGTTTTTGACAATACAATTTACTTATATCGGGTTGTAGCATCATCAAGTCATGCTAAATTCCTGAAATTTTCAAAATTCTATCATTTTAGTTAAATTTTAGACGGTTTCCGTGTCAAACGAAAGTGGCCGCATTCGTGTTCATCCTTAATATTGCAATGTGAGTTGTATTTTATGATAGTACATAACATATATGAAGGTTGTGGATGAACACGGATGCGGCCACTTTCATTTTTTACAAAAAATTAATCAGTTAAAATCCTTCACATAAACTAATTGAATCAAGTGAAATAGACACTTAAGGGGGATCGCGGGTCTAAATGAAATTTTTTATTTAATATAGGATTTCTCTATATTTTTCTATAAATGAACTTTATCTTATACTTGAAATAAAAAAATGGGGTCACCGTTCATTTACGCTCACAATCTGCCTTCGAAAGGAGCATACATTTTTGTTAATGTCCTTTTTTTCTGTTGAACTAATAGGAGAAATATCGAAATAAAAAAAGAACTTAATTACAGAAATCGCTAAAATTTTACAATTATTTAGTCTATGTACAGCTTATTAGAAAACAACAATAAAAAATATAGGTCACCGATGAGTTAAAAAAGATATTTCAATTTATATGCCAAAAAATGGCATTTTTGCACCAAAGGGAGATAATTTGAAGCTTTTTCAATGATATCTACATTTTAAAAGTCCGCTGGGGCCAACACGAATTGATGTTTTGGAATGATTTTTGTACCATATGATAAAGTAACAGCTACTTAAGGTAATCAATAAAATTTGTAATGAAAAATTAATGTTTAATTTTTTCTGAAAATCTTATACCCGCGAGCCTCCTTAAGTGTTTAAAAAGTGGTCAAAATCTTTCGTCAGATGAAACTGAAATTTGAGGCCAAAATGAGTCCTTACCGGACCTACTCCTTTTTGTAATATTTTACAAAAATCTTCTCCTCTGAAACTACTGAGACAAATTTAACCAAACTTGCCCTCAATCATCATTAGGCTATCTTGTTTAAAAAATGCGTCCGATGACCTCACTCGTGACACAAGATGGCTGACATGGCTAAAAATAGTACAAATGGTAAAATGCAGTTTTTGTTTCATATCTTCGAAACCATAGCATTTAGAGCAAATCTGACTGTAATTTAATTTTTCATTAGGTGAAGATCTATCTGTCCTGAAATTTTCAGACCATTCAGGCAACCCATTGTAAGGTTGCTCCCCCTGAATTGGTAATTTTAAAAAATCGCAGCCTTTGTTTATTTTCTTGAATATTATTATAGATATAATAAACTATAAACAGCAATAATGTACAGCAATGTAAGACATAAAAAAAAGTCCACTTGACCCTTAAGGAGTTTTTGCCCTTTATAGTCAATTTTCAACAATTTTGTAAATTTTTACAAAATATGTTTCACTGTAACTACTGGGCCAAGTTCATTATAGATACAGATAATTGTAAGCAGCAAGAATGTGCAGTAAAGTAAGATCAACACACACATCACTGTCACCAAAACACAGTTTTATCATGACTCACTTTTGCCTTTTGTTTAATATATACATAGACCAAGGTGAGCGACACAGCACTAGGTTTAAGTATTGAAATTATCTTGAACAACGTATTTTCTAAAAGTCATGCTTATACTACTCAGCAGTACAAATACAGTGCATGTGTCATTCGTTAAAGTCTATTTGCTGATAACACATTTTGTCCTGTTATAACGGAGTACGTAAATGTTGATAATCAAGGTTGAACTTTAAAATCAAACATGAAAATATCAACTACCATCAACCTTTGTAAATGAAACTATGTCAGAAAATAACTTATCTGTGTCCGTTTTCCCAGTTTGTCATTCTTTTTTGTAAAATACGGGAAATAAGTAGTCGCTGCTTTCAATTTTAAACAATGACTTCCGGTATTTACTAGAATAATTAATAAAATTAAAATTTGTTTGCTTGGATAGATTGAACGGCTTATTAAGGGTTGCACATGTTACCAATATTATTTCAACTGATCGGGCGGAGCTGATGTTTTAATTTGCATAAGGACAGTCTATTTGAAGCTGTATGTAGTAAGAATGATTGCTGTTAAAATTATTATAGATTTCTAGCTACCTAGCTATCAGTGTCACCAAACAGATAAATTAAAGAACTAGAGAGAAAAAGAATAGTTGAAAACTTAAAGAATTTAGATGTGATAATAGTTATCAAAAGTACCAGGATTATAATTTTATACGCCAGACGCGCGTTTCGTCTACATAAGACTCATCAGTGACGCTCAGATCAAAATAGTTAAAAAAGCCAAATAAATACAAAGTTGAAGAGCATTGAGGACCCAAAATTCTAAAAAGTTGTGCCAAATACGGCTAAGGTAATCTACTCCTGGGGTAAGAAAATCCTTAGTTTTTCGAAAAATTCAAAGTTTTGTAAACAGAAAATTTATAAAAATGACCATATAATTGATATTCATGTCAACACCGAAGTGCTGACTACTGGGCTGGTGATAAAACTAATTATTTTAAACTATCGTCTATTGTATCATTTAGTCTGAAACTTTTTCTAACTGTGAGATTTAACTAAAAGTGCTTTTCGGATATAGATTTAGGAAGATGTGGTCAGAGTGCATATGAGACAACTCTCCATCCATAATAGTTTATTAAAGTAAACCATTATAGGTCAAGCTACGGTCTATAACACGGAGCCTTGGCTCACATCGAACAGCAAGCTATAAAAGGCCCCAAAAAGTACTAGTGAAAAACCTTTCAAACGGGAAAACCAATGGTCTTATCTAAAACGAGAAACGAGAAACATGTATGAACTACATAAAAAGACGACAACTACTGTACATCAGATTCCTGACTTAGGACAGGTATATAATACACACAGCCATGTATCACCATCACTGCTGGTAATCCGATGGATAAATATGTTGTAGAGTGGTAACTGGCACACAGATTACAGTGCAGGCGATTTGGTGTCACGATATCTCAGTAGCATGGGTTCGAATCCCGGCGAGGGAAGAACAAAAAATTGCCAAAACAAATTTACAGATCTAACATTGTTTGGTTGATGATTAGGCGAATTGTATATACATAATGGACACAGCCATGTATCACCATCACTGCTGATGATCCGATGGATAAATCTGTTGTAGAGTTGTCACTGGCTCAGACGTAATATAAATATGATTATTTTCTGTGACTGTATCTTACATTAATTTGTAGGATCCTTTACTATAGATAATTTAGCTGATCTGTAAGAATAACATCTCCATGCCTTATATATCATGTACTGTATTACGACGCTAGATTAAAACTGACGAGGAAAGGTAACACTCGGCCACCGAAAACATTATTATTGTGAAGCCAAGGTGGTCGAGTTGTCTAGCGCACCGGATACAGTGCAGACAATTTGGTGTCACGATATCTCATTAGTATGGGTTAGAATCCAGGCGAGGGAAGAACAGAACTTTAAGTTACGACCATACGCTTATCACCAGTGATCGCTGGAAAAATCAAAATTGAAATATGTTTTTTCGTTCAAAATGTTCTTTTTAAGGAAAGTTAAGCTGCAGTTAAATTAAAAATTCCCTTATTAATCATTTTGCTGTTTTTAGTATTTTTTTTTGACAGATCGGCTAAAGGCGTTTCAAAACCGAAAACAAGGAACATATGTATTTAAGAAATTATCATCAATTATACTGTCCCTTTTATTCATTGGTAGATATTCTGTCAATTTTGAAATCCTATATCGATTGTTAGGTAAGGAATACACAAAAGCAGATTGTCGAGCGTGCCTATGCATTGAAAATTTAAGGGCAGATAGATCTTGACCTGAGAAACAATTTTACCCCAGTCAAATTTGCTCTAAATGCTTTGGTTTTTGAGTTATAAGTCCAAAACTGCATTTTACCCCTATGTTCTATTTTTAGCAATGGCGGCCATCTTGGTTGGATGGCCGGGTCACCGGACATTTTTTTAAACTAAATACCCAAAAAATGATTGTGGCCAAGTTTGGATTAATTTAACCCAGTAGTTTCAGAGGAGAAGATTTTTTGTAAAAGATTACTAAGATTTACGAAAAATGGTTAAAAATTGACTATAAAGGGCAATAACTACTAAAGGGGTCAACTGACCATTTCGGTCATGTTGACTTATTTGTAAATCTTACTTTGCTGAACATTATTGTTGTTTACAGTTGATCTCTATCTATAATAATATTCAAGATAATAAACCAAAACAGTAAAATTTCCTTAAAATTACAAATTCAGGGGCAGCAACCCAACAACGGGTTGTCCGATTCATCTTAAAATTTCAGGGCAAATAGTTGTTGACCTGATGAACAATTTTATTCATGTTAGATTTGCTTTAAATGCTTTGGTTTTTGAGTTATAAGCCAAAAACTGCATATAACCCATATGTTCTATTTTTAGCCATGGCGGCCATCTTGGTTGGTTGACCAGGTCACCGGACACGTTTTTTTAAACTAGATACCCCAATGATGATTGTGGCCAAGTTTGGTAAAATTTGGCCTGGTAGTTTCAGAGGAGAAGATTTTTTGTAAAAGTTAACGACGACGGACGCAGGACGACGACGACGAACGACGGACGTCGGACGCCAAGTGATGGGAAAAGCTCACTTGGCCCTTTGGGTTAAAAAAGCTTGATTTTATGTCGAGTAGCTATTTTTTTTACAATTTTAATATGCATACAACCAGATAATTGATTTATCGGGTTATATGTGCGTATTTTACACGATAGACGTCACAAGCAAACCAGAATATGACGTGATAGTATAGGTCAAAGTTATCAACGTCGGTTCATATATATATATCATGACGTCGTTCATAATTTTGGTACACAGTTATTAAGGCTGGTGCTATATAGCCATTATTCCCACTGCCAGTTTTTGGGACCATTGACATTCTTCCCCCGCGAAAATGTGACAAAATAATACATAACGTAAACATATAGTCATTCCCCCCCCCCCCCCCCCCCCCCCCCCCCCCCCCCCAATAGTATAGATTTCAATATATATGTATCACAATGAAAATATATCTTATCTATTATCTGAAATAAATATAAATAATTACATTTATAGTTTCCTTTTTGTATTGGTGTTATTTTGTCCCCTTTTGGGCGTTTATATAATTTATTTATTGTGTTATTGTATGGTTACTCGTAAAGATCCAGCGCCCTCGTGGAAAACAAGTCGTTGACTATTATTCAGACGTCATCGATCTATATACAGAAATGTACACAGCCATGTATCACCATCACTGCTGGTGATCCGATGGATAAATCTGTTGTAGAGTTGTCACTGGTTCAGACGTATACTTATGAATATAATTATTTCTGTGACTGTATCTTGCATTAATTTGTAGGATCCTTAACTATCGATAATTCAGTTGATTTATTACAATAACATCTTCATGCACTATATATCGTGTTCTGTGTTACCATGCTAGATTAAAACTTACGAGGAAAGGTAACACCCGGCCACCGAAAGCTTTATTATTTGTGAAGCCAAGATGGTCGAATGGTCTATCGCGCCGGATACAGTGCAGACGATTTGGTATCACGATATTTTAGGCTAAATTCAAATCCCAGCGAGGGAAGAACAAACAATTTGCGAAAATAAATTTACAGATCTTACATTGTTGGACTGATGTTTAGACGAGTTGAATATAAATATATATTATATTGATTTTTTTTATAAAAATTTCAAACTGACGTTGCCGACGTTCTATTAGAATGCGGAACAATGAGCTTCTAACGATACTTCGCTGGAAACATTAGCCTGATCCGGGTGGAAATATTGGATCGATCTGGATTTCACCGCGGAAAAATTGACATGGGAGAAGATTGACTATAGGACACCGGGCCAGCGTATTTGACGTCACAAAGCCGTGATATGCAATTTTAAAAAAAGTTGATCAATGTGATACAGACAGAGGGACAATCGATAACTGATCATAGAAGCCAAAACCAAAATCTTGATCGGTAGACGCTCGTTTCGGCTTCAAACTACTCAACAGTTTATCAGAAAATGACGTCACAAAATAAAAAGGTTTGTGTTGTTTATAGTGAATACCATGGAAATTAAATACTTTCTCTGTTAAGTAAAAATTAACATAAACGTTTTGAAAATATGCCGTTTTATACTTTACCTTGGAGAAAGATAACAGTGTATGCGAACTTTCCATTTTCGATTCATTTTTAAACAAAACTTTAACGTCAAAGTTGCACGATATTAGCCGTAGAGTGAGATATAATGGAAAAATATACAAAAGGATTATGCATATTTTTTCAAGAGGTTATTAAAGTCTACACTTGGGCGATAAACTCACAAACCGAATAAAAGTCAAAAGGACTTTCATGTAGGGTTTGTGAATGACTTTTTGGAATCCATTAATTCAATAAAATCTAAAATGAAATACCACCTACCACAACATCTTCATTTTAATAAGATATTATTTAAATTTAAAGCTTTTCCATGACGTTAATGCGCAAAGCTCATTTCGCGGATTTTTTTTGTATTGTAATTGTATATATGTAGGACTCTTAAATGCGATGGGGACGCTAAAGTGCGATGGTCACGCTAAAGTGCGATGGCCTATGCTAAAGTTCGATGGTTTGATACGCTAAACATGCTAAAGTGCGTTTTTCCGCAAAAGTATCGACGTTAGCAACGTTCCACAGCATTATGACAAGAATGTTTGTCAAGATTAAAGATTTTTATTACACAAAGAAAAAAAAAAAGAAGAAGATAACAAATGCTCACAATCTGGTGTGTTGGTCGTAGCTGGAAGAGGTTAACTTAATTTGTGAAATTGTATAAATAAATATAATAAAAATAGTTACTTTCTTATTGAAAAATTCAATACAAAAACATTATATTTCTGTTAAATAATGAATATACGTCAACTAGACAGCAACCTAACGAACAGATGTGTAGTATAATCATACTATATGATAGCCAATACGACAACCATCTATCTTTCTATCTACGAGCTAATGTCATTGAAATATGCTACTTTAGGTATGACATTTAGTGTAAACAATATTTTATTATGACATTTAACGCGGGGCAATGTCTCAGAACATATTATTTTATTGAAAAACGACTTTCACTAAATTCCGGATGTACTAACTATACTGCATGCAGTGTAACAATTACACCTTTTGGACAACTATCGTACTTTAAATGATGCAGTATAAACTATTCATCTAATCCAAAATGTCGTTCCTGTATGCAACTAATAATCATACGGCCGTCAACGTAAAACGTTGGCACATGCCGATTAACAAGCTATATAGGGTTTTGCAATGGCCGGTGTAAAACAATTCAAAAGAGAAAGACTACGGCTTGACACATAATTAAAACAATAAACTAAAATGTAATACGAACTCAGCAACAAACAAAAACCATTGCCTGAACCACATTCTAGTTACACTATCGGACTTTAACGTGTAAAACCAACGCACTTTAGCGTAATATTTGATCGCACTTAAAAAAAACCAAACAACCATCGACTTTAGCGTCTGACACCATCGCACTTCAGCGTACACCATCGTACTTTAGCGTGACCATCACACTTTAGAGTACCATCGCACTTTAGAGTCCTACATATATTTTCGAAGCTTTAATGCATCATTTCTATTTATTAATCATCAGAATAGAAATAACAATTATACAGTATATTAGTTTTTGGAATATCAATTTGCTTGAACGGCTTAATCCCATGAATCTGTATCGCGCATGAATGGATCACAAGGAAGAATACGGAAGTAGTTTCGGCAACATGTAAAAAGTCAAACCACAAAAATACTGAACTCCGAGGAAAATTCAAAATAGAAAGTCCATAATCAATTGGCAAAACCTCTTTCTGACAGTTGCATCAAATTCAATTATATTGACTTCGATGTGTGACCAAACAACAGACACAATAGGTAAACATGTCACACATGAGGGTACAACATCAACACGAACCCTAACTAAATCCGGCGATGATTTCGTGTTCTCCTGAAGGGCAAGCAGACGATAAGTCACATTCATGAAAAGGCAAGTGGATTGTAGTTACCACATAAGGAACATATCCGATATCATCTGTGAAACGGATATTCCACAACGGTCAACCAACTTGTGAAGGCGTCCGTTAAATTTACGAAGTTATGATTTCAACTCCACCATTTAGAATTCTTGGTTTAAAAAGGGCACAATTGGGAACCTGAAATCATCTCTTTTGTCGTTGTTTTTTTTCCTTCTCCACCGACCCTCATTAGCAACTGTCATATTCCTGACTAGGTACAATCAGGGTACAACCAGACGAAAATGCTAACGGACCAAACCAAATCAAGTACTTTTAGATATGCAAACCGTATTATAATAATTCAAATATAACCTATCAATATAGTTTGCAGTAAAGAGTCTGCATATCCGAAGCTAGAAAATGGAAGTATGGACTTTTAAAAATCAAAATCGAATTTGGAGCAGGATATTGGAAAATTATTATTTTTCCAAAATATTCTTCAAATGAGAAATAAAAAATAAATGTATGGATTACAAATACCACTATTGGAAATAGAGTCATACATATAAATTGAATCTGAAAATTCACCCAACAGGTCTCCTTACTTGGTATTACAGACAGACCGTTAACAATCAATTAAAGTATCATTCAGTGATGTGAATCACTTGGTTAAAAGAGTTGAAGAATTTTATTATAGTTTGCACTAGAATGTGATACTACAATTTTTATTATATAAACATTAAGGTAATACGTAAAGGGTTATTGTCATTTTTATATATCAGTATTGGTACATGTCTTTTCACGACTTAACATAGAAGTATAAGCTGTCGTGACAAATTTAATTTTGTTAGCTCATGTTGCGATGTTTTTTATTGGTTTTAAAGTGATTTATACATTAAAATTCAATTTAACTTAAGGACGATTTCATACAATGGCGATTTAAAGTAGTATGTGTTGGTACTTTCCATTTCATAATTCTATATATAGAAACATAATATTAAGTTGAATATGTGATCTAGTTTTTATTAAACTAATGTTTTTGATATCACAACGCTTACAATTTATTTCTATTAACAATTACATGACAACTCATACAACAATAAGAATCAAGGAATTTGATATGATGTGATATTTTTTGCTAGTCAAATACACATAATAGTTCCTATGCTATATTTCGCCTCTCTCGAAATGGAATTTAATGTAACTGTCATACAAGTGAGAGGATTAGCTACCTTTATAACCAGGTTTAATCCACCATTTTCTACATAAGAAAATGCCTGTAAATATTCAGGAATATGACAGATGTTATCCATTCGTTTGATATGCTTCGGTTTTTAATTTTGCCATTTGATTAGGAAGTTTTCTTTCTGAATTTCCCGCAGAATGCCGTATTTTTGTTATTTTACTTTTTATGTTTTACAAAAAAAAAAAAATTGAAAAAATCAAGCTCTTCTTTGTGTACAATAATCAATTCACTTATTTTTTTCCCCAGAATATGTTCGCACTTGTTATTACACGTATGAGTTGTTAGCAGAATTTGAGTGTATTCTTATAAGACTCGTGAGAGCCTTTTACCTTAATCGACTGTTAGCATTGTGTCAAATTCTAGGTAATTTTTATATCTGAAATGCATTTGGGTATGCTATGCTTTAAAATTAATCCAGATGCACAGGTTTGTCTACACTCAAAGTAAATATGTGTGTTGTTCATTGTCGTCTTTGTTGATAATGTTTTTGAGGATTAGTTGGTGATGTTTCAGTGTGGTCGGTTGATGAGTAAATGAAATGAAATAACAATGGTTAAGACGGTCATCGGTGATTATAACATTGAACTTAATATTGAATTAAACTTACCCTAAAACTGTAGTGCATATTGACCAACGCAAACAAACTCAATTATGTTCTCCTTTAACAGTCTCAAATTTCTGAATATACTTGATTTTGACGAAACTATTCATTAATGTTTTATTTTGAAATATTTAAAAGTCATCATGAGTTATTAGTATTGTACTAACTGATTTTTTTATTATTTTTTACAAAATTTACTGTTCACATGAAGATTTATAACAAGCAACAGTAGCTGATATTCGTTCAAAATACAGAAAACAAGCGTAAACATATAATGGCGTGACATTAAAACAGAGCAAGACATGACGTGTAATTCATTTTCATGTTAATTCAAGCAGATAAGTCTAAAAATAAATAAAGGCAACAGACGTATACCGCTGTTCGAAACTCATAAATCGTCTGAAAAACAAAATAACAATAAAAAACAAATTCGGGTTATAAACTGAAACTGAGGGAAACGCATCAAATATAAGAGAACTACGATACAACAGAAACATGACATTAAAATGTAACACACACAGAAACAAACTATAATATAACAATGGCCATTTTCCTGACTTGGTACAGGATTATGTTAAGAAAACAATGGTGGGTTAAACCTGGATTTGAGGCTTGCAAAATCACCTAATTGGCAGTAACTCAGGCAGATTTCACTCACATCAATTTCACGTGAATTTAAATTCATGTAAATCTCACGTGAAATTCACATGAACTTCACCTCAAACGAGCTTATACGTGAAACTCACGTGAAATCAGTTTTTGTGAGTTTCACATGAATTTAATGTGAAACTCATGTGAAATTCACATGAAAATCACGTAAAAAAATTTCATGTGAAATTCACATGAATTTTTGAAATAGAGTAAATCAAATAACATCTAAAGTTTCAAATTTATTTTAAATCATGAAAAATGTCAAAAAATTTTGTTTTCAATTTCGCATGAAATTCATGTGAGACATTTCACATCGGATTCATGTGAAATTCAATTGAAAATTTTCACATGAGTTTTATGTATAACCTCGATTGAATTTAATATTTTTAAACAATAATAATGTACACAGCCATGTATCACCATCATTGATGGGGATCCGATGGATACATCTGTTGTAGGGTTGTCACTGACTCAGACGTCCTTATAGATATAATTATTTTCTGTGACTGTATCTTACATTGATTTGTAGGATCCTTTACTATAGATAATTTAGCTGATCTGTAACAATAACATCTTCATGCCTTATATATCATGTACTGCAGTACACCGCTAGATTAACTGACGTGGAAAGGTAACACACGTCCAGCGAAAGCTCTATTTTAAGAGCCCAGGTGGTCGTGTGGTCTAGCGGGACGGCTGCAGTGCAGGCGATTTGGTGTCACGATATCACAGTAGCATGGGTTCGAATCCCGGCGAGGGAAGAACCAAAAATTTGTGAAAGCAAATTTACAGATCTAACATTGTTGGGTTGATGTTTAGACGAGTTGAATATACATTATGTACACAGCCATGTATCATTATCATTGATGGGGATCCGATGGATACATCTGTTGTAGGGTTGTCACTGACTCAGACGTACAGATAGATATAAATATTTTCTGTGACTGTATCTTAGATTAATTTGTAGGATCCTTTATTATAGATAATTTAGCTGATCTGTAAAAAAACATCTTCATGCCTTATATATCATGTACTGCAGTACGCCGCTAGATTAACTGACGTGGAAAGGTAACACACGGCCAGCGAAAGCTCTATTTTAAGAGCCCAGGTGATCGTGTGGTCTAGTGGGACGGCTGCAGTGCAGGCGATTTGGTGTCACGATATCACAGTAGCATGGGTTCGAATCCCGGCGAGGGAAGAACCAAAAATTTGTGAAAGCAAATTTACAGATCTAACATTGTTGGGTTGATGTTTAGACGAGTTGTATATACATTATGTACACAGCCATGTATCACCATCATTGATGGGGATCCGATGGATACATCTGTTGTAGGGTTGTCACTGACTCAGACGTACTTATAGATATAATTATTTTCTGTGACTGTATCTTACATTAATTTATAGGATCCTTTACTATAGATAATTTAGCTGATCTGTAATAATAACATCTTCATGCCTTATATATCATGCACTGCAGTACGCCGCTAGATTAACTGACGTGGAAAGGTAACACACGGCCAGGGAAAGCTCTATTTTAAGAGCCCAGGTGGTCGTGTGGTCTAGCGGGACGGCTGCAGTGCAGGCGATTTGGTGTCACGATATCACAGTAGCATGGGTTCGAATCCCGGCGAGGGAAGAACCAAAAATTTGTGAAAGCAAATTTACAGATCTAACATTGTTGGGTTGAGGTTTAGACGAGTTGTATATATATATATAGCAAATTTACAACATTTTTTGTTCTTCCCTCGCCGGGATTCGAACCCATGCTACTGTGATATCGTGACACCAAATCGCCTGCACTGCAGCCGTCCCGATAGACCACACGACCACCTGGGCTCTACTAAAATAAAGCTTTCAGTGGCCGTGTGTTACCTTTCCTCGTCAGTTTTAATGAAGCGGCGTACGTCTGAGTCAGTGACAACTCTACAACAAATATATATATACGAGTCTAAATTGAAAACTACGTTCAATTCTATGATTGCGTTGGATAAAAACCGCAATTTTTATATGTGTGCATGTAAAACAAATTTCGTTGTAGAAGGGTCTAAAAACAGCACAAACAACATTTTCCAAAAGACCAAAAAAGTGAAAAAGTATATTTAAACAAAACGTATTTGACTAACAGGTCGAACAACTGATGTTCTTTAACCCTGCTGACTGCCATTGGCGATTGACAAATAAAATTGATCACAAGATGTAACAAAATGGATCTTAATATAAAATTTAATACTAAAAAAAAAAAAAAAAAAATAACTTGGGGCCACGATGTTATGCCACAAACATACGGTGTAAATATTTGTTTAGTACACCAGATCCGGATTTCGACAATAAATGTCTCTTCAGTGATGTTAGGGATCGAAACGGTATTTGAAAGGCCATATAAAAAGTACCCTCATTTTTAGAAAAGTATCCTCATTTTTAGATCGACTCTTGAATTTTAAGAGTCAATATAGGATGAACGGATCATATAAACCGGAGGGAAAATATGATAAAAGCCCAAACGAAAAAATACACGAGTCTTAATTGAAAACTACGTCCAAACCTATGATTGCGTTGGATAAAAACCGCAATTTTTATACGTGTGCATGTAAAACAAATTTCGTTGTAGAAGGGTCTAAAAACAGCACAAACAACATTTTCCAAAAGACCAAAAAAGTGAAAAAGTACATTTAAAGAAAACGCATTTGACTAATAGGTCGAACAACTGATGTTCTTTAACCATGCTGACTGCCATTGACGATTGCCAAATAAAATTGATCACAAGATGTAACAAATATATACTCTATGATAATTTAATTTTGGATGTAACGCGTCGTTTGATTGGCTGCTGTTTATCAGTTTATAGTCCTAATTTTGTGTTGTGGTCGTGTGGTCTAGCGGGACGGCTGCAGTGCAGGCGAATTGGTGTCACGATATCACAGTAGCATGGGTTCGAATCCCGGCGAGGGAAGAACCAAAAATTTGTGAAAGCAAATTTACAGATCTAACATTGTTGGGTTGAGGTTTAGACGAGTTGTATATATATATATAGCAAATTTACAACATTTTTTGTTCTTCCCTCGCCGGAATTCGAACCCATGCTTCTGTGATATCGTGACACCAAATCGCCTGCACTGCAGCCGTCCCGATAGACCACACGACCATCTGGGCTCTACTAACATAAAGCTTTCAGTGGCCGTGTGTTACCTTTCCTCGTCAGTTTTAATCTAGCGGCGTACTACAGTACATGATATATAAGGCATGAAGATGTTATTGTTACAGATCAGCTAAATTATCTATAGTAAAGGATCCTACAAATTAATGTAAGATACAGTCACAGAAAATAATTGTATTTATAAGTACGTCTGAGTCAGTGACAACTATACAACAAATATATATATACGAGTCTAAATTGAAAACTACGTTCAAATCTATGATTGCGTTGGATAAAAACCGCAATTTTTATACGTGTGCATGTAAAACAAATATCGTTGTAGAAGGGTCTAAAAACAGCACAAACAACATTTTCCAAAAGACCAAAAAAGTGAAAAAGTATATTTAAAGAAAACGCATTTGACTATTAGGTCGAACAACTGATGTTCTTTAACCATGCTGACTGCCATTGGCGATTGCCAAATAAAATTGATCACAAGATGTAACAAATATATACTCTATGATAATTTAATTTTGGATGTAATGCGTCGTTTGATTGGCTGCTGTTTATCAGCTTATAGTCATAATTTTGTGTTGTGACCGAGACGTCATCAGCGTGTTTTCATGGTTTACTACAGTTTAAAATGGAATTTAGAATTAAATTATAAGAAATGACTAATATATTTTCTGTCTATTCGAAATAAAATACGCGGTTATTCAGTGTGCACCACATTTTTAATGTAATTACTCATTACAATCATATGCAATTATAAAAGGTTAAAACCTGACTTGGAATAACAAATTTCAATTAAATGGCAAGGGCGAACAGATCAAAGGAAGGATGAAATTCACCATAAGAAAATAAGAAAATGCGTATAGCAAATCCGGAATATGACAGTTGTTACACATTTTCCTTTTTTTTCTTGAGTTCAGTATTATCGTGATTTTACGTTTCACGTTGTTTTATCACAATAATCAATAAACAGATCCGAAATGCTTAAAAAGCACTGACAAAAGTTTATGTTTATATCGGATTATATGACAATCGGCAGTCCCTGCATGGTTATCATCTCGTAGATTAATAAGATAAAAATACATATGAAATTCTGATATACGATACAATATAGAGCACATGCAGTGTTAACTGTTAAATTCAGAATTGTTATAACTTGAATATTCTTAAATCATACGGATCTGTTTCTTGCAACTGAATTATTTCATGGTATCCAAGATAAGTTTATTTACAACCACTGGGTCGATGCCACTGTTGGTGGAGTTTCAATTCCCCGAGGGTATCACCCGCCCAGTAGTAAGCACTTCTGTGCTGACAAATATCATAATTGATTTGTTATAATTATCAATTAACGGTTTACAAAACTTAATAATTTTTGAAAATACTAAGGCTTTTTTACTTCAGGAATAGATTACCTTAGCTGTATTTGGCAAACATTTTAGGAATTTTGCTCCTCAATGCTCTTTCAAATTCGTACTTTATTTGGCCTTTTAATTTTTTGTGGATTCGAGCATCACTTATGAATCTTTTGAAGACGAAACGCACGTCTGGCATAAATATTTAATTTCATCCTGATATCTATGATGAGTAAATTCACATTAATTTACGACAGTTCATCATACTAAACTATTGAACTATGCATCACACAAACGTATCAACACCACTAACAGGTAAATATCAAATTTGGAGTAAGTTTGTAATGGCGTTATTTTATGTATTTGCTAACAATTACAAGAATATTAATATAGAATTGAAAGAGGGACGAAAGATACCAGAGGGACGGTCAAACTCATAAATCGAAAATAAACTGACAACACCATGGCTAAAATGAAAAGGACAAACAGACAAACGATAGTACACATGCCACAACATATAAAACTAAAAAATATAAGCAACGCGAACCCCACCAAAAACTGGGGTTATCTCAGGTGCTCCGGAAGGGTAAGCAGATCCTGCTCCACATGTTGCACCCGTCGTGTTGCTCATGTTATAAAAAAATCCGGTAAATAGTTTTATAGTAATAGTCTTAACCAAATACAAGAATGTTGGATGTATAAATACTGGCACGTCTCTAATATCTTTGAGAATTCACACTCATCAAAACAGTCATGTTTGGAAATAGGTCACGTTTGGTACTAAGCTGACCAGACGACGTAGATGGTAAACCAAAATGTAAGACGTGTTAAAATGGTGTAGTTATTTTAGATTCAGACCAATTCGAGATGGTGTCCATATACATACTTGCCTTTTTCAATATTTCTTTTTCATAACTCGGTAAGAGAAGCATCTGCGTAAGGAGCACACTCCTGTATATGACTTCCGTATAGTGTTAACATGCACGAGCATAACACACTCACTGAGGTATGTAAACACCATACGATGGGCCAGAGGGTATGTTACTACTGAGTAATTGGAAATTGATAATTGGGAAGTTGAAAGAGTCCCGTTTTGTCATATACTGTCATAGACTTTAAAAACGCAACACTTGTTTTTTTTAATTTTTTTTACCAAATGTTTTGATTCTCTTACAACTACTTTTCATGCTTACCATACTTCTTTCTCTTTACAAAAAATCAAAATCTGACTTGGCAATGGTTATTGAACATACGGAATTTTTGAAGTCGAACGAATTTCTTAAAGCGAAATTTGGGATCCATGAAAGATTGTTTCATGTTTGTTTTTTTTGCTTTGTGAAACAGTTCTTTCAATCCTTTGCCACACTTCAATCAGTTAAAAAAATGTTGCATCTCTATATTGCCAAGACTTAGATATAAAAAACTGAATCAGCCCTTAAGAATACTGCGAACAGGAAAACATATTCATGCTGCACCCATACTGTATGACTACAAAAACTCGTCTTACTGGCCTTCCGACAACGATACAAGTAGACAAGATTTGTTGCTGGCCATCAATGAACAGATTAATGTGTAGTGACAATAAAACGTCATCAGAATTTGATTACGTAACGTCATTTTCCAGAAAAGTTTACGGCCGCGACGTCAACTGCTAATCAAATTGCCGAATGCCATTGCATACAGATGCATTCCATAAATGTTTCCCATCAACTGAATTGCAAAACAATCGACTGAAGGAAAACCTTTAAAGCCCTCAAGTTCCAACCGCATAATTGCCAAAACCAATTAATTAGAAGAACAAATGCAAAGTCAGAAGGTGTTAAACAGAACCCAAAACATGTCAGACAGAATTTGTTGACCATCTTGACAATCATTTTGGTGTTGGTAACAGGCAGTCGTCGCTTTTGACGGTGACACATTCATTCAAAAATAACAAAAACATAATCTAGTGTTGCGTTTCTAAAGTCGGTCAGTTTAGATCTCAGTATGAAGCAGTCCTTATAGTTACAGTAGTATCCTTTATTTCAAGTTAATTGGGGGTATATGAGATGTGGAAGTACTGACTGAAATACTGGCTATTCAATGATAGGACATCATCAATATATCTGAAAGTAAAATTGGAGAATTTCTTTCTTTTTTGTCATTTCGAAAGTTTTGAATAAAGTCAAACCAGGTTCAATCTACCATTTTCTACATTTGAAAATGCCTGAACCAAGTCAGGAATATGTCAGTTTTTGTCCATTCGGTTTTGATGTGTTTTGTCATTTGATTTTGCCATGTGATTAGGGAATTTCCGATTTGATTTTCCTCTAAGTTCAGTATGTTTGTGATTTTACTTTTTCATACGATTACAAAAACTCATCGGCCGGGAGGGCTGCAAGATTGTTACCTTTTTGAAACCGACTCTTATAGTTGTTAATTTCTGAGCCATTTGGTATCTTGTGGAGAGCTGTCTCATTGACAATCATACCACATCTTCTTTATATGTCTATCAAAATGTCAATCCTCCAAAACTCAGCAAAATTATTGTCGATCAAAAATTTCATTATTTTTCATATATCATCCTCAGTATATTTTCTGATGAAATAAGTGTGGTTCTATTACAAAATAAGAATTATTATAACTCAAAAAAAAAAAATTTAAATCTGCGATTCCCATTTTTTTACAGGAAAAGCTCTGTTAAATGGGACAGTGAAATCGGTCTTTCGATAGAGCATTAGAAATAGTAGTGAAAAGCATAGCAAATCAAACATTTTAATGTTGTAGCACAATTGAAGAGATTGTGATCTAAGATTTAGCAGTAGATTTTTAGAATTTTTAAGAATCAACATCTGATTCACACCACTGATTGAATATATCTCATCTAAAAAAGAGTTGAAGCCATCTTTCACTGTAGAAAGAAAATCAGTCAGCACTCTAACAAATATCAAAATTATGAATAGGACTCTAAAACTCTACTGCCGCGAAAACAATGTCGTAAGTTATTTTAAACACAGGAATATCATATCATTTACCAATCTAGGAGTAACCCAACTGTATAACCCATGTTTATTATCGGTCCAAAGGAAGAAATATTCTCGCTAGCAATACAACAATTTAATTGCATTGGTTTGTTATCGTCTTGATTAAAACATACAATAGAAATCTTGCGATCTTCTTTAGTACATTGTGTGTAAAACTCATTACATTAACAGCTTGATAAGCGAATTATGTATTGAAAATTCACTTGGAAACTCAAAATATACCCTCACGACACTTACCAAAGAGGAAATCCTTGATAATCATTGGTCTGTTCTATGTTCCTTTGGAATTGCAACCAAAGATGAAGAACTGGATCTTCAATCACTGTAATGGATACCTAAACTTTATAAGTTTCCTTACAAACAACGGTATATTGGTGGGTCTTCCAAGTGCTCCACGATACCTTGTTCTCAATTATCAACATCTATTATATCAACAATCAAAGACGGGCTTCAAAGTTATTGTGAAACAGCCTATTCTGGAGGTGGCGTGAATCAGGTGTGGATACTTAAAAATTCAAAAGATCTTTTAAAGTATATACAATCTAACTCTCTTCTGTTTTGTAATAGTATTAAAACATTTTTTACACTTTACACAAGTATTCAACATTCCAAACTAAAAGACAAATTGAAAGAGTTGGTATTGATTTGTTTCATAAAAAAGAATGGCAAACGTAGAAATAAGTATCTTGTTTTAGGGAAGGATAAATCCTACTATGTAAAGGATCACTCTGATTAAAACAAAAACATCTCTGAAACTGACATTATCAAGTTGCTTGATTTCTTGATTGACAACATATTTGTTACGTTCGGAGGACGTGTTTTTCAACAGACTGTCGGAATTCCAATGGGAAAAAATTGTGCCCCTCTTCTTGCCGATTTTTTTTTTTATTATGAGGCTGACTTCATACAGGAACTTCTTAAGAAGAAAGATAAGAAGTTAGCGATATCCTTTAACTCTACTTTCCGCTATATAGATGATGTTCTTTCACTGAATAATTCAAAATTTGGTGACTATGTAGAACGCATCTATCCCATCGAACTAGAGATAAAAGATACAGTTAAGTCGGCCTCATATCTTGACTTAAATCTAGATATTGACAATGAGGGTCGGTTAAAAACAAAACTTAACGACAAAAGAGATGATTTCAGCTTTCCAATTGTGAACTTTCCAGTTATAAGTAGCAACATTGCTTGTATTTCCTATTATGATTTTCTTAATAGAGGGTTGCTGCTCACAAGGAAGCTATAAAGCCAAGAGTTCCAAATTGTGAAGTTTAAATCCTCCCTTCGTAAATTTTACGGATGCCATCACGAGTTGGTTGACCATTATGCAATAACCGTTTCACAAATGATATCGGATATGTTCTTTCGTCACTCTTTCCTTACGTCGTAACTACAATCATTTCCCTTTCATGAATGTGACCTACCGAATTAGACTGCTTACCGGATTTGTTATTACATAACCAACGCGACAGACGCCACATGTGGAACAGGATCTGCTTACCCTTCCGGAGCACCTGATATCAGCTCCACATGCTCCAGTTGTTGGGGGTTGGGGTTGGGGTTGGGGGGGGTCGTGTTGCTTATTCTTTAGTTTTCTATGTTGTGTCATGTGTACTATAGTTTGTCTGTTTGTCTTTTTTCATTTTTAGCCATGGCGTTGTCAGTTTATTTTCGATTGATGAGTTTTGACTATCCCTCCAGTATCTTTCGTCCCTCTTTTTATTTATGTTGTTGTATTGAAATATACATTATTATATGTATAATTCTATGATTTGGACTTGGTGAGAATAAAGATATTTATACTCAACAAACAATAATGATTTTTATATAATTTGTTTTTTAACAAACAACCAAAATGAAAAACCCCAATGCATTTATCCAAATTATGTGAAAAACTTAGAAAAATGAAGTTTCATATAAGAAGGGACTTTTTACAATCTAAAACAAAATAGCTTAATCCATTACGTAATACACCAAGTATGTCTTTTGAGTTATTTTTTAATGACTTTTTTCTATGAATAATCTGTGACAGCTTTTTTGCTGATTTATTTATTTATTTACAAGATTGATCATTTATATAAATATGCAGTGTTAACTTCCATTGTTAATCGCGAGCGTACATTTTAAATGAATAAATTGAATGAAATCTACGGTTCTTTATTTGTGCATTGTGATTAAAAACTCGTATGTATAATTACTTTCTTTTGTTTCCAACTCTGTCTTGTATTGTTTTGGTCGTACTATTGCAAATATTTAATTTCATGACTGCATCATGTGTTTCTATCAGTTTACAATAGTGCTATCATATGGTAAGGTTAGAAATGAATGGTAAACCCTAGTTTTAAGTGTTTAATGTCTTATCTTACCGTTTTAATTTATTAACATAACTGCACGACCCGATTTTCAAAGAATCCTACTCAAACTTTTGTGAAAGACGGTTTTAACTTAGAAGTGTTCCGAAAGTTTATGTTGAAGGCAATTGTATATAGTGATCTGCAATACAAATACTTTTCCATTGAGTTTAGTTATATGTCTTCTGTTTCTGTACCGTACCAATGTTTTCTGTATTTGGCATGTGTAGTGTACAGTCATGACATAAGAAATTATTACGTGTACCGTGATGAACATTCGTGCAGGACTGCTTTGTGGATATTTGACATTGAACTCTTGACTTTTTGACTCTTGACATATGCACTTTTGGTGTGCCTCTTGATATGAGTACCTTGACAAAGTCAGGAGTCTATGGTTTTTGTTTGTCTTTTATGTTTTTAATTCGGTTTTATGTATTGCAGTTTGAACTAGTACACATTTTGTTTAGGGGCCATCTGAAGTCCGCCGCCGGGCGAGGGATTTTTTTTCACGTTGTTTAAAACCCATTGGTAGACTTCGGCTGCTTTTTGCTCTTTTGTCATGTTACTGTCTCATTCACACATTTCACATGTCCATTCTCAATTTTTAAATCGAACAATGTTTTGATCAAATGAAAACTAAATCTTTTAATTGCCGTGAAAACATTTACTGATTCAGTAGCACCATGTGCTGCCAGTTGTGAAAGATAGTTCAAAATGTTTCAATCATTTTACCTTGAATTTCATTTCATGGACATGTAGATATGGATAGTCAGTTTAAGCATCTTGAAAAATCACACAGAAGGTATACGCATATCAATAAACTGAACTCAGTGCGAAGAACTTTAAAAGAACACTTAGACATAGAGCTCAATCTAGTGAAACACTTTTTTATGCTGGTCACTGTCTGTTATCAAACTGCACCGCAATCCTAAAAAAAATATATGCAAGTTAATTCTAATAGAAGTAGAATCCAAAGGAAATAAATAAACTGTTTACTGAAATAAATGTACAATATGTCTATATATATATATATATATATATACAATGTATATATATATAGATATATTAAAAATTAAATACACAAAAAGAGTTTTAAAAGCAGCATTGTCTAGCGCTTTCATCCATCTTGGGACTTTTCAAGACTATGAACGTCGTTATAGTCTTGAAAAGTCCCAAGATGGATGAAAGCGCTAGACAATGCTGCTTTTAAAACTCTTTTTGTGTATTTAATTTTTAATATGTAATTCTGTACACTGCTTGAAAAGAAATTTTTTTTGTATATATTTATATATACAACTCGTCTAAACATCAACCCAACAATGTTAGATCTGTAAATTTGCTTTCGCAAATTTTTGGTTCTTCCCTCGCCGGGATTCGAACCCATGCTACTGTGATATCGTGACACCAAATCGCCTGCACTGCAGCCGTCCCGCTAGACCACACGACCACCTGGGCTCTCAAAAAAAGAGCTTTCGCTGGCCGTGTGTTACCTTTCCACGTCAGTTTTAATCTAGCGGCGTACTGCATTACATGATATATAAGGCATGGAGATGTTATTGTTACAGATCAGCTAAATTATCCATAGTAAAGGATATATATATATAGAGTCTATACTTACCTGTATTATTAGTGATCTATGTTTACACCTTATACATTATATCTCATTATTGTTAAAACTTTTGTCACCGAAGAAGGCCATTTGTTGAGCCGAAATATTTGCAATATTTGCAATTATTGTATAATTTATATCATCTGTGTAGTTTTTCCATCTTTGTGCAATGATATTCAACACTTTTTAGTCTTTGTTTTCCATCTATTTATCGGTATTGTTACACAATCTTTCAGACTCATATATATATATATATATATATATATATAAAAGTCTATAAAAACGACCAACCAGCAAATTTACTATGTACCGGATCGTCTAGAATAGGCGATACTATGCAGATAAGGAAAAAATTATATCAGTCTAAAGATTTGCACAACGGTACTGATATAAGATGTTATAATACGAAAATGTTGTTATTAAATCGTGCTGACAAATATTTCGGCTCAACAAATGGCCTTCTTCAAGTGTCACAAGTTTTAACAATACTGATACATAATGTATAAGGTGTAAAAATAGATCAGTAATAATACAGGTAAGTTTTGGTCGATTGATTTTTAATCCAAAAGCCTGAATATCATAATATAAACAAAACACTATAAATCAATATACGTGACTGTGTATATTAACAATAAAAATGAGTGAAAAAACAAAAACGCTAGTATTTCTTATTGATGCCGTTTGGATGATGTACATTAAGTTCCTTTATCCAAAAGCTTTCCCGAACCTGTCGCTGGGCATCACTCCAGTGAATATACTGTTCAATCACTAGAATTTTCATGCGGTTAAAGTCATCAGGTTTGTGACCCGACTGTCTGAAGTGCTGAGAAACTGGGAGAAGTGGCTTCTTAGAGATATCACTCCTATGGCCATTGAGGCGTTTGTGGAAAGGCTGCTTAGACTCACCAACATATTGGAGGCCACAAACCGAACATTCTAGTATGTAAACAACATTCATACTTTTGCAGGTAACATTGCAAAATATCTTATAGTTGTTTTCGGTTGCCTTACTGTGAAATGTTGATGAATGCTGCATCTGTAGGCAGCATTTGCAGCGTTTTTCTTCACACGAACGACATTCTCCAGAAGTACTTCTATTATCAGACACTTCAGCCCGCACCAGCAGGTTCCGCAGACTACTAGGTTGCCTAAAAGCTATCATTGGAGGCTCGGGAAAAATCTTGGATAGTTTGGAATTTTTTTCAACTGATTTCCAATGTTCACGAATGACACCAAAGCTGTTTTTGAGAGATGGGTGGTAAGTAAGAACACATGGAGTCCTTTTATTTTTCTTTTTAACTTTGTATTCCAATAGTTCACTCCTGGGAATTGATTCCGCTTTCTGAAAGCTTTTTTTGATATTTCTGTGTTTGTAGCCCCTTTTCTTCAAGCGAGTTTCAAGTTGACGTAGTTGTCTTTTAGTTGTTTCTGTGTTGGAAACATATTCGCTTGACTCTAAGTGCCTGACTGTATGGAATACTCTTGGTAAGATGAGCAGGATGGCAACTTTTAGGGGACAAATATTGATGAGTGTCAGTGGGTTTAGAATATAAATCTGTAGATATGATGCCCTCTGTGAGCGAACTTGAAGTATCGAGGAAGGCGATTTTGGATTTAGACTTCTCATGAGTAAATTTGATACTAGGATGTATGTTGTTGGCATGAGTGATAAAAGTATCTAAATCCTCGTCGCTTTTATTCCATTTCATATCCACATCATCTATAAATCTAAACCAGGAAAGCGGTTTTTCGATAGAAGTTTCAAGGAGTTGTTTCTCTAATTTGCCCATAAATATGTTGGCATATGACGGAGCCATTTTGGTGCCCATGGCAGTTCCATTTACTTGCAAATAATGATCTCCATCAAAAGTGAAGTTGTTTTTCTTAAGTACCAGCGTGAGCATTTTGACCAGGCATTCGGTAGGTGGATATTTCACTGGTCTGGAATCCCAAACTTCTTTACATGCATCGATGCCATCTGCATGTGGAATATTAGTGTAGAGGGAGGTGACATCCATGGAAACAAGAGTCGTGTCGGAGGGGAGTGGATTTAAGGCCTGCATTTTTCTTAGATAATCGGTTGTATCTTTGATGTGAGATGGTAAGTCTTCAACATGTTGACGAAGATGGAAGTCAACAAATTCCGATATTTTTTCCGTTGGATGACCGTTCGCTGAAACTATAGGTCTTCCTGGGTTATTGGCCTTATGAATTTTAGGTAAAAGATAAAATCTGCCCGGTTTTGGATTTTCTGGTTTCAAATATTCAAGAGTTTTGTCATCGATGAAACCATCGTCATGCATTTCTACCAAACTATCAGTAATTTCTCTGCTAAAAGATGTTGTAGGATCAGAGTCTAGTTTTTGGTAGAACCTTGCATCGCCAAGTTGTCGTTCAGCCTCTTGAATATAGGCAGATTTATCCATGACAACCACTGCACTGCCTTTGTCTGCCGGTTTAAAGATGATATTGTTGTTAGATCGTAAGTTTTTTAGTGCAGTCCGTTCTTCATTGGTAAGATTGTCAAAAGGTTTATTGTTATTTTTAGTATTTCTAATAATGTCCGACTTAAAGTTATCAATAAATGATTCCAGGGTAGCATTTTTGCTCGGTTTAGGGATCCAAGAGCTCTTTTTAATAAATTTGTAGTTGTTCTCGTCTTCTGAAATTTCTGAGTCCCTATCCGAGCTTATTATGTTATCCTCCTTCGACGCGAAATATTCCTTAATACGTAGACTTCTAGCAAAATTGTCAAGGTCTTCCGACAATTTGGTGTCATTGACAGGAGCAGGTAGAGGACAGAAATTAAGGCCTCTAGAGAGAAGAGATGTTTCCGATTCCGTTAAATGGTGTTGAGACAGATTGACCACGATGTTGGAGGGTGAATCAGTCTTTTGAGGTCTACGTTTAAAGCGTCTAATTCGTTTAGTCTTTCTCTCTGATGGTAAGGAAGGGTGGATGTATTCCATGCCATCCCTGCGGAATTTTCGTTTTTGTTTTTCACTTAAATTGTTGGATTGTATAGTAGTTAAGTCCTGGAGTGATGCCCAGCGACAGGTTCGGGAAAGCTTTTGGATAAAGGAACTTAATGTACATCATCCAAACGGCATCAATAAGAAATACTAGCGTTTTTGTTTTTTCACTCATTTTTATTGTTAATATACACAGTCACGTATATTGATTTATAGTGTTTTGTTTATATTATGATATTCAGGCTTTTGGATTAAAAATCAATCGACCAAAACTTACCTGTATTATTACTGATCTATTTTTACACCTTATACATTATGTATCAGTATTGTTAAAACTTGTGACAATTGAAGAAGGCCATTTGTTGAGCCGAAATATTTGTCAGCACGATTTAATAACAACATTTTCGTATTATAACATCTTATATCAGTACCGTTGTGCAAATCTTTAGACTGATATATATATAATATATATATATATATATATATATATATATATAAGTACGTCTGAGTCAGTGACAACTCTACAACAGATGTATCCATCGGATCGCCATCAATGATGGTGATACATGGCTGTGTACATAATGTATATACAACTCGTCTAAACATCAACCCAACAATGTTAGATCTGTAAATTTGCTTTCGCAAATTTTTGGTTCTTCCCTCGCCGGGATTCGAACCCATGCTACTGTGATATCGTGACACCAAATCGCCTGCACTGCAGTCGTCCCGCTAGACCACACGACCACCTCGGCTCTCAAAAAAAGAGCTTTCGCTGACCGTGTGTTACCTTTCCTCGTCAGTTTTTATCCAGCGGCGTACTACAGTACATGATATATAAGGCATGCAGATGTTATATCTGCATGCCTTATATATATGGGCCACAGATGCCCCTGCTTGTAAAAAAAATCCACAAGTAAACTTCCACATATAGATGCAGGATTCACGTAATTTTGACTGTTTTGTGACCATAAGCATTGTGTATCAGTTTCAAAACATTTGGTTGAGGCAAACTAAAGTTAAAGAACAGAAACAACATATTTAGAATGTTTCCTTTCTTAAAGCTACGTGTTGATATTTGTATTATTAGTACTCGTACCAACTCCTTATATCTAATAACTCATGAACGGTTACATCAACCCAATATCGAACTTGATAGATCTGTGTTATGGGATAATAAGCATTACGTATAAGGTTTATAACATTTGATTGAATCAAACTTATTAAAAAGAAAGAAAACGAAAAATTCAGCATTTTCTATGTTTTTAACGGAACATGATAACTCATGAACGGTAAAAGTGACGCTACGAAATTTCAAATTTAATTTTTTTTTATGTGGAAATAAGCATTGTCCCAGATAAGGGATATGGTGGAGACCCCGCTAACATGTTCAACCCTGCCTTATCCAGTATGCATGTGCCTGTCGCAGGTCAGGAGCCTATACATTTGTCCGTTTCTTTTCTCGTTTGAATTTTGTTTTATCGTGTGCTTTTCTATGTTGTGAAGTTATGCTATTGTTTCAGAAAAAGGGAGAAGGTTTGGTACTATTAAAACGTTTAATTAAACCAAGAGTTCCAAATGGTGATGTTGAAATCATCCCTTCGTAAATTTTATGGACGCCATCACGAGTTGGTTGACCGTTATGGAATAACCGTTTCACAATGATATCGGATATGTTCCTTACGTCGTAACTACAATCCCCCTCCCGTTCATGAATGTGACCTACCGAATTAGACTATTTACCGGATTTGTTATCACATAAGCAACACTACGGGTGCCACCTGTGAAGCAGGATCTGCTTACCCTTCCGAAGCACCTGAGATCACCCCTAGTTTTTTGGTGGAGTTCGTGTTGTTTATTCTTTAGTTTTCTATGTTGTGTCGTGTGTGTTATTGTTTTTCTGTTTGTCTTTTTCATTTTTAGTCATGGCGTTGTCAGTTTGTTTTAGATTTATGAGTTTGACTGTCCCTTTGGTATCTTTCGTCCCTCTTTTAATCCCGCTGCAAATGTTTTGCACCTGTTTTAAGTCAGGAATCTGATGTACATTAGTTGTCGTTTGTTTATGTAATTTATACGTTTTTCTCGTTTCTCGTTGTTTGTTTTTTTTAAAGATTATACCGTTGGTTTTCCCGTTTGTTTATGTGCTACATATTTGTTTTTGTTCATTTGTTGTACATAAATTTGTTGGTTTCTTTTCTCGTTTGAATTGTTTTACATTGTTATTTCGGTGCCTTTTATATCTGACTATGCGGTATGGAATTTTCTCAGTGTTGAAGGCCATAGGGTGACATATAGCTGTTAATATCTGTGTCATCTAGTCTTTTGTGGAGAGTTCTTAATGGCACTAATGCCACATCTTCTTTTTTATTTTGTGTATAAGTTTTGTAGTATTTGGTTGAGGCAACTAAAGTTAAGAGAACGGAACCCTTTTTTTGGACGTTCGGGACGAACGGACTAGAGTAACTCTCTATGCCCTGTACTATGGTACCAACACAGAAGTTCTGACTATTGTGCTGGCGCTACTCATCCCACTAGCACTGTCATTAACACACACACACAATTTTATTATAAAAATAATCAATCTTAATTTTGATTTGTTTAATTTGGTCCTATAATGATTATATGCATGCCTTTCACAAGTAGTATCAAATTTGACAAATTTATTGTACATATACATTTTTGTAATATATTATAACTTATTTTTCTATTAAATAAAGCTAACAAACTTAAATTGATCATCACTTTCTTTTTATATGTCTTTTAACATTCCGTTTTGAACAAAACGATTGGTTACATATACTTCACACGTATTTCTATCAAATTTGACATTATTACAAAGCAGCTATTAAATAAAATTCATTCGAACTCTAAATGTGCAATCAAATATATATGCAAGTCGTCAACTGGTCAAGTGGCTAGATGCATATATCGTTGGCCAATTGAACGACAGGTCCTAACTTTGTTGTTTTAAAACTTCTAGAAATATTAACGGAAATAAGGAATGAGTAAAGGGAAAAAGATAAAAACAGAACAACTGAATTAAATAAAAGGATGATCGATATAATGTATATTTTGTTTTATTTTTAAAATCTAAACGATGCTTTATTTTTATCTAGTATTAGAATGAGAAAATAAATACCTTACAGCTTCTTTTACCGTCGATCTAGAAATGTTTAATGTTATAAAACAATTTTAAAGTCTTTGACCTAGTTTATCTTTTTATTCGGACACTTGTGGTTATCTTCTCCAAGTTCAACGGGAACATTAGAATAATCTAGAATAGAACCCAGATGGAACCAAGAAGTCGGGTTGCTGTAACCAAATAACCCGGATGTTGAACCAGTTACCATGGTTTCGAACCAAAGAACCCGATAGAACCAAGGTTCAGAACCAAACAACCCTGATGGAACCAAGGTTTAAACCAGAGTGCTATGATAGAACCTTATTGCATTCGGAGTCCTCATGACTTTTTATACCTTCAACGTATTTTCCAAATCATTTTTTTAATTAGTATACTTATATATAATATATAATATATAATTTCATATATTATTTAACTTCTTTTTTTGGTAAGTTTCAAAAATGTGTTGTAAATTTGTGTTTAGATATCATTTACTATTCCTATTTCATTTACAGAGTTCGTGCATTAGATATAACAAATAACATTGTTTAACAAAATATCTGCTTTTTTACCTGGCCCAAATGGGCCAAGTAAGCCTTTTCCATCACTTTGCGTCCGTCGTCCATCGTCTGTCGTTCATCATTAACTTTTACAAAAATCTTCTCCTCTAAAACTACTTGGCCAAATTTTAATCAAACTTGGCCACAATCATCCAATTATCAGTGGTGTATCTAGTTTAAAATATGTGTCCGATGATTCCACCAAACAACCATGATGGCCGATATGGCCAACGTGATTTTAAGGAAATTTTGCCGTTTATGGATATTATCTTGAATATTATCATAGCAAGAGACACTCTTAAGACTCCATATAATTTTCAGCTAAGTAAGATCTACAAATAAGTCAACATAAGTAGAATTGTCAGTTGACCTCTTAAGGAGTTATTGCCCTTTATAGTAATTTTTTTACAATTTTTCGTGAATTTATGTTATCTTTTACAAAAATCTTTTTCTCTGAAACTTCTAGGCCAAAGGAGTAGGTCCCCATATTGGCCTTAAATTTCAGGTTCATCTGACGAAAGATTTTAGACCCTTTTTAAACACTAAAGTGTTTATTTCAGTTGGTTCAATAAGTTAATGTGAAAGATTTTAACTGATTTACTCATTGAAAACGCTCTGATTCTAGCTTAGATATGAAAAAATGATCAAATATGAAAAAAATGTAAGTTTTCAGACGGTTTTTGTCAAAAATAAGAGTGACCGCATTCGTGTTTATCCTCAACCTTTATATATGGTATGTATTATCATCAATTACAACTTACATTTCATAAATTATGAATAAACACAAATGCGGCCACTTTCATTTAAGAAGGAAACTGTCTAAAATTTAACTAAAATTCTAAAATTATGAAGATTTCAGTAACTTAGCATGACTTAATGATGCAAGTACCCGATATTTGTATATTGTATTGTCATAAACAGCCTATATTCATGTAGCAGAAGCATTCTTCTTTCCAATAAAAAACTAAAAGTTAACATTTTAACAATTATGTAAAACTGCTATATTTTGGGGCCAAAAGGGGTCTTACTAGACCTACTCCTTTAACCAAACTTGGCCACAATCAAATCATCACTAGCTATAGGGTATCTAGTTTAAAAATATGTCCTATGACCCCGCCTGCCAACCAAGCAAGATGGCCGCCATGGCTAAAAATAGAACATAGGGGTAAAATTCAGTTTTTGGCTTATGTCACGGAAACTATGCATTTACTTTTCTACATTGGCTAGAGGTATAGGGGGAGGGTTGATATCTCACAAACATGTTTAACCCCGCCGCATTTTTGCGCCTGTCCCAAGTCAGGAGCCTCTGGCCTTTGTTAGTCTTGTATTATTTTAATTTTAGTTTCTTGTGTACAATTTGGAAATTAGTATGGCGTTCATTTTCACTGAACTAGTATATATTTGTTTAGGGGCCAGTTGAAGGACGCCTCCGGTGCGGAAATTTCTCGCTACATTGAAGACCTGTTGGTGATCTTCTGCTGTTGTTTTTTTCTATGGTCGGGTTGTTGTCTCTTTGGCACATTCCCCATTTCCATTCTCAATTTTATTTAGAGCAAATCTGACATGGGGTAAAAATGTTAATCATGTTAAGATCTATCCACTCTGAAATTTTTTTACGAATCCGACAACCAGTTGTTGGGTTGCTGCACCTGAATTGGTGATTGTAAGGAAATTTGGCAGTTTTTGGATGTCAGGTTTTCAGACGGTTTTCAAAATAATCACGAATATAATGCCTCCCCCTGTTAAAACTATAATAAAGTATAGCTTGAATCAATTATTTCTTAAACAGCAACTATGTTCAGCCAAGTAAGATCGACAAATAAGTCAACATCACCAAAATTGGCAGTTGACCCCTTAAGGGGTTATTGCCCTTTTTTGTAATTTGTTAACAATTATTCGTGAATTCATGTTATCTTTTACAGTGTCAAATTTAACCAAACTTGGCGACAATCATCATTAGGGTGTCTAGTTTAAAACATGTGTCCGATGACCAGGTCTTCTAACTAAGATGGTCGCCATGGCTAAAAATAGAATATAATGGAAAATGTAGATTTTGGTTTCTATCTCCAAAGCATTTAGAGTAAAACTGACAGGTGACAAAATGTTCATCAGATTTAGATTTATGTGCCCTGAAATTTTCAGACAAGTCCTACAACCCATTGTTATTTTGCTGCCCCTGATTAGTAATTTAACGGAAATTTTGCCGTTTTTTGTTATTTTCTTAGATATCATTATAGTATCTAATAATATCTAATACTATTACTTATGATTTTAACCTTATTTGACATGATTTTCAAAGCATCAGTAAATACAGGTGAGCGACCTCTTGAGAGCCTCTAGTTCATCTCTCATAAAATTTCATAAAAAATAAACCCTCACACAAGTGTTTACGTTAATTTCGTGTGCTTTAATATTCATATGAATCTTATAACGTGAGTTTTACAAAAAAGCGGTATTTTTCATAAAATTCAGAATAATTAATTTATTTGAATAATATATTTTGAAAATGCAAGTGAGACCATATGATTTTCAGGTTACGTGAGTTTCAGGATAGCCACGTTTGAGGTTAAATTCACGTGAATTTCATATCAGAAAACACAAAATGTACGGGAGGGAAATTCAAAGTGTAACCTTTGTATTTGTATTTATATTGTAATTGTAATTTCTCTGTAAACTTGTATTTATGTTTCAGACATACATTCATTTTAAGAGAGAAAAAAGCATGCAAAATCATCGAGTATCGGTGAATTATTGAAAATATGGATGCTCATGGGAAAACATGTCATCTGAATGCATAACCGAACAACATTTTTGCATTCAAACAAAGTGTCCAGTTTTGATGCCTGTTTGTTTTTTTATTATCATTTACAATGTCTGTGTCTAAACTAAATTGGTCGCTGTCCTGTCATAGACGAGGGCGATTAGATGCAATGCAGGTTAACATTTCCATAATATATAAGGGAAAATCAAAATTTTCACAACTCTTATATCGTATCGTGCCTCACCACAGACGATTTTAATTAAAGATGGATTGATGTCTGTATACGACGGTAGGCTCTAGCTCAGAAAGAACTGCTACTGATCACTTGATAGACTATGAACTTGTCTTGTAGTGTTGTTTTTTCGCCATGATGTTGTGTGATTTTGTGACATATGGCTGTAAAATAGTTATCAAAGGTACCAGGATTAAAATTTAGTACGCCAGACGCGCGTTTCGTCTACATAAGACTCATCAGTGACGCTCATTTCAAAATACTCATCAAGCCAAACAAGTACAAAGTTGAAGAGAAAGGAGGATCAAAAATTCCAAAAAGTTGTGCCAAATACGGCTAAGGTAATCTATGCCTGGGGTAAGAAAATCCTTAGTTTTTCGAAAAATTAAAAGTTTTGTAAACAGGAAATTTATAAAGGAGGGACGAAAGATACCAAAATGACAGTCAAACTCATAAATTTAAAACAAACTGACAACGCCATGGCTAAAAATGAAAAAGACAAACAAACAACCGCACACATGACACAACATAGAAACTAAAGAATAAACAACACGAACCCCACAAAAAAAACTAGGGATGATCGCAGGTGCTCCCGAAGGGTAAGTAGATCCTGCTCCACATGTGGCACCCGTCGTGTCGCTTATGTGATGACACATCCGGTAAAAAGTCTAATTCGGTAGGTCACATTCATGATAGGGAAGGGAATTGTAGTTACGAGTAAGGAACATATCCGATATCATTTGTGAAACGGTTATTCCATAACGGTCAACCAACTCGTGATGGAGTCCGTAAGATATAAGAAGGGATGATTTCAACTTCACCATTTGGAACTCTTGGTTTAATAGCTTCCTTGTGAGCAGCAACCCTCTATCAAGAAAATCATGATAGGAAATGCAAGCATTGGAATATCGTATTATTTGGGAGATATATACCTCGTATGCAGGTGCTGCTGCAATGTTTCTACTTACAAATGGAAAGTTCATAATTGGAAAGCTGAAATCATCTCTTTTGTTGTTAAGTTTTGTTTTTTAACCGACCCTCATTGTCAATTTCTAGATGTAAGTCAAAATATGAGGCCGACTTAACAGTGTCTGTAGTATCCTTTATCTCTAGCTCGATGGGAAAGATGCGTTCCACAAAGTCACCAAATTTTGAATTATTTAGTGAAAGAACATCATCTATATAGTGGAAAGTAGAGTTAAAGGATATTGCTCACTTCTTATCGTTCTTCCTAAGAAGTTCCTGCATGAAGTCAGCCTCATAATAATAAAGAAACAAGTCGGCAAGTAGAGGGGCACAGTTTGTTCCCATTGGAATGCCAACAGTCTGTTGAAAAGCACGTCCTCCGAACGTAACAAATATGTTGTCAATCAAGAAATCAAGCATCTTGATAATATCAGTTTCAGAGAATTTTTTGTTTGAATCAGAGTGGAATACTTGTGTAAAGATTAGAAAAGTCAAATGTTTTAATACTGTTACAAGATGAAAGAGAGTTAGATTGTATGTACTCTAAAAGATCTTTGGAATTTTTAAGTATCCACATCTGATTCACGCCACCTCTAGAATAGGCAGTTTCACAATAACTTTAAAGCCCGTCTTTGATTGCTGATAAAATAGATGTTGATAATTTAGAAAAAAGGTTTCGTTGAGCACTTGGAAGACCAAGCAATATACCGTTGTTTGTAAGGACCCTTATGTAGTTTAGGTATTCAATACAGTGATGGAAGATCCAGTTCTTCATCTTTGGTTGAAATTCTAAAGGAACACAGAACAGACCTTTGATTATCCAGGATTTCCTCTTTGGTAAATGTCGTGAGGGTATATGTTGAGTTTCCAAGTGAATTGTCGATACCTAATTCGTTTATCAAGCAGTTAATGTAATGAGTTTTACACCCAAAAACGGTGTTGTTTGGGACTTTATCAGCGGGGACAACAACATATTTGTCAGGTAGGATAGGTGTTTTGCAACATTTTGGGTCTTTAAAGATTGACGTAGCATGGGCATTGATAGACCCATTCAGTTTCTTAATTCTGATTTATATCAACGATCTCACTGCCTTAATCCATTCGGAAGGAGTGTCTTCGTCTTTCGTCTCGCGCTTCGACCAATTGCCTGGCATTATCCGTAACTAAATCCATAAAAAATTTAAAGTTGTATTTCAAATTGATGGATAGGCTCACGATATTAAGGACGTTTTGATAACACATTGTTATATCATAGTTCGTTCCTGTGTGTGTAACATTTTTACGTTGTGTTTCCGTTGTGTCGTTTGTTTTCTCCTATATTTGAGTGTGAATTCACATTACTATAAGACGTGTCACGGTACTTTTCTATCCCAAATTCATGTATTTGGTTTTGATGTTATATTGGTTATTCTCATCGGATTTTGTCTAATGCTTAGTCAGTTGCTGTGTGTGTTACATTTTAATGTTGTGTTGTTGTTCTCCTCTATTATTTAATGCGTTTCCCTCAGTTTTAGTTTGTTACCCCGATTTTGTTTTTTGTCCATAGATTTATGAGTTTTGAACAGCGGTATACTACTGTTGCCTTTATATATAAATTATTTGTATATTTCAGTAAAAAAAATAAACTGTTACAGTATTGAAAAGTCATCATTAGCCTATGAAGAGACATATAATACAAATATAAATCAATTGTTTTAAAAATAATTGTAAGACGGTCTTTCCCTTCCAAAACATGAATAATTGATTTTTATATCGATTGATTGGTTGGTTGGCTGGCTGATATACATGTACTAATTAAACCTATCGATTGATTGGTTGGTTGGGTTTTTGGTTGGCTGATAAACTAATTAAACCCATGGCATAGGGTCTCTTTGAACAAGCGAAAATGAAAAAAAAGCGATCTCGGACCCCGTATTGAACAGATTTATTGATTAGTTGGTAGGTTGATTGATTGATTGATTGATTGATTGATTGATTGATTGATCGATCGATTCATTCATTCATAATTGAAAGTCTGCATGGCACTCTCCCTGTCTTAGCGAGGTCTGGGACCTAAAGTCGATATTCTGACCGACGACGTGGCTGCGTACTTATACATCCTGCATTCCCAAACAGACAGCCTTAGGATATCCTAACGAATAAAAATCCTTACATCTTCTTTTCTCTTAAATGTACTCTATTTTCTATTGGAACTCGTACTTCGTGGTTTCTTTTACGTGCTATGTTTGCATTTTGTTTGAACTTGTAGGAAAAAACTGAGTATAATTTTAATGAATGTTTTATTCTAATTTAAGGTCCGCGCGCGCGAGGTTGTTTTGAAGTCACGTGACGTTCAAATATATATGTCTGGAGTTTATATTAATATATTATATTAATTTCTTTTCAGGGGAGACCGTTGAATAGAGCACATGTGTATTGATCGGAGAAACACGATCACTATTGGTTTTACGATTTACAGGTCCTAAGACTTGAAGATGGATTATGCATGAATCTTACGTACACATGTTTACGGGAGCACATAATTGTATTTAAGTGCATCTTTGCAAATTTGATTGTAGGAATTCAACAATATTAACGAATTTAGGAGCAATTTTTTACGTCATTGAATTTTAATTCTCAATCAAGCGCACCGCACCTAACGGGAACTTTTTTTCTTGATTCATTTTATATATTTTACAGGTTAACTATTGTCGTTCAATGCATTTACACAAACATACTGCTGTTATTTAAGTATTTCAACAAATCGTTCAGCCATCAATTTCAGAAAACACATGAATTGGAGCAGATTTTTACCGGGATGAATTTCTATTTTAGACGTTTGTTTATAAGAAGGATTGCATTTTTAAATTTAAAATGTACAGGACTGAACTTCAAAGCGAGCAAAATTGGATTCTTCCAAAAAAGAAAGGAACAAATAAAAAATGGGGGGGGGGGGGGGGGGGGGTTGGAGGATGGTTGACCTTGGTTGATAAATCACAATAAGATGCATGTATACATCATGATAGTTGCAAAGTTTGAGACCATAATTTGTTCATTTTGCCTTTTCAGTGGCACGGAACCACTAAAACAAGGACGCATACCATTTCTACAAAAACTTTCCACTGATATCATGTCGCGACTAACATTTCGGTCCATTTTTTTTCATGCGGCTTACGGTTCACGTGTTTCAAAAACATAACTACATATTTATTTGCTGAAGGCAGATAACTCATATAAAATTTCATCGAATCGCTTTGATCCAAATTAGCCAAAAATTCCTGAGGATGTAACGAACAATTTGTAAAAAGAATTTTGTTGATATCTTTTTTTTGTTTCGAAGGAAATGCACTCTGATGATAAACAGTGAATAAGGAGATAACTCTTACAAAGAAAATGATTCGGCTTAGCATGGTGAAATTTAATAGCGCATAAACTATAGGATACAATATAAGAAATATCTAAGCGACATATTGCAAGAACAAAATTTAGCGGAAGAAAAGAAAATAATAATTAAAAACCAATTGTTCAAAGAACAATTAAAGGCCTTTCCACATCAAAAAAACTTTGAAAAGAAGCTAATTTCTTCAGACTGATGCGATAAATAATGGTTTTTATATATTTGAAAATGAACTAAAGTAGATAATATGCTACTTCCGGTTAAGTAAATGTTACTTTTGGTCTCATATGATAGCTTCTTTCACACTGATTCCAAAAATATATAGTTTCTATCTACTTTTGCCTGTAAACCGGGATATAATTGACCACTTCCGGTTTACAGAAAGTCACTTTTAGTCTTTAGTGATTAGTAAGTGTACTTAAATTACAAAATATATGAATTCTGAGTACTTTGATATGAAAAAAGTGCAAAAATAGCTACTTCCGGTTTTCTCAAGGTCATATGTCACCTAACCTTTTGTACAAGGTCATATGGCTTTATAATGAACATAGTTGAAGTTTTAATCAAATAACTATATATTGAGACATTTCAGGGGCACTAACTCCTATAAGATGCACTTTAATTGTATCAGATCAAATGTAACATATCTTCATTACAATAAAGCAAACATTTTGCTCTTGTTATTTAATGTATATCTTAAAAACTGTCGGAGAAAATCGCAAAACAAGGCAAAATCAAAATTTAAAAATTGACCTTGATCTTTGACCTTGACATCATTTTCTAAGTTAAGACCTAGGGGCCTCAAATAAAAACATTAGAGGGTTATATGGTTAATAGTTGATGAGTTAAAAACACATATCCACAAATTTATTTTTGTAAACTCCTATAAAATTTCATCAAATCGCTTCGATCCAAATTAGCCAAAAATTTCTGAGAATGTAACAAACAATTTGTAAAAAGAATTTTGTTGATATCTTTGTTTTGTTACAAAGGAGATGCACTTTGATGATAAACAGTAAATAGGGAGATAACTCTTACAAAGAAAATGTTTAGGCTTAGCAGGGTGAAATTTTAAAGCGCATAAACTATACGATACAATATCAGAAATATCTAAGCGAGATATTGCGAAACAAACATTCATCGCAAGAACAAAATTTGGCGGAAGAAAAAAATAATAATAATAATAATCAAAAGAAAAACAAGTCTTTCCACAGAAAAGTGGAAAGACTTAATAATCAGAACAAATACAATAGGTCTTTCCACATATTGTACAGATATTCACAATTTAAAGATGAACATATATATGATTGATAATAACTGATATATTCACGTAATACTTTTCTTTAGCCTAGATTATAATCTTTTGTTAATATTGTGATTTTTGTCACATTGAATTGACAGGTAGGAAACCAATTAAGGTTTGTTTTCCTTGCAATTACCAATTGAGTATAGCTGTAGGACAATGTATATGATCAAAGATAAATCAGACGTGTGAAAATTTATCTAATAAGAACAAACTAAATTAAAAAAATTCTTGTTTAGAATAAGCAAATGTTTGCATGTATTTTAACTGTAAACTGCAATTATTTTTATTAGTACTTGTGTTTTGTTGACAAATTGTTTAAACTATTCTATTGAAATTTTACATAGTTTTCCACTGGTAACTTTATGACGTCAATATTTTAACTTCCATAAACTGCACCTTGAAACATATATAAAGTCTGGAATAGGTCAGAAGACAAACAGCAAACTCTTTATAAACATCATTCAATTAAAGTCAAAATAATTCAGAGATCAATGATGAAAAAAGTGTAAGGGGTTATTACCAATTACATAATGTTCATTTATGTATATAGTGAACTTTTGTGGTTTTTCAAATAGATGAAGTTTGAAGTTATCATTTTATAATATCTAAAATAAAATCCTTTCTAAAAAATACTATAGTTTAAATATATTAAACGTTTGTTCATTCACATCATTCAAAATGTTTTTTTTAAATTCATTGTAATCAGATGTAATCATGATTACTTTGCCAATGTAATCATAAATTTAATCAGACACTTTAAGAAATGACGTAATCATTAATTCAATTTAATCGTATAAATGACAAAGTAATTGTAATTTAATCAATTACATTGAAAGTAATCGGACCCATCTCTGGTATATGTGCAATATTGCTGTTGCCACTAGGACGATGATCTGAATGAGTCTTGTTTGAGATATTTGTCATGTCTGGTAATGAGGGGACACCTGCCGTATCAGACTATTGAAAAACACGTCCTCCGAATGTAACAAATATGTTATCAATCAAGAAATCAAGCATCTTGATAATATCAGTTTCAGAGATTTTTTTTTTTGAATCAGAGTGATCCTTTACAAAGTAGGATTTATCCCTCCCTAAGACAAGATACTTGTATGTACGTTGGCCATTCTTTTTTATGAAGCAAAGCAACACCAACTATTTTTATTTGTCTTTTAGTTTGGAATGTGGAATACTTGTGTGAAGAGTAGAAAGGTCAAATGTTTCAATACTGTTACAAGATTAAAGAGAGTTAAATTGTATATACTCTAAAAGATCTTTAGAATTTTTAAGTATCCACATCTGATTCACGCCACCTCTAGAATAGGCAGTTTTACAATAACTTCGAAGCCCGTCTTTGATTGCTGATAAAATAGATGTTAATGATTTAGAAAGAGGTTTCGTGGGGAACTTGGAAGACCCAGCAATATACCACATTATTGATATTCATGTCAACACCGAAATGTTGACTACTGAGCTCGTGATACCCTCGGGGACGAAACGTTCACCAGCAGTGTCATCGACCCAGTGGTGTAAATAGTTATCAAAGGTAACAGGATTATAATTTAGTACGCCAGACGCGCGTTTGGTCTTCATAAGACTCATCAGTGACGATCATATCATAAAGCCAAACAAGTACAAAGTTGCAGCGAAAGGAGGATCCAAAATTCCAAAAACCCGGGGTATGTTATAGCTTTTTCACAAAACAAACTTGTGCATGTTATGGTTTTGTACTTATAAATGTTAAAACCAGATACCAAATTAAAAACAATGCTATAGAAAAAAGTTTAAACTTTTTTTTCCAGCAGACTAAAATATGAATGTAATATCCATGATTAGTAAGAGATCTCATCAGGTTCACCAAATGGATTATTTGTAGAACTCAAAAGTTTTACTAGCTTTATTTATTTGAAACAATATTTTATTCAAAAGAATTGAAAGGAATTAGGCAATAGCCCAAATCTATGTTAGGTGTCTTTACATACAACGTACAATATATTACATGACGAATTAGTTGATTTGTACGATATGTCTATGTTTTAAAATACTAATGACAATTTTATCGTGTCTTGGATTGTGGTTTGAATTTTTGGCATCTATCTGTTAAGTACCAAACGTGACCTATTCTCGGGTATGACTATTTCATCGAGTGTGAATCTGCATTGCTATACGACGTGTTTCGGTATTTTGTACTTCCAACATTCATGTATTCATGTTTTATGTTTCTGTTATTGTTATGGTTGGATAATCTGTTATGTCTTATCGTTTGTATTCTAATTTTTTTTTTAAATTGCCATTCCATAACATCATTGTCATGCAAGTTCTTTTGAAAAGTATTTCGAAAATGAAAGTATAAAGTTCGAGATTGCATGTTAGTTATCGTGTTCCTGTTTTGATATCCTTTGGAGTTTGTCTTTATATGTTGCGCAGTTTGCTTGTTGTGTCGATTTTTAAATTATTTGTTCGTGCGTTTCTCTGTAGTGAATGTTCTCGCGTGTGTTTGGACTGTATTATGCACGGAGTTTCTAGGTATGTTGGCTTTCCTTTGTTTTTTCACTTTAAATTTGATGTGTTTCGCTCGGTTTTTGTTTGTAACTGGGTTTTGTTTATCTCTCAAACAATTAATGAATTTTGAACACCGGTTTACTAGTGTTGCATTTATTTACAATAAATAAACTTATCATAGATACCAGGACTAAATTTGTATATACGCTAGACGCACGTTTCGTCTACAAACGACTCATCAGTGACGCTCAAATCCAAAAAAAAAGTTAAAAATGCCAAATAAAGTACTAAGTTGAAGAGCATTGAGGACCAAAATTCCTAAAAGTATTGCCAAATACAGCTACAGTAGTTAGTTTGTTATTTCTGTCACGTAGTGTTGTCATTTTAGCGATGGTTTTTAACATTGCCATATAACCGGAAGGTTTGGATTGTAATTAAACCAGTTTCGATCCACCCTTTTTTCTATAAATATCGTGTACCAAGTCAGGAATATGGCAGTTGTTATTAAAAAGTTTGTTTCTATGCATGTTGACTTTTGTTTTCGTTGTACTTCAGTGTTTCTGTTGTTCCTTTGTCTTCCTCTTATAGTTGATGTGTTTCTTTCTGTTTTATCTCGTACTCTGCATATGTTAACTTCGTCTCAATCAATTGATGAATTTTAAACGGCGGTATACTATCTTCATTTACATTCGAATAAAACGGCACAAACAAAAAACATAATGATACCACAAAAAAGTTGATTTTTAAAGTAAATCACAGTTGACTAGAGGATTGTTCAAACAGTGTACGCAAACTAATCATATTTTATATGTTAATGCCCAAATATTTACCTCGAATTACGTACTTCCAGTCAACTCTTTATATCATAATCAGGTCATTTCTCCAAAATAACATGATATATATACCAGAACAAATAAATTTAAGAGGACATCTGCTTTGAATAATTTATCATGAAAATCTCTGAACTGGTTTATTCACGACGTTTGTTTTACACATGGATCAATTCATCCCAGAGTGATTTAAATAATAAATGTATGACGATTCTGTAATATAAAACTGTATTGCACCTGGATCGAATATAATTCTGTGAATCTCTTCTTACATTTTAAAGATTTTGTGTGGAAGAAAATGTCCTTATTAATCGCGTATATAACTAGGGGAAAATCAATTTATCTTTTTTATAAAATGAAGACACTTCATGCTGCTATCTTCTGTCTGATTATTTTTCAAGACTCAATTAGGTGTAATTTTTTTTTTATTAAAAAAAGTAATACGTAGTAGAAAGTGTTATAAATTCAAACTATATTCAACATGTCTTTACCAATATAATCTAGAACATTGCACTTACATGTAATTTCCAAATAGCTACTTACTCTCAAAAATCATATTTAGATGACAATGACTTTGAACTTCTTTTGTTTGATCCTCATCAATACTAATACACATATAAGCAAGGAGTTTAATAAGAAAATAAAAGGGTTTCGGTTTTGCAGGAATTAAATGTAACAGTCAAAATTTCAATTCTTTATTTGTTTGCATGGTTCCCATGACATTACGTTACGTTGCAATATAAATATGTACCACCTGACCAATTGAGTTAGTGCGCACATTGATTTCCTGAATATCGCCACAAACGGTAAGTTTTAAGTTTTATGTGAAATGTATCCCGACACTTAAATGAAATGGGAACCATTTAAAAAATAATGACAAATTTACAGCTGAATTGAAAACGGTATCTATCGATCCTTTCTGCAAGCTAATTATTGTAGATCATTTTGTTCTATTGTGAATGTTTGAAACTTTGTTTGTAGAAAAATGATTAAGTCCCACCTTTTTTATAAATATTTTTTGTAGAATACTCACATAATGAATTGTTAATCTAAAACTATGTGCGATTAAAAGAGAATTGTTGCTAAACAAAAAAGTAATATTTTTATTCTTAAAATTATTTGTTTGTAAAAAAATACTATCTCGGTAATCTTCTAAAATCATTGAGCAAAATTGTAGTTTTGTTCTTTTAATATGCCTTTTTTAAACAGTAAAATGATCATTAGGTAAAATGTAGGAGAAAAGTAGACTCAATAATGACGTGTTACTATTTATTATAATTATTATCTGCAATTTTGACTGACTGGAGAAAGGTGTCCTAGTAGGGTCAAAATAATATTTTTTCCCTTTCTTATGAATATTTTTTCTCTGTCCATATTTTAATTACGATTTACGATATAAGCTTACAACATATTGTATGTGTATGTCATGTGCGAATGAGAAAATCATTATCAGGCGTGTATTTTACTTATAAAAGTGGATTCTCAATTCCAGGGGTATTTCCCGCCAGGCAAATGTCAATGTTTGGAGATTGACATGTAATTGCATTATTGTTATCTTACATAAATGCTTCATTTATACATTTTATTTTGAAATATTGTATTGGAGGTTAAACTCGTCTTCGGTGAAAAAAAAATTATTTCGAAAACAAGCCGTCTTTCTTTTTCAAAATAATTATACAACATAAGGTCAATGTCAGGAAACTATTACCTTTTTGTAGGAGGCTGAGAAACTGGGGAAGTGCGATGTTCTACTAAGCCCTTTCCCAGTTTTGCGCCGAGTCACACAATTTTTATATTGTTATGGCATTGACATAATATTGTTTTTAAACTGCAACTTAAATTAAAACATTGATAGCTTTTTAAATAGTCACACAAGTGTCAAACTTTTTTGCATCCCTTAATGGACCCCTAATTGTGGAGAAAGTGTTCCATGATGAAATTGATATTATACAAAATATAGCTATGCTACTATAATAGGAAATTAACGCAACCAATTGCAGTATAAAAAGAAAAATGTGTTACCTCATAATATTCATAAATAATCAGAATAATCGCACCTCCGCCCAAAATAAAATAAAAAATGGTATATGTTTCTTTATACTGAAACAAAATGTAAAAACTAATATGCATAAGGAAATGCACACATGATTTTAAGCTATCAAAAATAACATTCATGTAAAAAAAATAAGTAGGTGTAGAACGGAATGATTGTGTACAAAAGCGCACGAACATTTTCCACTGGCAGAAGTCAAAAATTTGTCCTTATTTTCTCGATTTTAACATCCCTGAAGTCGACTTATTACCTGATTATGAATAACAACGAATAACACTATAAATGTCACTATACTGTTTAACCGATTTTCATAAAATTAAAATTGTTTGCATTCAAAATGATCATAGATAAGAGAATGGTTATGCACTGTTGGTTTATAAATTTGGAAACATCTTCGGAAATATAATCAAATATATTGATCTCTCTAGATATGTTTCAAAAACGAAATTTATAGTATAAACTCGATTGTAGGCTCTAGCTGAGCAGGAAACGCTTACTCGCCAGACACCGAGTTTGTTTGAGGTATTTAATCTAATGTGTTTTGCTGAAACGCTGGCATTCATTGTACCCTTTTTGTTTTTCTTTTCGTGTTATTTCTTTTAACAGTTTGAGTTTTGTTTTAATCAAAATCAAAATGAGACAAAATTGTGAATGGAAAAGGGGGTATTTCAAAGAGACAACAAACCGACCAAAGAGCAGACAACAGCCGAATGCCACCAATGGGTCTTCAACGCAGGGAGAAATACCAACACCCAGAGGTGGTCCTTAGCTGGTCCCTAAATGAAATTATGTACTCGTTTAGTGAAAATGGACGTCACACTGAACTCCAAAACATATAAATGAACTTAAGATTAAAAACATGAAGACTAACAGAGACCAAAGGCTCATGACTTAAAACAGGCGCAAAAATGAGGCGGGGTTAAACATGTTTTAATTCCCCCTATACCTCTAGCCAATGCAGAATAAAGATATTCATAGCAATTCGAACATTAAAAGTCAGTTTAAAAAAAATGTAACAAAACGAATTAAGCAAGATGGCAATGATACACAAATGAACAAAGGACTACAATAATTTACTGACTTGCCAGCTCTATATCTCAATTTAACTGATTAGAAGATTATGTCTCTATCATATGAAAATTATGCACAACTCGTCCTGTTAGGTGTTTAGTATCATACCGTCTTGTTTGATTCCCTCCGTATAATATTAAGTATACCTTCGGAATAAACAAAGCGGCGAAGTAGAACATGAATGCGTAACTGCGCTTGCTCGAGATCGTTCATTTTAAAAAGTGAAATTAGCCAATACCGGACGGTTTAGTCAAGAGTTGTAATAGCGGTCGGGTACTTGTTGACATGCCATATTAAAATTTACGAGAAGAACATAACCCATATCATGCCAACAACTGGTTTTAGAATAAATGTGTTTATTTCCGATTCCAAAACAAAAACCCTAGGAGTGAACCAATATCAATACCAACATATGCAATCCTTAATGACTTGACAACGGTATTGTAACTATATCCTTTCCGAATGTTAAATATTCCAGCAAATTTTTAGTGTGGGATAGTATGATTTGACTCTTTATGTTATGTGAGAAAAGATTATATATTAATTTTATCATTAAACTAACTTTCTCAATAGAGACATAATATCTTCTGGTCCAGAATATATAATCCTTTACCCCAGACGTACAATTTATTATGAACAATGTGAACATTTTCCTAGGTAACAGATCACCTAGTGTTAAATAGATAAGTTAAATAATAGCTTTATGTAACGAAACAATCGCACAGAAAATCTGTGAAGTCTGTAATGTTTGAAATAACTTGAACGAGCAAAAATATTTAAATGTATTAATTAAATTCAGTATTCAACAATCATATTCGTGACAGCCTATATCGGGCCCTTTCAACTGTCAAACTTAGCTATTTTACAACAAATGTTTGATTTAGTGTAAAATTGAAAAAAACAATCATTACAAAAAAGCTTCAAACTAACTTTCTCAATAGAGACATAATATCTTCTGGTCCAGAATATAAAATACTTTACACCGGACGTACAATTAATTATAAACATTGTGAACATTTTCATGGGTAACATATCACCTAGTGTTAAATGGATGAAGTTAAATAATAGCTCTATGTAACGAAACAATCGCACAGAAAATCTGTGAAGTCTGTAATGTTTGAATTAACTTGAACGAGCAAAAATATTTAAATGTATTAATTAAATTCAGTATTCAACAATCATATTCGTGACAGCCTATATCGGGCCCTTTCAACTGTCAAACTTAGTCCATTTACACCAAATGTTTGATTTAGTGTGATAATGAAAAATTAAACATTACAAAAAAGCTTCTTGGGTCATTTAGGTTTGAAATTTAAGCATTGTAACTGTTCAAATGAATAAACAAAAACAAAATAGGATTGATTCAAGTACGCTTTTTTGTTTTTGATTATAATGTATAATGCTTCCATAATTCTTTTACAACTGTTTAGGAGATATCTTTATGAACACCAACATATTTTACTGTCAATTTAAAACTAGGAACGGTGAAAGTACTAGTAATATGAGGTGCTGTGCTCAGCCGTTGTTTTTTATAGTGTTGTTTGTGTTTTGTTCTTTCCCCTCGATGACATTGTCAGTTATTTTTGACTTATGAGTTTAAATGTCCCTTTGGTATTTTTCTCTTTTACCCTAGTGACAGCTTTGCTGTCATTTTTTATGAGTTGTGGTATCAAAGAATTTTACATCGTTGTGTTTCATAGTGGCTAAATTAATTGAACACTTTCAGATTAAATCATTGATATTTAAATAAAAGGTAATTTGTGGTATATGTTCATGAGTTAACAACCCGACGATACAGGGAATAAGTGACAACACATATGCAAGGGAATATAAAATATTTAAAAAATGACGCGTGTTTTGCTATTGATGACTTATCTTTGGTTTTCGAAGAAAACAAAAATATGAAACAAATCCAAAAAAGGACAAAGTACGGAGCATGATAATAATAGAACAAACCACGTTATAAAAGATGTTACGAAACGGTTTCTAAATTTACATTCATCAGGAACGCTTAAAATGGCAAGAACATACAATTGTTTGATTTGTGATAATAACAATACACGTATGGTTTGCAAAATACAGCTAAGGTAATCTTTTTCTGAGGTAGACAAGCCTTTGTATTTCAAAAATTCAAAATTTTTGTAAACAATTAATTTACAAATATGACCATATCAATGATCATTCATGTCAGCACAGAAGTGCTGACTACTGGATTGGTATTACCCTCGGGAAATTAAAATTCCTCCAGCGGTGGCGTTGACCCAGTGGTTGTAAATAAACTTATCATAGATACCAGGATTAAATTTTGTATTTACGCCAGACGCGCGTTTCGTCTACAAAAAACTCATCAGTGACGCTCGAATCCAAAAAAATGTTTATTTCTCATTTATTTTTTTCATCATGGAATAAGGTTAAGAATTGCGCCCGAACGTAATATCAGTATTTAGTTCAAATATAATCTTACATCAATCCTTATTCTATCTTATTCATTCAAATGTGACGTCATTTTTCATTTTTTTATTATCTGTTTTACAAATTCAAATGTGACGTAATTTTTTGGTCATTTTTTTACAATTTCAAATATGACGTCACTCTGCGTTGAGGATTAAACTTATTCGGATGTGCTGCATTTTGTTTGGTTATGTAGTGTATTTCGGTTGTTTCCTGTAATTAGTTAATACTTCAGTTTTATCATATATCTTTTGTATAGTCATTTATAAAATTAACTGTTTGCAAAAGTATAAATTATTCTAAATAATAGGGATGTTCTGGTACCTGGTAACAGAAAACCCTGGCCGTTTTTGGCAAAACTATTTTGAAATTTTGGTCTTCGATGCTGTTTAACTTTGTACTTGTTTAGGCTTTCAAACTTTTGTATCTGGGCGTTACTAGTAAGTCTTGTGTGGACAAGATGCACTTCTGGCGTATTAAAATTTAAAACTTGTTGCCTTTTGGTAGCTATTATTCCTGTGTTTCTTTGTCAATTATGTTCTCCTATTTATTTATATTGTAGTCCTGTAATGTTGTGTTGTTATTTTAATGTTATATTTCACATGGCCATAAAAGAGGGAGGTTTGGCATGCCACAAAACCAGGTTCAACCCACCATTCTTTCCTTTAAAAATGTCCTGTACCAAGTCAGGAATATAGCCATTGTTATATTATAGTTCGTTTCTGTGTGTGTTACATTTTAACATTGTGTTTCCGTTGTGTCGTTTGTTTTCTCTTATTTTTGAGTGTGAATTCATATCACTATAAGACGTGTCACGGTACTTATCTATCCCAAATTCATGTATTTGGTTTTCATGTTATATTTTTTATTCTCATAGGATTTTGTCTAATGCTTAGTCCGTTTCTGTGTGTGTTACATTTTAATATTGTGTCGTTGTTCTCCTCTTATATTTAATGCGTTTCTCTCAGTTTTAGTTTGTTACCCCGATTTTGTTTTTTGTCCATGGATTTATGAGTTTTGAACAGCGGTATACTAGTGTTGCCTTTATTGATAGTTTTTGCTAAAATGGGGTTTACTTCGGTGGTAAAACGTTCGATTTCTGTTTGCGAAATGTCACATCAATGCCCTCTGAGGAAAGACCTATTGTTTTTGTTCTGATTATTATTTTGTTTTTCCTATTTCGCGGTTTGGGTTTTTCTCAAGATGTCGCTTAGTTATTTGGGAAATGATATCGACCAGTAAAATAATACTCTTTTAAAACTGTCATTACTTATCCGAATACTTTCTATGTCAGAGTTATCTACCCTTACACTGTTTTTCTTGTTATTTCTAAAACTACGACACCGTATAAGAAACCGAAAATTTTTCCAAATAGCTCCTTATATCCCCATGATGTTTTTTTTTAAATTTAGAACAAAGTCGTAAAGAGATTTCGTATGAGAGTTATTTCTCCTTCTTTATTTGACATAAGTGAAATGTATTTGTAACTTACAAACCATAAGTGAAAGAAGCTTGGGTCTTTCGATTTGAGGTGCTTTGTCCATAAAAATGAAAATGAGGTCAAAGGTCCAGGTTATGTGCATTTTTTTAAATTTTAGCTTGTTATCACCAAATTTCATAAATCTTTATAAGATATCTACTATATAGTTTTACACAATTGTAAGTTGCAACTTGTTATTACACGTAAATCTTATTTGAAAGAGTACGTAGTCATTTGATGGGAGTTTTCTCGCCTCTCATAATTTGAATTAGCTGTACGATGATATAATTCATTTACCATTTGTGATCTTGGCAAATGACCATGATATTGAGGTCATGGTAATAGTTAAATCTTATGTTCTATATTTTGACCTTTGCTTTAACTTCATATTGATACACGAATTAGCCATGGGACTTTCTACATTCGGGTGCAAATCCAATTACCTTGAAAAATGCCAACCAAAAATGAATTTGTGTGAACTGGAAGTAATTTTCGTTGTTTTCGTGGATGACTTTATTCAGTAATTTAAGTTTCCAACAAAATAAAACAACCATTGTCCTAATCAAAGCATGGAAATATCCCCATGAAGGTTTGACTACCTATATGATCTAGTAAATATTTTGAATATCGCCAAATTTGAGAATACTATAATAGTAGTCACAGTGCAGACGCACTACAAGTAGAGGCAGGATTTTACCCATTTAATCTTTAAAAACATACACTGTACAACTTTAGATATTTTTTTTTTCAATAAAAGTCAGATTTCCGGTAGTGATATGCTATGTTGAAGTGTTCATCTCGTACGTATTGGAAATAATAATTTAATGCTGGGATTGATTTTGATAAGAATAAATTTTACAATTCAAGGTATGTTAAAAGCATTTGTCAATGTAAGTGACATGTTTATGGCCTAACTAACACATTTGATAGTCTTTTATCTGTTGATCACTCTTTCTTGGGTTTATTAGTCCTACCGTTTATCACTACGATTTACACACTCAGGTCAATGTTTACTTTGAAATGTCCTTCAGTCAAGACAATTTGTAACCTTCGTTTCTAATGGCTTCAATTTTTCAAATTCTTTTTTAATTTCAGAAAATAAAAATACAGGAATTTAAAAATCCACGAACTTGTAAATTTTCTTCAAACAACGAAAACTGATACCCACGAATTAAAGTACTTTAAGAGTAGCTATTGTTTGTGCCTATTTAATGTGAAAGTGTATAGAACCATATATTTTTGAAATCAGTGTCATATAAACTATCAAACGATAATTATATTTTCAAAGCAAAAGTAACAAGTTTCGACCTTTTTTCAAACAAAAATGTAAAAAAAAACATGTATTTTTAAATCAGCGTAAAATATGCTGTCATTTGGCACTGAAAATGACGTTTAAGCCAATTTTTTATATCAAAAACAATCATTTCTGGTGAAAATACCTTCGTCTGTTCTCTGAACAATTGGTTTTTAATTTTTTCTTCTTCTGCTAAATATTTTCCTTGTACTGTATCTCCCTCGCAACTTCTAAACAAAGCGACAAATTACTTTTTCAAAAATGCTTATTGTATCTTTAGTGTGTTACGTTTTATTTTGACCAAAGCTTTCCGGTTATTCGATACTTCAGTTATTCCCCCTTTTGGATTTCATATAAGTGATATGCATTTCTAACTGGTAAACCATAATTGAAAGAGACCTTGAGCTCTTTTAATTTGAGGTCCTTGGTCCAAAAAAAAAAAAAAAAAAAAAAAACCAGAAGAAAACAAGATACAGGTCAGAGGTCAAAGTCATATTTCAAATTAAGATTTGGCGTCTATTTTCACTCTTTTCCAAAAACCGTACAAGATATCGACAACATATTTAGGTCTTTCAACTTTTCTGTGGAAAGACCTATTGTATTTGTTCTGATTATTATTAGGTCTTTCCACCTTTCCGAGGAAACCCCTTTTGATTTTGTTTTGATTTTATTTGCTTCCGCCTAATTTTGTTATTCGCAATATGTCGCTTAGATTTTTCTCAAATTGTATCGTATAGTTCATGCACTTTTAATTTTCAACGTGCTGAGACGAACCATTTTCTTCGTAAGAGTTATCTCCCCGAAAAATGTTTTTCTTTTGACTACATCTCCTCCATAACCGTAAATAAAAGCGACAAATTTATTTTATAAAATTTCTCGTTATCTCCTTTGCATGATTTGTCCTATTTTGAATGAAGCGATATTAACACTCCATATGAGAGTTATTTCGCCTTATGCATGTGGTTTGTGTGATATGCATTTCTATCTTGTAAACCATTTCTGATAGAGACCTATGATCATTTGAAATGAGGTTCTTGATTCAAAAAATGAGAAAATAAGGTCAAGGTCAGAGGTCATAGTCATATTTTAAATTTTTATTTTGGCTTATTTTCAATTCTTTTTAAAAACCCAATAAGATATCGACAACATATCATTACTAAATTGTAAGTTGCGACATGATTTTAAACCCTTGGTTGATGACCTTGAAATTGAACTGAAGGTCATAGGTATTTGACGTTCTAGATTTTGACCTTTGCTTTAACCTCAAATGTATACATGATAAAGCCATGGGACTTTCTGCATTACAGTGCGCAAGACACTTGACCACGGAAAAGTCAACTGGAAGTAACCTTGTGTAAACTGGAAGTAGATTTTTTGTACTTATTTAATGTAAAAGTATATTTTAACAATATATGTTTGGAATCAGTATCAAGTAAACTGTAAAAAAAACCCGGAAGTGACATTTTTCAAACCGGAAGTATCTCCCTAATTTAGAAAACAAATGTATAGAAACCATATATTTTGGAATCAGTGTACAATAAGCTATCATTTCACGTGGATATGATATTTCAAACTGAACTTTCATAGTTCTATATAAAAATTGATCTTTATGGATGAAAGACCTTCATCTTCAATTCAGAGAACAATTGGTTTTTAATCATTATTATTATTAGGTCTTTCCTCTTTTCTGTGGAAAGACCTGTTGTATTTGTTTTGATTATTATTTTTTTCCAACATATTTTGAAATTTTTGTTTAACATTATGTAGCTTCAATATTCCTTATGGTGTATGGTTCAGTGTATGCGCTATTAAATTTCACCCTGCTAAGACGAACAATTTTCTTTGTAAGAGTTATCTCCCTATTCACTGTTTATCAAATGTGTGCATCTCCTTCGTAACAAAAAGAGATATCGAAAAAATCCTTTTTCTAAATTGCTTGATTCATTCTCAGAAACTTTTGGCTAATTTCGATGAAATTAAGAGTTATCTACCTTATCGAAATAACCCATAAACCTTTAACCGTATCATCTTTTTATTCATCCCTAGGTCCTTACTTAGAAAATGATGTCAAGATCAAAGGTCAAGGTCATCTTCTAAATTCATCTTAAAGGAGATCACCCTAGTTTTTGGTGGGGTTCGTGTTGTTTATTCTTTTGTTTTCTATGTTGTGTCATTATGCTGTTGTTTGTTTGTCTTTTTTCATTTTTAGCCATGGCGTTGTCAGTTTGTTTTAGATTTATGAGTTTGATTGTCCCTTTGGTATCTTTTGTCCCTCTTTTAAGGAATTTTTAGAAGAAAAAGGGCGGATTAGCAATTTCCAATAACCCAAAAGTGCAATCCTTTCAATTCATAGCTCAAAATTAAAGTCCCGTATACCAGATTTTAATATGCCATATGTTTTGCCTCCAATATCACGTTTAGACGAAAATTCTGTGCGAAATGAACAAAAGTTTCTATCAATAAATTTATAACTGCATTACCGGATTTAACAGTTGATACTGTTAACTTTTTATCGCTGGATACGAGTGTTCATATTTCCCTTTTCCTTCTATTTTGATAGAGATGCATATAGTTTTATTTTGGAGGGAAATATTTAAATCCGGTTAAAAAAGTCGTTCATATTTTTTTCCAGTGTATTACCTTTTTTCTGTTTTACACTGACATAATTGAGAAATATTTGATGCAAGCTATACATAATTGTTGTTTTACATAGGTAGGCATTATATTCGTGATTATTTTTGCCCGGACGATAGTGAGCTCTAAAATAACACGATCATAATGCCAACCCATGTTAAAACTACAATAAAGTATAGCTTGCATCCATTATTTCGATTCTGAATAGGACAATTAAGTACGCCAGACGCGCGTTTCGTCTACATAAGATTCATCAGTGACGCTCATATCGAAATATTTATAAAGCCAAACAAGTACAAAGTTTAAGAGCATTGAGGACCCAAAATTTCAAAAAGTTGTGCCAATTACGGCTAAGGTAATCTATGCCTAGGATAAAAAAATCCTTAGTTTTCGAAAAATTCAAACTTTTGTAAACAGGAAATTTATAAAAATGACCACATGATTGATATTCATGTCAACACCGAAGTCCTGATTTCTCTGGGCTTATGATACCCTCGGGGACGAAACGTCCACCAGCAGTGGCATCGACCCAGTGGTGTAAATAGTTATCAAAGGTACCAGTAGCGTTCGAGTAGGCTCTTCAATGAACATCCGTTTTTTGTTTGTAAAGAAGCAAACGGCTTTTCAGATGGAGGGGTTTGAACAGCCAGCATGAACGGTTGTCGTATCTAGGTCAAATATGTCAATTTCGGAATGCAAAACATTACAGTCATATAAATGAATTAGTAACATCATGTGCACATTTTGAGAGTTTGAAAGTGTTTTAAAGTTAAGGAAATATATTAAGTGCATGATATTTTGATAAAATTCATTATTCTGAAGAAGTAAATATGTGCATGTGCAAACAAACTGTATTGGACTTAGAGCATGGGTTTGTTCACAAAGCGAAAGTAGCACGTCATATTAGAATAAATGATTTTAAAAATTAAATTCAAATGCTTTGATTAAATACCCATGTATTTTATGGCGTTTCTTTAAACAGTGTGGATGGTTAAGGATCTAGAATAGCTACCAGTTTATTGTTACTAAATTAAATGTTTATTGTTACTTTTGTTTATTGTTTTTATTAGCCTTACCTAAATGGCGCGTATAGTCTTACAATTATTGTCATATATGATAAATTCCTTAAAATTGCATCTTCGCTCATTCCCATATTTTGTGACATTCCTAGTTATTGGAGTTTTCTGTATTTTAACATAGGTCGTGTTTTCCTCATTTCCAAATTTCTTGAAGCTTGTTTACCCTTCCAATTTTATGATGTACTAGTATGTAGCTGTTTTCATTAGAACTAATAATAATATATGCACACAAAAAATAAGATGTGGGAACGTTTCGTGATTAATTCATCACCATAATGGCATCATATGCTATCAAATAAACGATTTTAGTGTCAATATCAATAAAGCACCATCCAGTTACGATTATCTTCTCATTTTTTAATACCATAATTACGATTATCTTTTTTCCGAGTTACGATTATCATCCTGAATTTTTCAACGGCAATATTAGACATTTCCAGTGCTCCGATACGATTTAAATATGATGTAATGGTATAGAAAAACCTTGCAGTTGAGGAACTATTGACAAAAACATGCTAACTTTGAGAAAAAATGACTGTAAAGATTTTACCTATATCTGCCGTTGCCATATTGGGATAGTCATAATTCCAGTTACGGTTATCAGTGTAATCCTAGTGCATATGACCTTTTACAAAAGGTTGGATGACATGTGACCTTGACATAATTAAATAGACATGACTTTCAATCAACCGGAAGTGGTCAATTACCTCCTGGTTTTAAGGCAGAAGTATAAAAAACTACATATTTTTGGAATCAGTGTGAAAGAAGCTATCATATGAGACCGGAAGAGACATTTACCTCTCCGGAAGTAACAAATTATGTCCCTAATTTCACTCAAAAGTATATCGAAACCCCTATTGTATCGCATAAGTACATGTATAAAGTAACCAGCCTCTTTTCAAAATTTCTTTCATGTGGAAAAACCTTCAATTGTTCTCTGAACAATTCGTTTTTAATTATTTTTTTTTTCGTCCGCCAAATTTTGTTCTTGCGATAAATGTTTGTTTTGCAAGATATGGCCTAGATATTTCTCATATTGTATCGTAGTTTATGCGCTTTTAAATTTCACCCTGCTAAGTCGAAACATTTTCTTTGTAAGAGTTATCTACCTATTCACTGTTTATCATATGTTTGCATCTTCTTTGTAACAAAAAAAATATATCGACAAAATTTGTTTTACAAATTGTTTGTTCCATCCTCAGGATTTTTTGACTAATTTTAATCGAAAGTTATCTACTTCGACGAAATGAATTTTTCAGTATGTGTTATAAACTCCAGTTAACCGTAAAACCCTTGAATGTTTTTATTTAAGGTCCCTAGGTCCTAACTTACAAAATAAGGTTAAGGTCAAAGGTCAAGTTCATATTTGTACTTTTCCTTGTTTTTGCAATTTCTCTAACGCTTTAAAAGATATGTATAAAAAACAAGTGCAAATTGATTGCTTTATTGTAATGAATATATGTTACGTTTGGTTTGAATCACTATAATACATACATATGGCGTCTTATAGAAGTAAGTGCCCCTGAAATGTCTCATAATAAGGTTAATTGATTATTACTTCAACTAGGTTTCTTCGAAGGCCATATGACCTTTTACAAAATGTTGGGTGACATATGTCCTCGAAAAATGACAACCAGAAGTGACCTTGAGAAAACTGGAAGTAGCTATATTTGCACATTTGTCATGAAAAAGTACTTTGAATCCATATATTTTGTAATTTAGATGCAATTACGTATCACAAAAGACTAGAAGTGACTTTCGATAACCAAAACTGGCCAATTATCTCCTGGTGTGTAGGCAAAAGTATATAAAAATGAGAAAGAATATATGGTATGATTGCCAATGAGACAACCGTCCACAAGAGACCAAAATGACACAGAAATTAACAACTATAGATCACCGTACGGCCTTCAACAATGAGCAAAGCCCATACGGCATAGTCAGCTATAAAAGACCACAAAATGACAATGTAAAACAATTCAAACAAGAGTACTAACGGCCTTATTTATATAAAAAAATGAACGAAAAACAAATATGTAACGCATAAACAAACGACAATCACTGAATTACAGGCTCCTGACTTGGGACAGACACATACATACATAATGTGGCTGGGTTACACATGTTAGTGGGATCCAAACCCTCCACCTAATCTGAGACAGTGGTATAACAGTACAACAAGAGAACGAACTATAAAAATCAGTTGAAAAAGGCTTAACTCATCAGATGGACAAAAATACAAATGGACGTGACCGGGTATAGAAACTTTATATTTATAGAATCAGTGTATAATCCATAATTATCTTCCCTATTTCACTCAAAAGTAAATAGAAACCACTTATTAACCGTGTCAATATGAATAAACTTATAATTGGATGCCAGTATTAACTTTGAGTAAACAGGAACTAGCTTCTCTTCAATAAATTTGAAAACTGATGAGGAAAGATCTTTAATTGTTCTTTGAACAATTGGTTTTTAATTTACCACATTGTTACTTCCGGCACGTCGTAACCCATACATTTTGGTTGAAAAGGTAAGCTAACATCACATTACTGTTTTCTCCCCTCTTATATCTAAAATTACGCAAATGGTGATATAACTATTACATGACATTGAAAAAGTCAACCATGTTTAATGAACAAGTATATAGAACCGTATATTTTTGGAATCAAGTGTCAAGTAAATAAACTCATCATAGATATCAGGACTAAAATTTGTATATACGCCAGACGCGCGTTTCGTCTGCAAAAGACTCATCAGTGACGCTCGAATCCAAACAATTTCAAAAGGCCAAATAAAGTACGAAGTTGCACAGCATTGAGGACTAAAATTCCTTAAAGTTTGACAAATACAGCTAAGGTAATCTATGTCTGAGGTAGAAAAGCCTTAGTATTTCAAAATTCAAAACTTTGTGAACTGTTAATTTATAAATTTAACCATATCAATGACAATTCATGTCAGCACAAAAGTGCTGACTACTGGGATGATGATACCTCGGGGAAATAAATCTCCACCAGCAGTGGCATCGACCCAGTGGTAGTAAATAAACTCATGATAGATACCAGGACTAAAATTAGTATAAACGCCAGACGCGCGTTTCGACTACAAAAGACTCATCAGTGACGCTCGAATCCAAAAAAGTTAAAAAACCAAATAAAGTACGAAGTTGTACAGCTTTGAGGACCAAACTACCTAAAAGTTTTGCCAGATATAGCTAAGGTAATCAATGCTTGAGGTAGAAAAGCCTTAGTATTTCAAAAATTCAAAATTTTGTGAACAGTACCTTTATAAATTTAACCATATCAATGGCAATTCATGTCAGCACAAAAGTGCTGACTACTGGGCTGGTGATACCCTCGGGGAAATGAATCTCCATCAGCAGTGGCATCGACCCAGTGGTAGTAAATAAACTCATCATAGATACCAAGACTAAAATTTGTATATACCCCAGACGCGCGTTTCGTCTACGAAAGACTCATCAGTGACGCTCGAATCCAAAAAAGTAAAAAAGGCCAAATAAAGTACAAATTTGTAAAGCATTGAGGACCAAAATTCCAAAAAGTTGTGCCAAATACGTCTAAGGTTATCTATGTCTGGGATAGGAAAAACCTTAATTTTTCAAAAAATGCATAGTTATGGAAACAGGAATTTATACAAATGACCATATAATTGATATTCATGTCAACACCGAATTGCTGACTAAAGGCTGGCGATACCCTTGGGAACAAACGCCAACATACATAGAAACGGTCTATTAGTATTTGATAACAACTGCAATAGTCCTGACTTGGTATAGGATATTTTTATAAAAAGTAGGTTGAACCTTGTTTTATGTATAGTCAGACCTCCCGCTTATATGGCAATGTAAAAAAAAATTAGCAACATATGGTGACAGAAATACATTTGAAACAAACGCAAGAACATTCAGCTCAGAGAAATGCATCAATAAATAATACAAAATTACGTTTCAACATGTAAACTACAAAATAAAAACGGACATCTTCTTTCAACAACAGCACATCACAATATAAACACTGACGTATTTTTGCGACGTATATATAATCAAAACACCTCATGTTCATTCTCAATTTTATGCAGTGTTTTTTATGCAGTGTTCGATATGCTGCTGATCGTCTTTTCGGCGTTTGTTTCGTTATGGCGCTGTGTTTAAATGTCTAGTAGTACTTTCTGTGACATTTATCAATATCAACATTTATTCAACTGTGATAAAGTTCAAATACAATTGATGACATGATTTATTTAAATCTTAATCGTTTTATCCTTTATGGCTTTGTCATAAATTATTCAAACGAGACCAATCAAGTTTCAAAATATATATTATCAATAAAAAATGATGATTTTGATCATGATGGTTGCAGAGGTTTTTTTTAAACAGAGTGGTTTTTTTTTGACAAAGTATAATTTGTCTCTCTTAAACTAGTTGTACTATTGACAATTTTGACAAGAAAACAAAAAGTACGTATTCTTCAATCTATATAGAACCATAAGGCGATAATTATTTTGCACGATACGCTATGCTCTTCAACTTTGTACTTTTTTGGCTTTATCAATATTTTTATATGAGCGTCACTGATGAGTCTTATGTAGACGAAACGCGCGTCTGGCGTACTAAATTATAATCCTAGTGCCTTTAATAACTATTTAACCTATAGCTAACAGACTTAATTATTTTTTGTGGTAGCCACTGCTGTTTTTTGCTGCTCATAGAATAACATTTAGTAAAAAGAAGTAAAAGCAATAATAGTATACCGCTGTTCAATAGTGATAAAAGGATGTAACATGAAGTAAAGAAGATCAAGCAGATCTAGTAATAAACGTAGATTTAAAAGACACTGATGTTATTTATGAAACGGAAAAATGAAAAATGTACAGATCTTCATCTTTAAAAGTGAATTTAAAAAAAACGTTCCTGTGATTATTTTGAATGTTCTCGTTATTATCTGTCACGACAAAATATGCTTGGTATCACGCGAATTTTCAATAGTGTTTTATTACATAATTACCGAATCAAGCATTTTATAAATCTAGGTATTTACAAAATGTAACGAAATTGTTTTGGGCTTTGTCTGCATGGACAATGACATATTTTACATAGTGGTAGTAAAGGTGTACATGAATATTCGGTTGTTAGAAATTTGTAGCATGAGGGTTTAAATGACAATTAATTTTGGTTGATCTGATATGTATTAACGATATAAAAGCCTTATAAAAATAAAAAAGGTGTCTTCTTTTTATTATTCACATAGTGTGTCATGATCGTCGACGGAATTGATTAGTATTTAAAAAACCCGTATTCCAATGACTTGTAATTCAGTGGTTGTCGTTTGTTTATGTGTTACCCATTTCCATTCTCAATTTTACATATGTGTTCATTCTTTTTATGCAAAGAGATTAAGCCTTTAGTTTTCTCGTTTGAATTTTTTTTTGCATTGTCATTACGGGGCCTTTTAAAGCTGACTATGCGGTATGGTCTTTGCTTATTGTTGAAGGTCCTACGGTGTCCTATGATTGTTAATTTCTGTTTCATTTGGTCTCTTGTGGAGTGTTGTCTCATTTGCAATCATACAATATCTTCTTTTTATAGACAAACTTGAACGTCGCCCCGTCATCGAAATAAACAATATCTTGTTGTACATGTTATTCATCATGTACATGTTGCGTACATGAACATCCATGCTTCTTTGTTGATTGTTTAGGAAGGTGACAATCGGTAAACTTCGCCTGTAAAACACCACCATTAATTAGCTGCCATATTTTCAAAAATGACAACACTGACCGAGTGAAATATCTTTTGACGATTATACGAAATAAATGCGTAAAACATGACAAAATAGTGAACAGAAGACTAAGTTTATGATATATGCATGCATTAGTTCAAGAATTTGATTAGATTATTTAGAATATAATGAGGTTTTTCTATTCTATTTATATATTTTAAAATTAATGAAAGAACAAACACTCAGTAAAAATTAAAAATTAAGGATTTTTACAGACAAATAGTTTAGAACAAAAAAGGAAAAGAAAATGGCGTCCATGTCTTACGCACTTTGCTTTATCTACGATGACAACCGACGTTGAATATCAACAAAGCCCACACAAATCTTATCAATGATATATAATTTGTCCCGAATGATTTGTAGTAATTCAGAGTGCAAACTGTATATGCTATCGTATTATCGTTATTGTAGAAGTCTATTAAATTTCCTTGATTTTCGATTCATATTGGCAGATATTCACACGATTTGCTTCCTTCCTTGCCATCGTTGTTATAAAATGATCATTTGGATGAAGTTTGTCTATTACCGTCGTTTGTAAAAGTCAACAACTGCTGGCATATTTATAGTAATAGAATAAATTACCTGTAGCGTAATATATATTCTAAAACAATTGTTCTCATGACTACCCGTCCATTTGTTTTTGCTTTGGACCCTTTATGCTTGATTGCCGCTTCTGATACTTGGGATATATAGTTGAATAGCTAATCCCCAATGTTATTCTAATATTGGGGTGTTTCGTGAAATTTTAGTGGTAGGTCGATTTAAATTTATACAGATATTGTACAGCTCTATTGTGAATTGTTGTTATGGTTCTTAAATGATCTGAGATCAGGCATTCTATGTATTCATTTTTTGGGGGGATTGCTAACAAATTGTTCTTAACCATACAAGCCCATAGAAAATTTATTCTTTGTCGAACATTCAAAATGATGGTTTTCAGAAATATAAAGAATACAGAACCAATATCGTCATTTTGTCATTTTCTTTATTTTCTTTTGTTACATCTTCTGACATCAGACTCGGACTTCTCTTGAACTGAATTTTAATGTGAGTATTGTTATGCGTTTACTTTTCCACATTGGCTAGAGGTATAGGGGATGGGTTGAGATCTCATAAACATGTTTAACCCCGCCGCATTTTTGCGCCTGTCTTAAGTCAGGAGCCTCTGGCCTTTGTTAGTCTTGTATTATTTTTAATTGTTGTTTCTTGTGTACAATTTGGAGTTTAGTATGGCGTTCATTATCACTGAACTAGTATATATTTGTTTAGGGGCCAGCTGAAGGACGCATCCGGGTGCTGGAATTTCTTGCTGTATTGAAGACCTGTTAGTGACCTTCTGCTGTCGTCTGCTCTATGGTCGGGTTGTCGTCTCTTTGATGCATTCCAAATTTCCAGTCTCAATTTTAGAAATAAGGACCCCTATCCAATACCTCCATTATTGGCGATGAAATAAAAAAAAAATGTTTAAATTTTCGAAAAATATAACGATACGTTAAATAATTGTTAGAAATTCATTACTTTTATTTGTAAATGAGTTGCAAATTATTGAATATCAAAGCAACATTATTAGTTTGCTACAACTGAATACTGTGGAGGTCTTGATCAGCAACCCGACGTGATGCAAACACTAAAAAAAATAATAAGGTTTCAACTCTCTCAGGTAAAGTTGACTTTCAATAGATTTGGCTTTTTATTCTAAGGTTCTACACCTGTTTTTGTTCCTATCTATCCCTTCACATAATGGTTAATCAAGATATCGTATGGAACACATCAACATTATAAGTTAAAGTGTTATTTCATAGATTCGATATTGGTTTGATATAGCATCTAGTGAATTCGAGTGTATCATCAGCTCAATATTCATGGGGGTTACAACTCCCTCAAGCAGAGTTGATATTTGTCTGTATTTGTGTATGCTCTTTTCAAATAGCTCTTTAACTGTTTCGCTTTTTATACATCTATGCTCTGAAATATAAGACTTTGAAGGTTCCAGATTATGGTAAATCAAGAAAAGCACTTCGGACGCATACAACTTATAAAGTAGTACTTTCATTTTGTTTAGCACAGGGTTCAAAATTTGTGGAATAATAACGATTTGTAATACATGGTGAAAAACTTCAAACCATTTCGGAAATTATACGAGTCCGAAATTAACTTATTGTAGTAAATAATGTAGTGACATTATTTTAAGATTATATTTCTTAAAAAAAAAAGAACCCTAGTATTTCCGTATTTATCAGTATGCATTTACAATAGCGGAACTTTTCTTGGAAATGAAGAGCTAGATCTCAACAAGTGCAATATCCATTTAAATTGTCAACGGAATTATGGTTAATATATATACAGTTTTATTATTTTCCGAAGTTTTTTAAAGGTAACAAATCAAAATAAAAGTCTTAAAATAATATCCAGGGTGTACATATTGTTTATTATTAACAGAAGATTCAACAAACCTTCAGTTTTTACACAAGGCGTGGTACAAAGAAGTTCTTGATCATGAGTTATAATATACAAGCTTCATCGACGACTTCCTATGCACAAGGAATCAACAGCGAGGCATACGATAGAATGCACTGTATATGGATACAATTTGTCGGTGGTGTAAAAAGTTTGTATGACTTTGCTATCTGTTTAAATGAACATAATTTCGATCGAAACAAGCTTCAAAATCTTTCAGAAAAGGCACGTAAACAAATAAATCTTGCTCAACAGGACATAAAAAAGGGTGAGGACGAAATAAAGTCCGAAATTTATCGTCTTTTATTGAAAAAGCAGCAGATTGAGACGGATATGGAAGATACTAATAGTAAAATAATATCACTGTCACAAACAATTCAAGTCAAAGAAGAAGAGATAAGGAAAGCAAATACTGACATACAATATGCCAAACAGGCTGTAGAGATACACGAAGAAAAAGAAAAAAAAGCAGAGGACCATGCTGCAGCTGCAAAAATTGTTACAGCTGTCGTTGCTGTTGTAGGCGGAGCCGCTACTGTTGGAGTAACAGTTCTTTCTGCAGGCCTTGCCGCACCAGTAGCGGCCACCGGAGTGTACGCGGCTGTCTCGGGGGCTAGTGCAATTGCAACTGGAGTAACTCATAGTAACTTAAACGACGCAAGAAAAGCTCTACAAGAAAAGACGTATGCACTTCAAGAATATCAGAAAGATTTAAATATTGCAGAGAAAAAATTCAACGATGCTCAAAGCGAACTTCGATACAAAGGGGACAGATTAAGCGAAATTGAAGAAAACAGCAGAACTAATGACGATGACTCTAAAGTAATAACCAAGCTCAAAGTTTGTGTTACCCAGTGTCATGACTTTATCAATATTACTTTAGGCAGAGTAGAAGTTCTAAGCGAAATGAGAAAAAAAGAAAATTATAGAAATAACTTAAACACCATTATGGAACAAGTAATTGAACAGATTTCAGCTGTTCCTGCCATCGAGGGGTTTTCTAATTTCATAGAGCAATTAGAAACGATGGCGATAGAGATGAGTTCACTCTGCAAAAAAGAAACCTACGAACTGATCAACTTTGAATGCAATGATGAGAAAGAAGAAATGTCTTGCTCTCATAGAAGTTGCTGTGTATTTTACTCTTGCATTGGTTTATCGTTTTCTTTTGTGCGATGTTTTTTCTGTGGATGCAGAAATTTTCATCTTTAGAAAACTACATTTGGCTCTAATTTAATTTGTTTCTTGATATAATTTAACATAGTTGCTCATCATCATTCAATGTGGAAACATTTTTGTCAATCCATAACGATGATATGATAGATTGAAATATTATCATTACACATGTGTTATCATAAACGCAAAGATATATAAATTTATATTTTTTTTCAAAAAATTTATATGAAAGAGGGACAAAAGATACCAGAGGGACAGTCAAACTCATAAATCGAAAATAAACTGACAACGCCATGTCTAAAAATGAAAAGGACAAACAGACAAACAATAGTACAAACGACACAACATGTAAAAATAAAAAAATAAACAACACGTACCCCACAAAAACTAGGGGTGATCCCAGGTGCTACCGGAAGGGTAAGCAGACCCTGCTCCACATGTGGCACCCGTCGTGTTGCTTATGAGATAACAAATCCGGTAAAAAGTCTAATTCGGTAGGTTATATTTATAAAAGGAGGGAAGGGGATTGCAGTTACGACGTAATGAACATATCCAATATCTTTTGTTAAACGGTTATTCCATAACGGTCAACCAACTCGTGATGGCGTCCGTAAAATTTACGAAGGAATGATTTCAACTTCATCATTAAGTGCTAGCTTATATTACTCGATTGATCTTGGTATTTGGTTGGTAGCTAATTAATGAAATTATAGCTGAAATATAATATTATAGATTTCCAATAAAGTGAGAGATTTCTCCGACATACACTACAGCTCAGTTGGATTTTGCTTTGTCCATCCGCCCAAATTGGGAGTGGGCACCGGTGGGAAATATGTCTAGCTTGTCCACTCTGCCCAACCATAAGTGTGGGTATTCAATTTCTGTTGTTGAATTAAAAGACTTGCTATTACCATCTTTTGAAAAATGCAGATAAGCATTTGTAATGAATCCATGTAGCTAGATCGGGCACGGTTAGGCTGCCCACTGAGGGCAGGTGAAAAATGCAAAAACCACACGGGCTGTTGTGCAAACAACTGTTTCTCGGTCTGTCTCATTGACGTCTGTAGAGGGAAGAGTAGACTGCATGCATGTCTAACAGATTGGATGAATGATTGGAATATATGATAATTAGAAATAAACAGAATATGCTATTTTGAAAATTTAAATATTTTGTTATTACATTCTGGATGATGTATTTGACAAAACTCAATATTTAATTCATAAATTTAATGCACCGAATTCTGCATGATGTATTGACCCATGTAAAGGAACAATTCAATGTACAGCTCATAAATTGGCTATGTTACATGATACATTTAATTCTTTTGTCAGGCTGAATTTTCAAAACATCAAAATCAAAATTAAAGTTTTGAATGATAAGAATAATGAAATCTGATGCGATATTATATTCTATTTTTTTTTTATTTATAAGAAATAGATATTCATCCCAACGATTTCTGGATATGGGTACGTAATCAAATCTAAACCGGAATAAGTGATGAAAATATTCAAATAATTGGTACGAATAAGTTGTTAAATGTGTATGAATGTTCTGTATCTAGTCTGGAATACAGCAGTTGTTATCAAATAGTCCTTTTCTGTGTATGTTGGTTTTTGTTTTGTTTTTTTGTTTTTTGTTTTTTGTTTTTATGAAAATATTCAAACGATATTCAATCGACGGCTCTTTGGAAATTTTCTTGGAGGGCAAAGAAAGAGGGAAATATGCATTGAAGAAATTAAAGGTTAGGAACTTTTAAATCATGTTATCATTCTCCTAAATTATTACAGTATTTAGAGAATTGCGTTGTAATGGCATATGGTTTCTTTTAAATCGATTATAATTGTTATTTTAATTCATGACAATTAATAAAATCAATTAAGTTATTTTTTTTAAGTCGGCAAGTTAAAACACTTGAGACACATGTCATTTGTTGAACACTATATGTTGCTCTCTATATGTACCTATGCTTTTTTGTCGGTTGAATGTTGTCGTGTTGGCGTACAGTTTTCCATCCGTTTGAAGTCCGTTTTTTTTAATCGACGTGTAACAAATTATAAATGAAAGCTTTAATGAGTATAGATTAATTGCCTTGCTTTCCGTCAAAACTGTGCTCGTCAGAATATTTATAGTAGAGATATAACTTAAATTTATAGAGCAATGTTAATTAAAAAAAAAAATGGTTCACTTTCCTATCTTTAACTTCCCATGATTTGTATATATTCTAAAGACAGTCCTGTTTTAACAAAGTCTCGGATTGATTGTCAACTTACTTTAATCAGTGGTGGATCCATAACTTTGTAAATGGTCCACTAACTGACCTAGAGGGCACTTCAGTCATGCTTCAATTATTCCTAATATAATCAACTAAATATTTCCAACGAAAAAGGAGGAGTTATCCCCTTGATCGACCTATGAGTATAATTGGATTTTGTTTTGGTACATTCTTGAATATGAACCTCATTAAATACGATTCATAACAAGTCTCTTAAAACAAGTATATTGAAAAAAAATTCAAATCAGTTTTCTCTCGATCGGATAATTGAATAAGTTACAAAAAGAACATTATGCCCCTTTGATTGGAAAATAATCGGAAATTGTATGTACATTTGCAAATCATGAATCCACTCCCTAGAAAAAGAACTGTGCAGTATATATAAAGTCGTTTATGCACATCTCATCTTGCCTATGGCATGTATTTAAAATAAGAAAGAAATATTCAGATGTTCAGGCGTTTTTCAAATCTTTATTTTGGTCGTCAGTTGATCGTGTTGATTTAAGCATACGATTTGTATTGTCTCTTAGATAATAAGACCATCATAATGTTGTACAGGATATAATAAAGTTGTCAATTTTGAGCTGTGAGTATCAAGGGATTTGTGCATTTCTTAGTAGGTTTGGACACATTTGAATTTCAATCAACTATACTTTACATGGTTAAGTATTCATAAGCAGCAACCACTCAATGGACAATGAAAGATAAACGACTGTCATATTGGTAATTTGTAATCTTGTTTAAGAGGTTGAAACTTGAATGCTGTGACAATGTGTTTCTTTTGATGTATGCAAGAAATTATTTAATTTACAATGCAAATAAACTCATCATGGATACCAGGACTAAATTTTGTACATACGCCAGACGCGCGTTTCGTCTACAAAAGGCTCATCAGGGACGCCCGGATCTAAAAAAGTTAAAAAGGCCAAATAAAGTACGAGGTTGAAGAGCTTTGAGGACCAAAATTCCTAACAGTTCCAAACAAGACCTGCTAATTTATGAGATTATTGTCAATTTACTTCACCATTACTCATAGTTATTTGATTCTATTTTTTAAATCATTACAAGATTGATAAAATGTAATAAATTTTAGTATTTATGATACTTTTATCAAAGAAGTTTATTTTGTTTTTGTTTTGATAAGTTTCGAAAAATAGTATTTACCAATATAAGTTTTATTTCAAGCGTAATCAATGCCGTTAAACACCTAGGTAGTTTTGTAGTAGTCAAGTAAAACTTAGGTTAAGAGGATGCAACTTAAAAAATTATTAAATAGTTATCAAAGGTACCAGGATTATATTTAGTACGCCAGACGCGCGTTTCGTCTACAAAAGACTCATCAGTGACGCTCAAATCAAAATATTTATAAAGCCAAACAAGTACAAAGTTGAAGAGCATTGGGGATCCAAAATTCCAAAAAGTTGTGCCAAATACGGCTAAGGTAATCTATGCCTTGGATAAAAAGATAGTTTTTCGAAAAATTTAAGTTTAAAAACACTTAATAACATTCAATTTAGTTATTTGTTTAACCTCTCGTTATACAGTGTCTATAATTTTAATTTCGGATATATCTAAAAGGTATACAAAAAAAATAAAGAAATTAATAGAATTGTTCTTACAATTAATGGTGAAGCATAAGATAATATCTTCTACTTGGGACAAACTCCTTAAAAAGATCACTCCTGGTCATAAATGATTAAACTCTAAATAACATTCAATAAAAATTGCAACATCATGTTTAATTTAAATAGCAAACCTTATGAATTAACAAGATGAATTATACACGCGTTTGGGAAAGCATAAAACTTTATTTTTACCTGTAAAACACACCTGTATTGAGATAATTAAACCTTATTAAAGTGCTTCTAAAGTATATCATGTCTTTTATTTAGACAGGTTATTTAAATTCATGGAAGTTTTATTATCTTACTTATATTAAATTCTCGGTTAAACAACACAACGGTGTCATTTTATTTCAATTTATTTAATTGCTTTATATACTATTTCGAAGTCACTGATGAGTCTTTTTAGACGAAACGCGCGTCTGGCGTAAATACTTAATTTAGTCCTGGTATCTGGGATGAGTTTATTTACAAAAGAGGGACGAAAGATACCAAAGGGACAGTCAAACTCACAAATCTAAAACAAACTGACAACGCCATGCGGAAAAATGAAAAAGACAAACAAAAAACACCACACATGACACAACATAGAAAACTAAAGAATAAACAATACGAACCCCACAAAAAACTAGGGGTGATCTCAGGTGCTCCAGAAGGGTTAGCAGATCCTGCTCCACATGTGGCACCCGTCGTGTTGCTTATGTGATAACAAATCCGGTAAATAGTCTAATTCGGTAGGTTACATTCATAAAAGGGAAGGGGATTATAGTTACGACGTAAGGAAAATATCCGATATCATTTGTGAAACGGTTATTCCATAACGGTCAACCAACTCGTGATGGCGTCTGTAAAATTTACGAAGGGATGATTTCAACTTCACCATTTGGAACTCTTGGTTTAATAGCTTCCTTGTGAGCAGCAACCCTCTATCAAGAAAATCATGATAGGAAATGCAAGCACGGGAATATCATATCAATTGGGAGATATATACCCCGTATGCAGGTGCTGCTGGAATGTTGCTACTTAGAAATGGAAAGTTCACAATTGGAAAGCTAAAATCATCTCTTTTGTCGTAAAGTTTTGTTTTCAACCGACCCTCATACCACTGGGTCGATGCCACTGCTGGTGAAGTGTTAATTTTGCTAGGGTATCACTAGCCTGGTAGTAAGTCCTTCTGTGCTGACATGAATTATCATTGAAATGATCATAATTATAAATTAATTGTTTACAAAACTTTTGAATTTTTGAAATACTAAGGATTTTCTGCCTAATGAATAGATAAACTTAGCTATATGTGGCAAAACTTTTAGAAATTTTGGTCCTCAATTATCTTCAACTTCGTACTTCATTTGGCCTTTTTAACTTTTTTTTTTGGATTTGAGCGTCACTGAATAGTCTTTTTTTAGACGAAACAGGCGTCTAGTGTAAATACTTAATTCAATCCTGGTATCTATGGTACTTTTATTCATATATATATTTTAATAGAAAAAATATACATTGCATTATAAACTAAACTTACCTGACACCATAAATCTATACTAGGCTTAAATAATGGTGAAAATTGTCCAGTAACCATAAAATGTATCTGAAACATTTAAAACATTTGCTGTTGTAAAATTAAATTATAAATTGATGAAATAAAAAAGATTTTTTCAAAACATAAGTCTAGCATGTTCAGACTAGGTCGAGCATGGTTCAAACGCGTATGCACTGGTTACAGGTTGCATTTCTGTAAATATTGACAATGCAATTTCCCATAAGAACTCCTTTTACAACTAAAACTGTACCACTTTTACTATGAAGTTTTGAAAAAAATCATATCCTAGAATTGAAAGTTCATATGCACTACAATTTCAAATGCACTTCAAAATATAGGGCTGTGCGGCATATTTTCAACATTTATAATGCCCTGAACTTTTCAGAGTTTAAACTAACAATAATTTTCTTAACTACCCCTACCTCGAATGAAGGGTTATCACAGATTTCAATGTTTACAATATGCATATGTATATTTACTGGTAACATTCCCAAGTTATGTCTCTATGAGATGGAACACAGAGAGAATAACTGTTCAGACTGCTAGATATGGTTCGGACTACAGTAGAGTATTATCAAGCAAATTTCAGACCAATTCAGACTAGTCGAATAAAAATCAGAACCGCCGAGTACAGATAAAGGTCTAAGACTTTTACAGGTGTGTAGGGACATCTATATACAAAGTATTGCACATAATGCTTTTATTTTCTAAATATATATATAAATATATTGCATTTATATTTGAAAGCTTTCAACGTATATATAAAAATACGGCATATATATTTGAAAGTATTTAATATAAACAGAAAAACATTGTATATATATTTGTAAGTTTTGACTATGATTTGATTATTTTTTGGGGGAAAATTTAAACGTTTGGTGTGAACTCAAGAGGCGTTTTTCGTTCTCGGAAATTGGAAGTACTTTTCCAGGAATAAATGACGTTTCCGAGAAAAAAGTCTACCTTTTCGGAAATAAATACTTTACTATTGCAGGGAAAATAGTAATGGTTCTGGAAAAAATATTTGTTTATTTTTATTCCACGAAAATATTTAAGGAATACCTCTTGAAGGAAAGTAAAGTCCTAAATAAAGGCAACAGTAGTCTACCATTGTTCAAAACTCATAAATCCATTGACAAAAAACAACATCGGGGTAACAAACTAAAACCGAGGGAAACGAATTAAATATAAGAAGAGAACAACGACACAACATTAAAATGTAAAACACACACACACACACACACACACAGAAACGGACTAAGCATTAGACAAAATCCTATGAGAATAACAAATATAACATCAAAACCAAATACATGAATTTGGGATAGATAAGTACCGTGACATGTCTTATAGCAATGTGAATTCACACTCAAAAATAAGAGAAAACAAACGACACAACGGAAACACAACGTTAAAATGTAACACAACAACGAAATATAATATAACAATGGCCATATTCCCGACTTGGTACAAGACATTTTTAAAGGAATCAAGAATGTGTCCAAAGTACACGGATGCCCCACTCGCACTATCCTTTTCCATGTTCCATGGACCGTGAAATTGGGTAATTATCTAATTTGGCATTAAAATTAGAAAGATCATATCATAAGCAACAAGTGTACTAAGTTTCAAGTTGATTGAACTTCAGCTTCATCAAAAACTACCTTGACCAAAAACTTTAACCTGAAACTCCCACTTTCATTTTCTATGTTCAGTGGACCGTGAAATTGGGGTCAAAAGTCTAATTTGGCTTAAAAATTAGAAAGATCATCTCATAAGCAACAAGTGTACTAACAAGTTGATTGGACTTCAGCTTCATCAAAAACTACCTTGACCAAAAACTTTAACCTGGACGGACGAACAGAACCACAGACGGGCGGACGGACGGACGAACGGAGCCACAGACCAGAAAACATAATGCCCCTCTACTATCGTAGGTGGGGCATAAAAATAGTGAGTTGAACCTGGTTTTGTGGCATGCCAAACCTCCCTATTTTATGGCCATGTGAAGTATAACATTAAAATGACAACACAAGATTACAGGACTACAATATAAATAAATAGGAGAACACTAATAACTATGTTTCTAACACCTCTTACAAGGTCAACAGTAGTATATACATCCACCGTTTATTAGTTTTGTGGTTTTTTTTTCAACAGGGGAAGTTCATCTTATCCTTAAATAGATAAACTGGTCATTTTAACGATGAAGTTTTACAAAAAAAGTTAGCTTTAAAAGGAGATTTGGCCAAAAAAAAAAAAAAAAACTGATATTATGTCCATTCTGTATTAAAATGCTCAAATTCATATATATTAAAGATTTATCGTGCAAGATAAGAGATCATTATCGTAATGTAAAACCTAATGTACTCGTAATTGCGTGTCGATAACTTGTCAATGATATCGTACGGTTGTGTTATCCGACTAAGTAACTTGATACGGAAAAGGTTATTTTTAAATAACCATGGTCTGTCGTTTTAAAACTGTTTATATAGGAATTAGTTTAAAAGTCAAAGTTCAAAGTCATAAATGATCAAAAATAAGTGTTCCGTGAAAATTGTTTTCGCAAATCTAATTTATCCATAATTCTTTTATGTAATAAACTTATTTAAATAAATTTTGACCTTCCCTTATCTGATCACCAGCATGGCTAAAGGTATTACTCCCAAAGGTATTGTGAGGTAACACGTCCAGGTATTCAAGTCGGGCTTGTAAGTTCATGTATCGTTTACACGGCCGATAACTTGTAACTTTTCATTTTGAACTATCAGGTGTATAATATACATCTCTATCTTGTGTGTCCGATAGTGATATACTAGTCATTACTAAATTCATACGCTTGTTTGTAAATAACATTTCTGGTGTAAAGAATATTATTTATAACAATCTAAATAATTCCAATTAAAAAAAGATTTGATTAAATAAAAATCTATTCACATATTTTTTACAAGGTTAAGTTTGGGAAAATGTAAGTACTGTGATGGTACTTATTTTCGCGGGTACCAATTTTCGTGGTTTGTGAGAAATTTACTGGTTCGTGGATTTTTGAATTCGTGGTTTTAGAATTTACATAATGAATCAAGAGTGAAAAAGGCATTTCGTTGGATACTTAAATTCGTGGTTTTCATCAACCACGAAATCCACGAAAATTGGTACCCCACGAATAATAGTACTTTCACAGTATATACTCGTTGTCAATATACTTGTTGACAAAGAACAGTTTGAAGCATACCTACGCCTGGATAGAAAGTTACGGAACTATAGATAATCGCAATTTCAGTAAAATACATACATGTATGCTTGAACATAAGAAAGAAACATACAGTTTGTTTAAATTGACTAGTTCACGTATTCCAACAGCATGTAATCATTGGATGTCGATGGACTTTTGTATACCAAAAGAAGAAGACGAAGAAGAGAGCAAATTTGATTTAAATACAGGTCTATATCTAGATTGCTTTGGTCAGAGACATGAAATATATATACGTATATATGTCTCTGCTTCGGTTCATCGAAGGTATGGACATAGAAAAATCACAGATTTATATTTCAATTAAATTGTACTCGAACGAAGGAAGAAAATCGTCATCATCACAATTGTTTGGTATAGTGTATAATAATGTGAACATGGTTCTGACAGTGCTTTATTCCATATGTCCTGTTCCGACATGCACGTTATATATATGCCACTAGACGTACACTAATTATCATGGCTCTAAAGGATGTGAATATTTTCCAGGACAACTATTGAGTATCAAAGTTTCAAATTCATTTCGGGAATTATTTCCTTTCTTGGTATTCATTAACAGAAATTTAAAGAATAAACTGCTTATAGATATAGGAAGATGTGGTGTGAGTGCCAATGAGACAACTCTCCATACAAATAACAATTTAAAAAGTAAACCATTATAGGTTAAAGTACGGCCTTTAGGGGTATTCTTGCCAGTTAAAACAGACTCATGATTATATTCAAAAATAGGAAACGATGACATTAAATTGGTTCTGTCTTTTATTGAATTCATTGGTCAAATAGCTACAGTATTATACGTTGTGAAACGGAGACTATTTTAATAAGGACATTCCCGATTATGTATAAATTTTGTTTCAGTTTTTCACACATGAAAAGAACATTTGTTTGTAATTTTTCGATTCAATTTAAGAAGATCCTTGAATTTCCTGTCAAATTTTTTAAAACATCTTTTTTCCAAATAGCAAGTACAATGCGTTCTGAGTTTAAAATATTTTGATGAGAACATTTATTCCTGAATACGTAAATAAAGATCGTTTTAGATGGACCAAATTAAATAATTGCAATTTGAAATGATCTGTTTCAAATATTCAAGGTTACCGATTCTAAATTAAAATAGTATAATTTTTGGTTCATACACTCGTCTGTAGAAGGCTTTAATAATTTATAAATTTATTCAATTCAATTAACTCAGTATTTAAAAATATTTTCTCTTTATTCGTACATATTCTATTCCGCTTTGGTAGAGTTATCTTCTGATAGTTTAATTAATACATGGCTTTCAAAAGTAAAAGTTTAAGTGTTCTCGTACGTTTTTTACCTAATAAGGACAATCAAAATGCTTTGGTTAAGCCATTTCTATTTTCCACTCTTTTATGAGACATGAATAAAGGACAAGAGGTGCATATCATTTCATTTTGACACATGAATTTAGTGTCCCGACTTTAACCGAAAATTGTTTAATTCTTAGTCAATTCACTAATTTGAATTCAAATAAATAATAGCACCAAATATAATCAATATTTCCACGGCGATCTATTTTCATTTGTCACCAACTTGAATATGTATTTTAAATGTGTATATTAAATGCTACCTCTTGTTTTCTATTCCACTGATCCGAATAGACAGTCACACCTGGCAAGGTGTGCCCAAGAGGCCTGGTTAAATACCGAAGTGCAAATAACAATTTAACTTTTAACACGCCTTCTACGAGTATTGCCACAAAACCACGAATACACACATCGTATAAACTAGTCATAGCGGAGATAGTTAACGGTCAATAAGACTATAACAAAATATTGACTTTACAGATAAATGTACTTTAATTTGTTCACCTTATCAGTCCGAAAAAGCGTTAATTAAAAAAAATAATAACGTTTTGTGTGTTTTCTGCAGAAATAAATAGAAAATATACGTTTAATATAGAAACTTTATCTCATGAATGTGTACCACTGCACGTCAGTGCGTTTTATTGTCTTATTATCGGATGGTTATCAGATATATCATTAGTCATCGGCGCGCTTACTATTACGTTTAAATATGTTTAAAACCCCAAGTCTTTTAATGCTTGTATTTTAAATCCCGGCATGCAAAAACCAGGAGAAAACGTCACGACCTACAGGAAGTAGTTAATATTTTTTTTTTCATTAAATATTGAATGTCTCCTTTATTACTGCTCATATAGCGATAAAACTTTGTGAATATATATATATTATGTCCATTCCATGATGGAAATGGGGAATGTGCCAAAGAGACAACAACCCGACCATTGAAAAAAACAACAGCAGAAGGTCACCAACAGGTCTTCAATGTAGCGAGAAATTCCCGCACCAAGAGGCGTCCTTCAGCTGGCCCCTAAACAAATATATACTAGTTCAGTGATAATGAACGCCATACTAAATATTTAAACCACAAGTACAAAATCGCGAATTTCCCTTTAAAGTGCTGTTACCTTTTAATAGTTATAATTCCTGTGTTTTTCTGTCCTATACGTTCTCTCATTTATTTTTATTGTAGTCGTGGCATGTAATGTTGTCATTTTAATGTTATATTTAACTTGCCATAAAAGCGGGAGGTATGGTTGGCCACAAACTGTCCTGTACAAAGGCAGGAATATGACGATTGTTCTCGTATAGTTTATTTTTGTCTTTTGTTTTTTGTCACTTGAGTGTTAATGTTGTTTCGTTGTCGAAATGTACAATAGTGTATTTTTTATTTGCGTTATTCTCTGTACTGAATGCTCTGTTTATTATTTGAACTGTATTCCTGTCAGAAAATGGTGTAATTTTAGTGTTATATTTAACATTGCCATAAAAGTGTAAGGTTTGGCTAGCCACAAAACCAGGTTCAACCCACCACTTTTTCATTTAAATGTCCTGTTCTAAGTCAGGAACATGGCCATTGTTATATCATAGTTCGTTTGTGTGTGTGTGGTATATTTCAGTGTTGTGTTTCTGTTGTGTCGTAGTTCTCCTCGTACATTTGATGTGTTTTTATCAGTTTTAGTTTGTAACCCGGATTTGCTTTTTTTCATTGATTTATGAATTTCGAACAGAGGTATACTACTGTTGCCTTTGTTGAAGTGGACAAGAAAAGACTAGACCCCTTTGGTTGATGGAAATCTCGAATTGCCATCTATATAAAATTCAAATATGTTATCTGAAAACTTCCTGCAAGTACTGTCAGATGGAGCATCTGATATTAATTTACCAAAACATTCTTCAATGTTATTGTTTGGCTAGGTTAAACCAGCATTCTTTAAATGTTCTGTACCTAGGAAAGAAGGAATATGACAGCTGTAATCAAATGTATGATCTTCTCTAAAAGATAAGAGGAAGATACCAAAATGGACAGATTAAGTCATTAATAAAAAAAAACCGACATCGCCATGACACAAAAACAAGAACAAAAATGACCAAACACGGACAACTGTATACTAAATTCAACATTATGCATGCTGTGTTGTGTGTATTATTGTTTGTCTGGTGGTTTTTTTTTCATTTTTAGCCATGGCGTTTTCAGTTTATTTTCGACTTATGATTTTGACTTCCCTCCGGTATCTTTGTCCCTTTCTTAAGGTCAACTAGTTCTGAGTTGAAAGGTGGTAGTCCCATGTTTCTACAAACCTGAACTTTGGCAATGTCCAATTTTGTGTGTTAAAATTGTGTTCTTAAACTGCGAATCATTATTTTTTTAACAGATTTGAGAATTCTGTTGTCGTTCAAGAGACAGGGATGGGGTCGATTACTTTAAAATGTAATCGATTAAATTACAATAACTTTGCTAATAAAATGTAATCGATTACATTACAATTACACCTTATTTTATATGTAATCGATTACATTAGATTACTTATGATTACATTGTATATTGCAATATAAAAGTTTTTTTATAACTTTTTATCCTTACAAAAAGCTAATTTTGGTAATTTTTTTAAAAACCTTAATTTATTTATCTTATTCAAAAGAATTTATAGACAACTTGTACATTACAACATGTGTAACTTGATAAAATAGCTATAGACAAGTGTCCTTTCTCTGTGTAAAAGATATAACTTATTTTTTTCTACAAATTTTAACCAACTGCCTAATTAACAAAAAATCTGAACAAATAAGGAAAAATTAATTAAATATAGTTTTATTGTCTGTTGGGACATAATTGACACATCCATTAATGTTTTACAGGTGTTAATCACTACTTCCATTTTTTTAAACAAACAACAGGTGAGCTTGGGTATTAAAATTTTATTGTCTTAATAACAATATCAATAAAGTTAGAAGTGGTTGATTGTCATTATTTGTTTGAAAATTTGTAATACTTGATCTAATTAATACTTAATAGAATTATTGCCAGGTGAAAACACAAAACAACTTTGTAACTTAGGAAAGTATATACATTTTTCTTTAAATTAAGAAACAGTTTATTGTAATAAAAGATATTTTGTATTGATGAAACTTCTGACGTCACCTATTGTTTACTGTGCACATTGTTTGTAATATTATGAGATATGTATACACTGTACATGTACTTGTTTAGTATATTGATGAGCCGTAAGGCTCAAAGTTAATTAAGAATAAAAATTAGAAAGCACATATTATACATCAATTTATGAGAAACAAAATTTATTAAATGTGTCTATAAATGAAATCTGGTTTTAACTTCCATTTTGAATTAAGTGGGCTCATATATTTATTTCGACCATCAAAGTCGAATTGGAACTAAATGTTTTCTGCATTTGAATTTCAAAGTAGTTATGTAAAACTATTTGGTAAACTTATATTAAATTGGAGTTACTATCAGAAGTTTTCAATCAACCTGATCAATGGAGAAATAAAAATGCAATCAAGGCATATTCTTGTATCATAAGTGCTCACTCTCACAACAAAATATTAGAGAAGCAATTTCCTTCAGTAAACAGTTAAAAATATAAAACACTTGGTTATACAAATTTGTTATATAGATGATACAATTTATCTCATTAAACAAGGTTCCATCATTGTGAATACTAGTTTCAATATTTTTCATTCAGGTTTTACATTTTCTTATTTTCATCTTGTCTATCACAAACTATTTTCATATATATACAAGATTTGTAATCAGCAAGTAATCATATGAATGTAATCTTAAAGTAATCTAAAAGTAATCATGATTACACCTGTTTTTTGCAATGTAATTGATTACATTACGACTACTTGTAATCAGAAATGGCATGATTACTGATTACATAGCAAAATGTAATCGATTACAGCTGATTACGATTACCCCATGCCTGTCTAGAGATAATCCAGTTTGAAATTTTGCAAACGGAGTTGGGGGACGATGACGGGTACATGTTTTTTTCTGAATCAACAACAGCTAGATACCTGAAATTTTAAGAATTTGAAGAGTTTGACACGGTTATGTTTGTTAAACATTTAACATTCAAACAAACAGGATGAACCAAATGTTTTGCACTGACTTGATAAGTTTTATTAGTTCAATGATACAATTGATATTGCATCATATTTTTAGGGCCCCGCCACTAAGTGGTCGGGGACATATAGTTTTCCCTTGTCCAAAATTCTGTAATTCCGAAATTCCGTCATTCCGTCATTCCGCAACAAAAATTATAACCGCTTCAGATATTTGGCTGATCTATGGAATGTTAGTTCTCAATGATGTGTTACAGTTATACGGACTTTTTTTCTAAACACTTTCAGATATTGGGATGATTTGTGGAATGTGAGTTAACCAAGATGAGTTATGGATCAAGTGTAACTTTTGTTTTGCTAAGCTTATTTTTGTCGAATTACGAGCTTTGGACTTTGAAATTGAAAATCACAGTTATACACCCTTTTTTCTAAACGCTTTCAGATATTGGTTTTTGTTTGTGAGTCACTCATGATGAGTTACAGATCAAGTTTAAGTTTGGTTCCACTCATTTTTGCTATAATTTCGGGCTTTGGACTTGATAATTTTTTGAAAATCACAGTAATACGGACCTTTTTACTAAATGCTATCAGATATTGGGCTGATTTTTGGTATGTGAGCTAACCGTGATGAGTTACAGATCAATTTTAAGTTTTGTTCCACTCCGCTAATTTTTGTCAAAATTAAGGGTTTACAAATTTGAAAAATGTTGAAAATAAACTCATCACAGATACCAGGACTAAATTTAATATATACGCCAGATGCGCGTTTCGTCTACAAAAGACTCATCAGTGACACGAAAATGACATTTATAGTACATACATTTTCCTATACGCCTTCAGATTTTGAGCTGATTTCTTTATATGTGAGACAACCAATATGTTTGTGTTCACATGTGTTATTGAAATTGCAGATTTTTCAACTTTTGGAGACAGGGCCATTTGTGTCCCTTTGACACATCTATAAAAAAAGAAGATGTGGTATGATTGCCAATGAGACAACTGTCCACAAGAGACCAAAATGAAACTGACATTAACGACTATAGGTCACCCTACGGTCTTCGACAATGAGCAAAGCCCATACCGCATAGTCAGCTATAAAAGGCCCAAATAAGACAATGTAAAACAATTCAAACGAGAAAACTAACGGCCTTATTTATATAAAAAAAATGTTTTACTTTCAAAAATGTGGTTATTTGGTAAGTCTACATGATCTCTGATCGAAATGCAAAGTTTAACTCCCACCCTTTTGTACCCATTGAGAAGGATGTGTTTTTTTAGTTAAAAAAATAATACTTCTAAAATAAGGTTGTCGCTTATCAAATTAAATTCTATGAAGGATGCATTTTAAATGTCAAGTAAACGTCCCCTAAATTGGTTTGAGTTTGGTCCTTCAGCGAAAAAACTAATTGTCTTCTAAGTTAAGGTAGTTGTATATGAAATGACAGGTAATGATATGTACATTTTTAGTATTAACTTCCTGTCCTCCAAAACATAATTATGTTGGGTTATTAAGTGCTATTATCAAATTTCTAGAAGTAGCGTTGTTGCATATCAAATAAAAAGTCAGTGTCTACATTATATATACCATACTTTCGATCTCGAAAATTAAGTTCGATAAAGTCATTTGGTGCGAACAGAGAAATGTTGGACAACAGGTCAAACTGTGTTTTAATAAGATTTAGAGTCGGAGCTTACACACTTTGAATAAAGAAAAGGGTCGTTACTTTTAATATTAAACTAGAAAAAAGAATATGCAAACTCTGTAATGAGGAAATGAAAAATGAGATACATTTTCTTTTAGCATGTAAAACTTTGTGTAATGTTAGAAATCCTTTTTTTTTAGCAAAATTAAGAGCAAAATGAAAAAAAAAATAATTTAAAACTGGATAACAAATGTCTTTTTATTTGGTTTATAAGAAATGAAGATAAAAACATTTTGATAATAATTTGTCAATTATTAGAGGTTTTAAATATAAAAAGTAATACAATATTCAATTGGATGTCTCTATATATAAATATATAGGAATAATATGTATGATCATATATGCATGCTCATTAGTTATTTCTTTTACATTTAATGGATTATCAGTATACTATGAGGTGTGCTGTCCAATAAACGGACTAGAGTAACACACAAATTGGTTATAATATATTATATATTTTTTATTATTACAAATTGCTTACTTTATTTGCTTTGATGTTTTACATACATCAAATTTTATTTGACAATCGCCAATGGCAGTCAGCAGGGTTAAAGAACATCAGTTGTTCGACCTGTTAGTCAAATGCGTTTTGTTTAAATATACTTTTTCACTTTTTTTGGTCTTTTGGAAAATGTTGTTTGTGCTGTTTTTAGACCCTTCTACAACGAAATTTGTTTTACATACACACGTATAAAAATTGCGTGTTTTATCCAACGCAATCATAGGTTTGATTTGATTTTAATTTAATACTAAACAGAAAAAAAACATTTAACTTGTGGCCACCAACATACGGTGTAAATATATATTATGTGTGTGTGTGTGTTTCGAGATCGAAGTTAGAAGAAATATTTAATTCTTCCAAAAAAAAACACGACGGGTGGGGGAAGTTGGAACAAATGTATGTTATTTAAAAAAAAGTGTATTGGTCTCGCCTTGATGAAGTTAAAAATCGAAACATAGGTATGTTGTTTCCGTCGGCGTCAACAATGTTTGACCACATGTGGTATGTCAATGATATTTGGTATGCCGTTGTATTGACACACCTCATTTCCATAGCGAATATTTTCCCTGTCCACTTTAGTCATAGTCTAATGACTGTGAAACAATAGATTATTTTACATGTACAATGTTTTAGTTGTGATAAGGTCAGTTTATGTGTAAACACTAGTGGGAGGTCAAGGATATTTGGTATGCAGTTTTAAAGTTGACTAGTATTTGTCGCCACTCTCGTATCAGCATTGCTATATCTCATTTCCTTGGGGAATGCTTGGTTCTGTTCCCTTAGTCATGGAACAACGACTTTTGAAATTTTGCCCAGTTTACATGAACTAGTTTTGTATACGTTCAGTTCAAGGAGAACCATTAGTGGTATGCCAATGTTAATTTGTATTCAGATGTATAAGCTTTTGCATAGATCATTTCATTGGATAATATTTGGTCCAACTCCCTCAATCGCATCTTCACTAGGCAATGGTTACGATCCACTACACTTATCTCCACCATTGGCAGATAAAGTCCACATTTGTGATAACAATGTTACGCCATCTATCGGAAGAATGAAGTCACGCCCATTCCGAATACATAATTCTTGACCAATGGTAGCACTTGAACTCTTCAATTTGGAGGTAAAAACATGGTAGCGTATAGATTCTACATACTTGGTAAAGCAGGAAACGTTGACATCCATACATGTGTACAAGAAACATACACAGAATCTTTCAAGTTGTCACTAAATGTAGTCGTTTGATTAGGGATGTAAAGGCAATTAACACGTGGCAATTGTTTACGAACACTTTCTACATTTACACGTGATCGTGTAATAGTCGCTTTTTGATTGGATGCAAGTTTCGACTGCAACCAATAAAAATCCTTACCTTGAGTCTCCGAAATTCTATCTTAATCCATCAAGGATGGAGAGAAGGGGAGTGGATCGTAACCCTTGGGTAGCGAAGATGTCTCAATCATGGTCTATTGACTCTTGCTTATTTTACATGTATTAGTTCGTGATTAGAACTACTAATGTTAAGTCAATGATATTTGGTATGCATTTTTGGTTATTTCCCAATATCGTTTTCATGAAAATTATTCATCATTTGCATAACTGACATGTTAAGATATTGCTATTTGAATTTAAACATCTGCATTTTCAAAATTATAAATAGGCGATACCTTTCTCAGAGATAACAGTTCATTTTTTGCAAATTCATAAAACAAGGCACATAGCAATGGATGGTAGGTACTTTAAAAACCGTGCTATATTGATTTGGAGAACTTTGAGAGCTCCAAAGATGTCACAATTGCGCTTAAATTATAGGCGAAAATGGACTTGTTAAAACTATGAATCTATGAATATAGCTTTGTCGAAGACATGATGAAAATCAATTTTTTGAATAAGAAATAGTTGTTTACTAAAAGTGAAAATAATGTTCGCGATATTTATATAAGCCGTACTATCAACCGGTGTGTACAACTGATTTTTCTATAACATAGAAGACGAGACACGAAATCATGTTGGTGTCATTTGTCTCTATTTATTTACTAACTTTATGCATAATGTAGGGAAAATTGAGACATCAGGAACTTATATAGTTATCAGCAAGACACGACCTACAAATAGGTCATCATGTTCGAAATCGTCAGACTACTCTTTATTGGAGTTATTGCACTTGAGTTAGGATTTTTATCTTTTCTTTTTTGTTTTTTTGCCTTCAACATGTATCTGGAAAATGTTAAGAAAATAGATAAAAACTTAAATCAGCAAAACTGATTACAAAGTCTTAATCTACAAATAAGTCAGATAGCCGAAATAAACAGTGAACTCCTTGTAGGAGTGTTGCTTTTTAATGACCATTTTTACGTATTTGCCTTCTTTCTTAAAACATATTGATAGATGTCAACTTTAAATACTAGTAGCACAAATTATAGGGAAGACAAGATCTTCCAATAAATAAAATTCCGCTGAAACTAAGGTTTACTGTTTGAAGAAGTAACGGCCTTACGGATGTACTTAGGTGAGGTTTTGGAATTTGTGTCAAATGTTCGTACTCCTTGGTGTTTTTCCATATATTACAATGTAAAATAGTTTGCCCAATAACACCCATTTATTTTTTTATATAAGACTTAATAGCTCATGGAAGGTCATTTACCAAAAATTTAGAAAATTTTTGATCTTCTTTCTTTTGTTTTGAGATCCAAATAATACCAATGCAAATATAAGGTAAAAGTCCAAGTCAGCCTTTTCTAGCCATATTTGAAATCTCAAATATCTCGAAAAGAAGGTCCATGAACTATCAATATTTTTAGCTTATCTTGATCCTTAATTGATGCTCTACCAGCTTATAGTATCATTTTTAATTTCTTAACTGATTAATTTTTACCGAACCTCAACTAAATACATCCTTAAATGATATTTTTATATTCTAGTCCAAATGTTGGAGAGAGTCCGTTGTTAAAGATACTCATAGACAAAGTTGAGCGACACAGGTTCTTAAGAGCGTCTAGCTTTAAATTATTGTCCACCTGGTATCTTTTTATATATATTGTTTTATATATATTTATAGGATAATTGCAATCATTAGCCGATAATTGTGTATCAATATAGATAAAAAACATTAAATTGTGTAATTTACGATATGTTTACCACTAATACTAATCTATCAGAATTAATGTCTTACAGGTCAACTATGGAAAACGTCAACAGTATGGCAGTTGTTAAGAAACTCAACACTGGTACAGAAAGAAAAGACCTAATGGTTTTAAAAGTTGATTCGATGTGCAATTGGGAACATTTTTTAATGCCTGCTCCTACGTCAATAGCTATTCTCGGTCAACTTATGGCTATAGCAACAAAAAAAGATTTCAGTTTAGACAAAAAAATACCAGAAGGCGGCTTTAAGTTCGTCAAGTATCCAGGTTCCTTTCGAGCATGTCTGGTTCAAATAAGTAACTCCGGCTGTGAGGCATTCATGGAAGCTCATAAAAGTATGGATAAAATACGGATGTATACCATGCAGTTTCAAGAAAACATTAGACAGGCCGTTAATATTTTGATCAAAGGATCCGAAGAGGAAAAAACCAAGGTTCTTCCAGGAATGTTTGAAGATATGAAAAGCGATGCTGATAGATGTCTCCATCTAGCTGAAGGAACTGAAAAAAAGTTTTACCATGTGATGCGTCTTGTAGATGAAACGTCGGAAGCATCCGCTGCTGTAAAGGGAGTTTATGAAGATGGCCTAAAGGAAGCACTTGAAAAAATGAAATTATTGCAAATGGAAGAAAAACTAATAGAGACAAGAAAACAGGAAATGGAGGACGAAAAGAAGCGAGTCATTGAAGATTTAGGGAAAGCAAAAACTGCGCTGGACAACAGCATTGGCCAAGTACCAGGAATAGGTTCAATGCTAGTAATGAATACAGTTGAAGAAGGGCTGAAAATAGCAACTGGCGCAATGAATTTATTTGGTCAATACAAAATGATGGGTATTTCAGGAGGATTTTCGGTTATATCAAGCCTTTGTAAAGGGAACTCAGGAGAAACTTCTCAATCAGCAGACAAGTCAGAAAAAACCACTGTGAGAGATGATCAGCACAAACCAGAATTTAATGCGGCATACCAACATGCAAACGAAATTCATTCGTGTATCGAGACCATGTACGAGATGTTTACGGACAGTACGGATTCAAAGGGGAAGCCAGATATGAGAGTTGACTTAGACGAGCACAAAAAGACGCTAAACGGAATAAAAGATGCATTAACAAAATTTAAAGATGAATTCAAGAAGTCTGAATTTGCAAAGAGTCAATCAGTTATGGAGACTAAGACAACATGCAAAAAGGGAATTGAACTTTGCGAAGAAATGATAAAGATTAAAAAGAAAAACGCAATTGAACTTTTCCAAAAAGTGGAAACATTAAAGGCTGAATCAAAAGGGTTCCAACTTAAAGCACGAATTTATTTTCAATGCAGTCCAGTTTCCATTCCAAGCACCGCAACATTGCAAACAGGACAGGGATCTAAAAGAGCAATTGAACTAGCCAGCGAAAATGCAAGGTATGAAGTTGAAATCCGAAGAAAAGAGCTTGACGACGCCAAAAGAGCTAGGGAACAATTTCAAGATGAAGTAAGAAAAATGGACGAAAAGCAGAATAGTGTTCTTGAGGGTCTTAGCAAGACCAACATCGACAGTATCAATTTTGAAGAGATACAGAAGACCCTCAAGGAAGGATTAATAGTCTTGTCACAATTAAAAGAACAATGGAGCAGGCTAGTTCTTTTTTTCCAAAACATCACCAGTGGAATTGATGTATGTCTAAGTCAGAAAACCTATAAGCTAGACAGACGTTTGAGGGATAGTGGATATAGCGTAGGTCATATGACTAGGGATGTCGTTTTAGAAATGGCGGCATCAGTGAATTCTGTTGCATACGCCGTTGAACTGATTGCAAAAGCATACACGGACATTTCCAAAAAACACTTGATTCCAAATACGGCTTCACTGGTAGAACTGATCGCTTATGATCCATCAAAAGAAGGTGAACTTTTAAACCAACGACGACGACAGATTGACGAAAACTGTAAAGAAGCTAAAGCAGAAATTCGGGCTTTAGCAGAAAAAAGTAGGAAAGATATGGAACAAAAAATTGATTGCATGTACGAACGTTTGGAAGAACAGCTAAAAAGCCTCCCGCCACTTCCACCAGTGAAAGAAAAGGAGATCAAAGAGAACGTTGAAAAAAGTGACATGAGTGAAGATGATTACATCTAGTTTTTTTTTAAATCGATTTATCATAAATATTGCTTTATTGTATATTGTTTTTGTATTAAAAAGATAATCGATTTCTACATTAAGTGGCACGACAAACATGTACAGCAACGTAATAGATATTTTAGTGAATGTGCTTTTAATTTTTTTTTTCATAACAAACACCTTGATATGTGAAAATTAATGTGTGGTCCCTATTTTCTGTAGATATTGCTCTTGAATTGTCAAAATAAAACTTGTCGCTGTATTTGAGTAATACGTTAATGTTGTCTTCGGTCCATCTTACTTCATTACCGGTTTCAATATATCGTAAAATACTTCAAAAGATAAATTAATAACAATTTATTCAATTATTACTTAAAGTCAAAATAATTATCAAACTCTTATTTGGCTTTTGCTGAATGCTATAAAATGGAACGAACATCCAATCATAAAATGAAATATATATATTTATCTATCTTTTGGTGAGAACGGTAACACGGAAGGTAAAGTGTCCGGCGAGGATCGTGGTTTTTCGAGTGATTCGGTACTCTTTTTTCAAGTGTAGTTCGGGCATTTTCGAGTGAAAAAACATGCGGTAGGGTCAATTAACTGCTAATTCGTAATTATAATACATGTTTCATAACTACCCAACTTATTCTGATTACTAAACATATTTTAATAGCCAGACTATTTGCTGGGTATAATTCACGAAGATTCACGTCGATATAAAGTTATACAATTTAATAAACGAGCCAACAAGAATATACACGATGTAACAATATTGAGTCCGGTGTTTACGGTTTCGGGAACCTTTCCAAAACTGAATATAAATTAGTTTTAAGAAGTATATAAAACAGAATAATAAAGAATTGCATGTAACTACGGATTAAGAAATAATGGTTCATTTGTTGAGATAATCTGCTCAAACTGTCTTTGACATGTAGATACGAAGTCCTTTTTGTGATTAGTAGAAACCTACATTTTTAAACAAAAGATAATTGTGTAGGAATATTTGAGCTATTAATGACAATTAAAAGATATAATAATTTAAGTCAGAATGATGATATTCCACATAATTAACAAGCTTTCAACCGGCCATACTTCCCCCTCTCGTCCAGAATCACGTGCAAGGGATTTGAAGTTTTATAACTAAAATCTGCTTCCACGGTATTGATAGTAACGTCTGTTTTGATGATTATTTCCGGAACATTGTTGAGTTTTGTTTCTTAATTGTTCTAGTTCATATTTGTACTTTCGGCAAATTCCCTTTATATCAAGTTCACTTTTTGTAACTATATTGTACACTTTTGAAATATCATGACAATGTAATTTTCAATTTTCTTTTTCGACTTTTATCTCAGCAATATGGTCTGCTATTTTACTCTTCTCTCATATTTTTGTACGGTGTGGTCCAGTTAGATAATTTTAGCGTCTCGGTTTTTAATTGTTTTACGAATCTTCCGAACTGTTTCTTGTTCTTCTTGCAATTCCATCAATGTAGATGTATGGTTGAAACTTTCGTTTTTAAAGTTTCAATTTAGTCCTTAGAAAACAATAACTACTGACAGTTGAAATGAAGACGGTAATCCCGTTTTGTTAAATGGAAATTCCAGAAGTGTCCGTTTTCGATCAAAATAATCTTGAATTCTTTTAAAATCCCTTTCCTTTTTCTTAATTGATTTCTTATTGGTACAATTTTCTGTTTGTGTCAAAATTGAAGAATTTAAAATTTCTTGCAGCACACAAACTCTTGTTGGTATGCTGTTTTCCACACATTCTGATAAGCTCCTTTCTTCATGCAGGAACTTCTTAGGAAGAAAGATAAGAAGTTAGCAATATCCTTTAACTCTACTTTCCGCTATATAGATGATGTTCTTTCACTAAACAATTCAAAATTTGGTGACTATGTGGAACGCATCTATCCAATCGAACTAGAGATAAAGGATACTACAGATACAGTTAAGTCGGCTTCATATCTTGACTTACATCTAGAAATTGACAATGAGGGTCGGTTGAAAAGAAAACTTTACGACAAAAGAGATGATTTCAGCTTTCCAATTGTGAACTTTCCATTTCTAAGTAGCAACATTCCAGCAGCACCTGCATACGGGGTATATATCTCCCAATTGATACGATATTCCCGTGCTTGCATTTCCTATCATGATTTTCTTGATAGAGGTTTGCTGCTCACAAGGAAGCTATTAAACCAAGAGTTCCAAATGGTGAAGTTGAAATCATCCCTTCGTAAATTTTACGGACGCCATTACGAGTTGGTTGACCGTTATGGAATAACCGTTTCACAAATGATATCGGATATGTTCCTTACGTCGTAACTACAATCCCCTTCCCTTTCATGAATATGACCTACCGAATTAGACTATTTACCGGATTTGTAATCACTTAAGCAACACGACGGGTGCCACATATGGAGCAGGATCTGCTTACCCTTCCGGAGCACCTGAGATCACCCCTAGTTTTTGGTGGGGTTCGTGTTGTTTATTCTTTAGTTTTCTATGTTGTGTCGTGTGTACTATTGTTTTTCTGTTTGTCTTTTTTATTTTTAGCCATGGCGTTGTCAGTTTGTTTTAGATTTATGAGTTTGACTGTCCCTTTGGTATCTTTCGTCCCTCTTTTATTACCACTGGGTCGATGTCTCTGCTGGTGGACATTTTGTCCCCGAGGACATCATCCGCCCAGTAGCAAAACTACAATTGCATGAACTTACGAAGATTAAACAGGAAACTGGCTCGGACGTCGCCCAGTATAAAAAGGTCCGAAACAGACGTCACCATGGACACGGTGTCGTCTGATACGGCAGGTGTCCCCTCATCACCAGACATGACAAATATCTCAAACACGACTCATTCAGATCATCGTCCTAGTGACAATAGCAATATTACACATATACAGCCATGTTCAGTTCTCCTTAAAGACATTTTGGTGTTTGATGACACAGTACAACACTGTCGCATTTCAAAATGTGAGACCACAGGCTGCAAAACTTGTGCTATTTTAATTACAGATGCTAAATTCACTAGCAATTTGACCAAGAAGTCATATTTTACCAGAAGTTACGATGATCTGAATTGTAAATCGATAAATGTCGTCTACGGATTAGAGTGCAACGTTTGCGGATTGGTATAAATCGGTGAAACGAAAGGAAGGCTTAACAAACGTATGTGCGGTCATAGATCAGACATAAACCTTAATGCTAACGACATTCTATACCAGCATTTCAATCAGCCCGATCATTCCATCGTTTCTATGACAGTTCGCATTATCGAAAAGATATACCATAGCTCTAACAATCCTAATCTTTCAACGACTCTCCGTAGACAAAAAGAAGACTACTGGATTAGACAATTGGGAACTGCAACACCTTATGGCTGCAATGACAAAATTGATGGTATAGGTATTCTATCTAGTCCTTCGTGTAACTCGGTGAATGTGATGAATATTTTCAACTCGACTCCTCGACGTAGACGCAGTCATGGTCATCGTCATTATACATCACCTTCTCTGCATGATGTCTCTATTAATGACTTGCTGCCATTCATACAAAAGCCGTTAGGTATTCATCACATTCGCACGAAACTTTATTCATTACCCCTTTCGAAACTTCATTCTCTGTTCAATTTATGTTTGGAATCCACTGTTACAAACCCTCATTCAAACCAATACAAACTTGAAGCTATAATTTCGGATATTGCAAGTCACAGACTTTTCAAGCCAGTTCGCATTGGAAAAGATGAAAAAGAGAAAAGATCTTTTCTTAATCTTTCCTTTGCCAACAAAGGTCTCGATGGCGTCAACCTAGGTAATATCCTTCATCATAAATTAGTGCAATCGAAAATACCTCCTTATTTCAAAGACCAGTCTGTACTAATAATTTCTTATACCTATACCAAACCTATTGCAACTAAAATTTTCAATTACAAACGCGTTTTGCAGGATCTCGATATTGACGACTTCAAGTCTAAACCTCCTGATTGCACTTGTGCTAGTTCCAAATTCACATATAATCCTGCTGGCCACGTTATTACCGGTGACCTTAACATTGTTAATAACACTTCTCTACGAAATGTGTTATCGAAAGGTCCCAAATATCGTGAGCCTAAATCCATCAGTTGGAAATACAACTTTAAAATTTTGATGGATTCAGTCGAGGATTATGCCAGGCAATGGGCTAAGCGCGAGAAGGAAGACGTAGACACTCTTTCCGAATGGATTAAGGCAGTGAGGTCGTTGATACAAATCAGAATTAAGAAACTGAATGGGTCCATCAATGCCCATGCTACGTCAATCTTTAAAGACCCAAATGTTGCAAAACACCTATCCGACCTCCATGACAAATATGTTGTTGTCCCTGCAGATAAAGCCCCAAATAACATCGTTTTTGTGTGTAAAAGTCACTACATCAACTGCTTGATAAACGAATTAGGTATTGACAATTCACTTGGTAACTCAACATATACCCTCACGACACTTACCGAAGAGGAAATCCTGGATAATCATAGGTCTGTTCTATGTTCCTTTGGAATTTCAACCAAAGATGAAGAACTGGATCTTCCATCACTGTATTGGATACCTAAACTACATAAGTGTCCTTTCAAACAACGGTATATTGCTGGGTCTTCCAAGTGCTCCACGAAACCTCTTTCTAAATTATTAACATCTATTTTATCAGCAATCAAAGACGGGCTTCAAAGTTATTGTGAAACTGCCTATTCTAGAGGTGGCGTGAATCAGATGTGGATACTTAAAAATTCAAAAGATCTTTTAGAGTACATACAATCTAACTCTCTTTCATCTTGTAACAGTATTAAAACATTTGACTTTTCTACCCTGTACACAAGTATTCCACATTCCAAACTAAAAGACAAATTGAAAGAGTTGATATTACTTTGCTTCATAAAAAAGAATGGCCAACGTAGATACAAGTATCTTGTCTTAGGGAGGGATAAATCCTACTTTGTAAAGAATCACTCTGATTCTAACAAAAAATTCTCTGAAACTGATATTATCAAGTTGCTTGATTTCTTGATTGACAACATATTTGTTACGTTCGGAGGACGTGTTTTTCAACAGACTGTCGGCATTCCAATGGGAACAAACTGTGCCCCTCTACTCGCCGACTTGTTTCTTTATTATTATGAGGCTGACTTCATGCAGGAACTTCTTAGGAAGAAAGATAAGAAGTTAGCAATATCCTTTAACTCTACTTTCCGCTATATAGATGATGTTCTTTCACTAAACAATTCAAAATTTGGTGACTATGTGGAACGCATCTATCCAATCGAACTAGAGATAAAGGATACTACAGATACAGTTAAGTCGGCTTCATATCTTGACTTACATCTAGAAATTGACAATGAGGGTCGGTTGAAAAGAAAACTTTACGACAAAAGAGATGATTTCAGCTTTCCAATTGTGAACTTTCCATTTCTAAGTAGCAACATTCCAGCAGCACCTGCATACGGGGTATATATCTCCCAATTGATACGATATTCCCGTGCTTGCATTTCCTATCATGATTTTCTTGATAGAGGTTTGCTGCTCACAAGGAAGCTATTAAACCAAGAGTTCCAAATGGTGAAGTTGAAATCATCCCTTCGTAAATTTTACGGACGCCATCACCAGTTGGTTGACCGTTATGGAATAACCGTTTCACAAATGATATCGGATATGTTCCTTACGTCGTAACTACAATCCCCTTCCCTTTCATGAATATGACCTACCGAATTAGACTATTTACCGGATTTGTAATCACTTAAGCAACACGACGGGTGCCACATGTGGAGCAGGATCTGCTTACCCTTCCGGAGCACCTGAGATCACCCCTAGTTTTTGGTGGGGTTCGTGTTGTTTATTCTTTAGTTTTCTATGTTGTGTCGTGTGTACTATTGTTTTTCTGTTTGTCTTTTTTATTTTTAGCCATGGCGTTGTCAGTTTGTTTTAGATTTATGAGTTTGACTGTCCCTTTGGTATCTCTCGTCCCCCTTTTTTTTTCTCTCTTGATTAAAGCGAAACGGCGAACAATTACACATCCACTGTGGTCTCAAGGAATATCGGTAATAAACAATTGTATTTAATAGTACTGTCCAACTAAAGTTCGTCCGAACTATACAAATTCTGGGGTAAACTATTCACTTGTCCTTGTGGGCAATTTCCCTTGGCTGCGATAGTAACGGAATATTGTGTTGATCTATAAAAGATAACACTCACGAATCTCTAACACCATGTATAGCCAGACTATTTGCTGGGTATTAAAATGAAGTCGGTATAAAGTTTAACAATTTAATAAACGATGTTACAAGAATAAGTTCGGTGTTTAGGGTTTCTAGAACCTTACCAAAACTGAAAATTAATCATTTTTAAGAAGTATATAAAACAGAATAATAAAAAAATACATGTAACTTCGGATTTATCAATTATTGTCCATTGTTGAGATACGAAGTCCATTATCGGATTAGTAGTAACATACAATTTTTAACCAAAAGATAAATGTGTGAGAATATTTGAGCTAGTAATGACAATTAAAAGATTAGATAATTAAAGTCAGAAAGATGATTTTCCAAATAATCAACATGCTTTTCATCTGGTCATATTTTGATCAACACAGAAGCACAATTTGCATGTATCTAACAAAAACAATGAGTGTGTATTTGTGTCCGGGCTTTTTCGAGAGCAACTTTGAAATCGTCCGAGTTTTTTATCAAATGGTTCGGGTATTTTTAAAGAAAATTTTCATCAAACAAAGGTATACTTGACCTGAAAATAAATGACTTTTTCAAGTTTATAACTGTAATCAAGTGAAGGACAGTATCATATTTTCCACACAAATAACACAACCATATTACTACCGTGACGTATTATATTAAATTATTGGTTCCGTTATAAAAAGAAGGTCTTCAGAACATAGTGCAGGGGACTCATAATCTTTTCAACTTCATTTCGTTGTTCTTTTGTTGTCACAGCTAATAATATTTTTCGTTGTGAACCCCAGAGTTTTTATATGGAACGTATTATGTATAAAAAAGAATATGTCGTATGATTGCCAATGAGACAACTGTCCACAAAAGAACAAAATGACACAGACATTAACAACTATAAGTCACCTTACGGCATTCAACAATGAGCAAAGCCCATACCATTTGTATACCATTGTCCGTTCGTCGTCACCAAATCGGAAATAATTCAACAATGCTGTAACCAATTTACATGAAACATCGGAGAATTGTTTATATCTATTAGGGTATCCTTCCTTTCTGATTTTATAAATTTTAGAGTTGACGTTTCCGAGTTATATGATTTTATGAAACAAACTAAAGACTATAAAGAGCCTGTGTAGCTCAACTTGGTTTATGTGTTGCAGTGCATATTAAACAAAGGAAACTATTCAACATTGAAGACATGAATAGAATTCATGACACAATTCTCTGTTTTGGTGATGGTGAATTGCTTTTATTTCTTACTTTACGCAACATTCTTGCTGTTTACAGTCATCTCTTTCTATAATGAACTTGGTCAGTACATTCAGAGGAAATGATTTTTGTAAAAATTAAAGGACGACGAAGACGGGTAGCGACGAACGCCGATCACTTGCCGTTCGTCGCTACCCGTCTTCGTCGTCCTTTAACTTTTACAAAAAAATCTTTTCCTCTGAATGATGGGAAAATCTCACATGACCCTTTTGGTCCAACTGTGCTAGAAAAGGATGATTTTACAGTTGTCAGACAATATTTTAAGAGTGCTTTTTAGAATTTTTCACAAAACTTTGGTGACTGGTTTACATAGATTAAGGTAACCTACCTTCAGTTTTAACTAAGTTTGTTATAAGCCATTGAGAGTGAGAACGGATATCGCTTGATATCAACTCTTGTTTTTAAATTTCAATATAATACGACGAGTTTATTCTATTTGAACGGTATCCTATTCTCACAAGAGTGTTAAACATATTTGTCGTAATACGATCATTACTACCATTGTGTTAAATAAAAAAAAAAAATACGCAAATCCTTGGTGCAGTATTCTTCGCATCAAATATACATCTTTGACACATTCCCCATTTTCATTCTCAATTCATCGTCGTAACCTTTGAAGTTCATCAATGACCTAAAGAATAGCCAATGAGATGTCGTAATATCATCTTATGATTGTTGATCAGCAAATCAAGTTAACGCATATTTTCGTATTCCTTTTTCGTATTATACTCTGTGCAGTGTGATACGAGAAATGTAAATTCTGCAAGATATAGACAATAAGCCACAACCATAAGAAAAAAAACTTTATTCTTTGAAAACGCTATATTTGTAGCATGCGCTCATGGCGCAGCTGTTAATCAAAAACGCAGTGAGAAACCTACTGGACAGCAGAGAAGAATCTGAAAAATGCTATGTATTAAGAAATATTTAAATGAGAGAAATCTGCCCCCTCATCCACAAAAAATAAAAATGAAAAAATACACACACTTAATCATTGAAGTTTTATTCCCATTTACAATAAAATTTGAATTAAATTTCGTAATTTTATTGACAGTTGACAATGAAATGAATAGTTTATCAGAATTAACACACGATATGTACGTACGTCTCAATCCAAATTGTCTATGCTTACATTAGATTTTTGGTATCATGAATATACAATGATCATGCAAATTAAATTTATAAGAAGTGACAAACAACAATATATACAAATGAAAGATCTTTGTTTATAAAGATTAAGCGTAGTACACCATTATCAAACTGACGAATGCATTGTTTTCGTGCCTTATAAAGTACATATTTTGAACTTTTTTTAATTCCTTTTAAACGAAAATGCACACACATTTAACATTTCAAGCTATAGGATATTTGTAGAATCACTCGATAAAACACGGACGCACTCAAAATAGCCCCAACTGCTCTCTAAAAAAAACCCGACCACATAGAAATGAATTTAGTCTCAAAATGTCGTTTTCAATGCAATAACAAGAATTTTTGTAAAGTGTCTGTATATCTAAGGAAACAAGGACTCCGTGTATGCATTTCCATCGACATTTGCATTGGTATGTGTATAAAATTGGTTTTAACAAATAATATCGGATTGATAATATATTTTATCTTTTAATACTAACACCTTGTATATCCTTGTATGTTTAACTCAAGCTTTTCTACCACGTCTTTTTAGAAAGAAAGTCTGCTTGTTTACATTTTTTTTTATCATAATCACTCGAAAAAAAAAGTGGTCACACTCGAAAAAGTCCGATCAAATCACTCGAAAAACAACGATCCTAGCCGGACACTATACCTACCGTGGGTAAATTAAAACAAAAACAAAATGTAAAAAAAGTGCCGTTTTGAATGCTTCGTTAATATTCAAGCTCAGTTGGTTAATACTCCACACTCCGTACATATTACGACAACAACCTTAGAATTGAAGAGAAACGTTATTTTAAAATAAGGAGAGAAGATGGGCCTTGCAAACGATGCAATGTTCATGAAAACGAGGAGCCTTTCTTCTCGAGGAGCTAAAGAAAGACATTAAGAGTATATCTATTTTAAAATTTTAACTGGGATTATCAATTTAAAACGTCACTTTAAAAAAAAAATAGTTAAATAATTAAACCATTTAGGGTGCTATAAACAGTTTCGTATTAATCTCCGATTAAATATAACCATAGAGGATCCTTTTTTTTATTTACATAATTGGTGGAAAGTACCGGTATCATGTGTTTTTTTTAAATTTGATTGCCAAATTGGTAAATGAGCTTTAAATTAAAACAGGTTGATTGCGTTATCGTTATACTTGATATTTAAGCAACATTCACGGCAAATATGTTATAATATTCAAACGATTTATTTACAGTACTGCACGTTACTTGGACAAAATTGGTAGAACACTTACTTGTCTGTAATTTGTGTTTGATATGTGTTTTTTATGAAGTCGAGTTACTTGTACCGTTTCTGCTGATTCCTTAATTTCTTGTGCTGGTGGATACATTAAAGAAACCCAATCAAAAATATTTGGATTGTAAATGGAAAGAACATCACCAATATATCTGAATGTGAAATAAACTGTTATCATAGAGATTTGTCTCGCTTTTTTTGTAATTTTGATAATGCAAATATTGAAATTGAAATAGCAACACTTGAACATGTAAGTTTTGCAAATATTCAAAGTCACTGACTTATCATATCATAAGTAGTTCCCTTTGAACAAATCTTAACACAAACTTATACATGTAAACTAAGCAGAATTCAAAGTCAATAAACCATAACTGAGGAGGAGGGTAAAATAATTTTCATGGTAATGAGTTGTGTCAATGCTAATACAACTGCATACCAAATGTCATTGACCTATCACTAGTGCTTCACCATAAATCAACCTTATCACAAACTTATACATGGAAATTAAGCAAAACTTTCAAAGTCAATAGACCATAACTGGGGGCCGGAGGGGGGCGGCCAAATAATCTCCATGGTAATGATATGTGTCAGTACTAATACAACTGCATACCAAATATCTTTGACTTGACACTAGTAGTTCATCATAAACTAGACCTATTCACAAACTAATACATTGTTGACGCCGACGTTGCCGGAAACAGCATACCTATTTCTCGATTTTTGACTCCGTCCAGGGAGGCAATAAAATGATCAGTCTTCTTTGGTCTTCTTGTTTTTGACAAGTGACTACGTCTTATATGAAAATAAGAAGAGGTCGACAAGGAGAGGCACACAGTTAGTCCCTTTATGAATGCTGACAGTTTGTTGAAAAAGTCAACCTCAAATTCAACAAATTTATGTTCAATAAGAACTGACAGCATACTTATCTTTTGTTCCTCTGTGTAACTTGTTTTACTTTTTTTTTTGGTCACTATTAGCAAATCATGCAGTATGGTATACTAATGTAATAAATTTATAGCGTATACTACCATTTTTATGATAAAAAGCATTGTTGACGTTTTCTTTTAGCCGATTTCGGAAAGGTTGTGTGCAGGGTTTAGAAATCAAAAGTGTCGATATAATTAATTTCAGAGACGGATAGAGATTTAAAATTATCCAGAAGTCAGTCTTTAGAGTTTTATTAGAATCTACATATGGTTAATACCACTAGGACACTAAATAGTTTCACAATATTTCGGATAATGGTTTTTCACTGAGGACAGAACATTTGTCAAAAGTAATGGATAATTTCTTTGTAAAACAAGTAGGTGAGCCGGTGATTAACTGTTGTTTGTATGAAATTGTGGTTGTATGAAATGTATGGCTTAGGTTTCTATCACTCACCCCCATTAATAACAAGGTCAGTCTACATATTTGCTGCAAAATTACCTAAAATTTTGTAATTGCCAATGAAACAACTCTCCACAAGAGACCAACTGACAGAAAATAACAACTATAGGTCACCCATCATACGGCCTTCAAACATGAGCAAAGCCCATACCGCATAGTTATCTACAAAACTCCCAGAAAGACAAATGTAAACAATACAAACTAGAAAACTAACTTCCTTCTTTATGAGCGAACGTTCAACAAACGACAACCGGCGAGTTACAGGCTCCTGTCTTTGGACAAGGACACACATACAGAATGTGGCGGGGTTCAACATAACACAGGTTAGCAATACACGGTCAGTAGCTTTGATGACATATAATAGTTGTTAACATCACGTCCTTTGGTTGTCCAATTTATGATGATGCAATCTCTCTCTGTGTTTTTTTTGTTTGTTTTGTCTTTATTCTTATTGTCTAATTTATCTTTTTTATCATTCATATATCTGTCTTCTCATCATCATCGTGTGATTACATGTTTATAGTATATATGTGTGTCCTCTTGTCTGCGGTTAATAAAGGTTATGTTTATGATTATATCAAAGATATTTTCCCGTGTGTATAGTGTTACCTCAATCAGATCAACCTGATAACTCTGATATATAGCAAACAGTGTGTTAATATCTTAGTCTGATCTACAAATCTCTTCCCAATGAAGATAACAATACCTTAATCAGATTACCCTGGTCACCTAAATATATCAAACACTGGCATTCAGTATATTCAATTTCCAATTCACAGTCCTTTCTTTGTACTGTTTGCTTGACAACTAAACATATTTGAATTATTTGTTTCAAATCAACCTTTTTTTCTTCTTTATGTATAATATTCTAAATTTCGTGTTTTAACAGGGCCCAAATACCATATTGTAGGAGGAATCTTTAACATGAAAAATAAAATTCTTGTTCCCCTTTTTTGGTGGTTAAAATAGTATTTATATATGGCAAGCCGTTTTACTATTTATTCTAATTTCATATCTTATATAACATATAGGATAAACTCATTTGATATATAAGATGTCTTATATAATTTGATTTATGAGATATCTTATAAATGTTTTTTTATATAAGATATCTTATATAGTTTATAATTAATATTAGTAGGTTTATAAGGTATCTCATATAGTTTATAAGATATTTCATATAATTTATAAGATATGTAATAAAATTGAGAATGGAAATAGGGAATGAGTTAAAGAGACAACAACCCGACCATAGAGCAGACAACAGCCGAAGACCACCAATAGGTTTTCAGTATAAGGAGAAACTGCCGCACCCGGAATTGTCCTTCAGAAGGCCCCTAAAAAATATATATGCTAGTTCAGTGATAATGTACGTCATACTTAACTCCGAATTATACACAAAAAACTAAAATTAAAAATCATATAAAACCAGCAAAGTCCAGAGGCTCCTGACTTGGGTCAGGAGCAAAACTGCGACAGGGTTAAACATGTTTTGGAGATCTCAACCCTCCAACTATACCTTTAGCCATGTAAAAAAAAACCAAACGCACAACAATACGCATAGTAAAACACAGTTCAAGAAAAGTCCGAGTTCAATGTCAGAATAGGTAACAAAAGAAAATAAACAAAATGACAATAATACATTAATAACAAAAGACTACTAGTAGTTTCTTAAATGCCAGTTCCAGACCTCAATTAAACTGATTGAAAGATTATGCCTTCATCATATGAATATCAAGCACAATCCCTCTCGTCAGGAGTTTAGTATTATACCATCCAAAAATATATGAGAAGAACATAACCCGTGTGACGCCAACATCTGGTTTTAGAATAAATGTGTTTAATTCCGATACGAAGACCCTTTAAGTGAATCAATATTAAAGCCAAAATATGGAATCTTTAATGACCTGACAACTGTAATGTAACTATTTCCGTACTTAATAAGTCTGTTTAAAGGTTTTGTTAGCTTTTGAGGTGAATAACATTAACGGTACCAATTTTTCTGCACCAGATGCGCATTTCGACAAATAATGTCTCTTCAGTGATGCTCGTGGCCAAAATATGTAAAATCCAAACTTATATAATAGATGTATAATCCAAAAGTTCCAAAAAAGTATAGCCAAACCCGTGAATACTGACATGTTTGTGCTTTATAAAGAATAGTACCATAAAAAATTGGATGTGAAATACATGATAAGATATAAAGCTGATCAAGATGTTCATTTGGTAAAAAAAATCAAATAAGAATTAAAATGTCAATTGTTCTTGAACAATTGAGAGGTCTTTCCTTTTGTAATGTAAAATACATGTTCCAATAGACGTAGAATGTATTGAAAAGCGTTAAAACACACTGAAAATCCTTTAAATAAGGTCAAAAACACATAATTCGTCCAATATGTCCGGATAGGTATTCATGACACCGATACAAAGTGTGAACATGAAAGCGACACGTCTTACAGTTAAGGCTGCTAACTTCGTCAAAGTTTGGCGGAAAAATAATAATAATAATAATAATAATAATAAATAATAATAATAATAATAATAATAATAATAATAATAATAATAATAATAATAATAAAGTAAGGTCTTTCCCTTTTGAAAAAAGAAAGACCTTAATAATAAAAAAATAACAAATACATTGCAGAAAACATTATCTTATCAGTATTGTGTTAGGTACTTCTTGATACTTTGTTTAAAAGTAAAAGTGTTTTGAGCTTTACGCATTTTGTGTTGTAGTCCATTCCATAATACTGATCTGATCAAGAATACAAAAATAATTTCTTACATGGCTCACCATTTTGTTTAAAAACTATCAGATTACCTTGAGTGACACCTCGCAAGTAGTAAGGATTAGTATCTGATTACCGTTTAAACTTTTGAACTAGGTACCTTGGTGCGTCCATACGCATACATTTGTATAGGAGTAAATATTTGTGGTATTTTATTTTATTGTCAACTGTCATCCACCCAAGTTCTTTGAATAAGGGGGCTGAGGGGAATAAAGGATCTGCATCTAGAATTAATCTTGCTGCCCTTATTTTGGAGTTTTAAAATTCTTGCTATCCCTTCATTTTTACATTCACCCCAAAAAATACAGTAGTCTATTAAGGGCAGAATATAGCCATTGTAACATGTTTTCCTTGCACTTATATTTAAAAAAAATTTAATTTTAGAAAGAAGGTATATTCTTGATGATATATTGGAACAAACTTGGTCAATTTGATTTCTCCAGTCAGGTGTGTTGTCAATTTTTTCACGTAATAATTGTTCACACGAAGAATTGGGTTGTACTTTGATTTCATCATCAAGTTTGGTAGCTATTGCAAGACTAACCTCACAAATTTGTTTCGAGGTGGAATTGCTGTAATTTGTTCTACAAGTTTGATGTAATCTTCGGTAAATTTTGTCGGTCAAGAACCAGTATAAAGCTTTTTGTTTAATTATCATGAAAATGGAATGTTTGCTTTTTACCTTTGACCTTGATTTAACTGAAATTGCACCGTACGATATTTTTACAAAACAGAAAATACAGTTAATAAGCTTTTGAATGATATATAATTCAGCAGTGTGTTAGGTGGGTGCATTTAAGTCCTTAACTAAGAGGCTTTTCGAAAAGTAACACTCGCCTGTTTTAATACAAAATAAATATCAGAATCAAAACATAAGGAATCGCTTAATCTCCAAAAAAAGCATGATTATAAATAATCGTATTTCTTACAATATAAAACAATATTTACCAATGGCAATCTGCCCTACTTTACTTTACTGCACTACAATAACAAATAAAAACGTTGATAAATTTCTATTTATATATTTCAGGTGATAATGATATCAATCATTGTGAAGGCCATTTATGGGTTTTTAATAACACTAGATTATTCGAACTACGTTGAAAAACGCATTTTATAAAAGTCGTGTTTATATTACTCAACAGGTACATTAAGTGCGCGTTGTTTTGTCAGTTGTCGATTGAATTCTGTTATCTAACAAATTTTTACCCGTTTTGCTTATTGTATATTGGTTATAAACTCTACGCAATGGACTGTCGCAAATAATGTGGATTTGAAATTCAATAACAAAATTTAGAAGGAAAGCAGGGAATGCGTCAAAGGGCCAACAACCTAATCAAAGAGCAGAAAACAGCCCAATGCCACCGATTGGTCTTCAACACAACTTGAAAATAATGCACCATAAGGCGGGCTGCAGCTGGTCCCTACACAAAAAAGTGTACCAGTTCAGTTAAAATGGGCGTCACAAACTCCAAAAACATGTAAAGGAACTAAAATAAAAAAAAACAAGGACCAGAAGCTCCCTACTTGGGACAGGGACAAACATGCGTTATGGTTAAACATGTTTTTTTTTTATATCTGTACCCTCTATTCATCTAGCCAATGCAGAATAAACACACAGCAATACGCACAGTAAAAAGCAATCCGATTATGATGTAAGAATAAGTAATTAAAGAAACTGAGCAACATGACAATGAAACATGAATTAACAAAAGACTAATCAGGATCTGCTTACCCTTCCGGAGCACCTGAGATCACCCCTAGTTTTTGGTGGGGTTCGTGTTGTTTATTCTTTAGTTTTCTATGTTGTGTCGTGTGTACTATTGTTTTTCTGTTTGTCTTTTTTATTTTTAGCCATGGCGTTGTCAGTTTGTTTTAGATTTATGAGTTTGACTGTCCCTTTGGTATCTTTCGTCCCTCTTCTTTTACTGACATGTCAGATCCAGAACTCAATTACACTGATTAAAACATCTAATCATATAAAGATTGAGTTAGGGGTTTAGTAACATACCATCATAAAATATATGAGAAGAACATAACCCGTATCATGCCAACAACTTGTTTTAGAATAAATATGTTTTTTTCCGATGCAAATACACTATGAGTAAATCCATTCAAATACCCAAAATATGTCATCTATGATGACGTGACAACAGTCTCATAACAATATTCCTTCTTAATAAGTCTGTTTGGAAGTTTGTTAGCTTTTGAAGTGAATGCCAAAATGTCCGTACTTTATATACCTTGCTTTGTCACAGTCTTATGGTGTTTATATGTATCAACTTGTTTCGATTCGCTCGTGTTGTGCTTGATTTTATAGGATGTCATTGAGACACATTCTTTCAATCAATTTAATTGGGGTCTCGAGCTGGCATGTCAGTAACTGCAAGAAGTCCTTTTTTAAATCATATATTATTGTCATTTTGTTTATACATTGTGGGTTCAATCCACCATATTCTGCATTTGAAAATGCCTGTCCAAATCAGGAATATGACATTTGTCGTTCATTCGTTTGATGTGGTTTGTCATTTGATATTCCCATGTGATAAGGGACTTTCCGATTGAATTTTCCTCGGATTTCAGTATTTTTGTGATTTTACTTTTTTTTTTATGAAGAGTAACCAGATGAGGATATACTTCGTAGTTCTACGAACTTGTTTTGTGAATAAAGAAAATCACACTTGGATTCATTTAACGATTGCACACGTACAACATAAGATTGTCTCTTGCTGTATGAATATAAGTAAATTGTAAGCACGTTACGTTTTATACTGCAGTTAATAACTTTTTGCATATCCTCCATTGTAAAGATTTAAAAAGTACATTAATATATTATGTTTTTAGAGTATAATATTCGTAGGAAGCAATACAAGCGAAGACTAAAGAAGGAATTATGTCCGCACAATAATCAAAAAGAAAACAACAGTATATATATATAAATAAATATAACTGATTAATTTTTACTGTAAAAAAGAAGATAATTGCTGTTTAGGAGAGTTAGACAAAACCAAATGTATATTATCTTTTATAATAGTTATAAAGTTAGGTTCCAATTCATTTGATTCGGCATGTTACTGTTACAAGAGATGTGGGAATATTCACTTTTGGAATAATAAATTCCTTAGGGTATAGAACGATTTAGACGTATCCTGTCAGAAAAAACAAATGATAAAGTAGTTCATTTTCGAACAAAATAGTCTTACGCAAAGCTGTTACTTTCTCAAATACTACAACATTTGAGTAACTGTGTTATCAAAAAATATTAAACGAATTAGGTTCGCTGTAAAATATTGCAGAAAGTTTTTTTTTAAGAATGAAAATTAATAAAAAAATAATGCTGTACATTTATGAAAAGTCTAAGTGTCACTACTGGCGTCACACATCGGCGTATAGCACCAACGTACGCCGTGTGTGGTCAAAAACCATGTACGCTGCCAATACGCTACTCATTATTGACGCATTCAATCAGTCAATCATATCTGTATCTTGTGCACAACGAACTTAAAGCGTATTTAAGGCGAACGAGAAACGTTCATACGCGTTTATCGAGTGTTCAAGTAACGTATATTGACGTATGTCTGACATTTGTTCAAGGTAGATAAAATGCAAGCTACGAAGGAAAAACGTCCCTTGAATGTATTTGTGACGCGTCCCGATCGTATCTCGGACAATTATCCGTGATTTTGGTGTGTCTGGTACTGTCACATGTATAATAATTGGGTTGTTCACTGAACTAGTACATATTTTATTTCGGGACCAGCTGAGACCCATCTTCGGGTGTATAATTTTCTCGCTACATTGAAGACCCATTGGTGGCAATCGTTTGTTATCTGATCTGTTTTCGGGTTGTTGTCTCTCGGACATATTCCAAATCTTAAGTCTCAATTTTATTGTTTTTTCTACTTCTGGTCTTGTAAATTCATGGACATAGTTCACAAGACACAACATAGGAAACTATATACTAGGCAACACAAACCCCATTAAAACCGGGAGTGATCTCAGGTGCTCCTGTAGTTATGTTAAGCAGATCTTGCTACACATGTAGCACCCGTTCACTTATCTGTAGCGTTTGTAACAAATATATATAACGTGCATGGAGCGAACAGGTAAACGCTTAACAAACACTAGAGCTAGATGAAAATCTTCAGCTGCTTAAAAATGTCCTGGAGTTCAAGCTTTTATCAAACGTATACCTTTGCATTTCGATGTACTTCAATTTTAATAACGTCGATCTGTGCGCAAATGTGTGACGTCGGTTTAATAATATGTAGAAAGAATGTGCGTCTGGCGTATGAAATTATAAGCCTTGTACCTTTGCTAACTAATTTACACCACTGGGTTGATTACTCTGCTGGTTGACGTTTCGTCCCCGAGGGTATCACCTGTCCAGGAGTCAGCATTTCGGTGTTTATATGAATATCAATTATATGGTCACTATAAATAATATACTATTTCAAAAGTACAATTATTCGATATACCTTGGATTTGCTTATCCCAGGCATAGATTACCCAGGCGTTGTCAGTTTATTTTCGATTTATGAGTTTGACTGTCCCTATGGTATATTTCGTCCCTCCTTTATCTTAGCCGTATTTGGCACAACATTTTAGAATTTTGGGTCCTCAGTGCTCTTCAATTTTATATTTGTTCGGCTTTTAAATTATTTTGATCTAGCCTCACTGATGAGTCATATGTACAAAAAACGCGCGTCTGGGGTATCAATTTTAAGCCTGATACATTTAATATGGTACAGTTGCCTAGTTGTTCAGATAAGACTCAAATGATATTGTATAACAATACGTCCAGAAACCATTTCGCTCTAATATGAAATCAAAGGTTAATATTTCAGCACACATCAGGATATGGTCTGGGTTTGACATGAAATGATTGCCACTTTATTTTTAACATTTAGCTACCTATACGCAATTTTTCATAGATTTAAGTACCAAAGAAGGCAAGAATTTCTATAAATGTCCTCTTGTTAGTTTTAACTACATATTTCAATCTTTGCTATAATTATTTACATCGTTCCCCATTTTATTTTATAGTTTCCGAAGAATAATAATTACAAACAATCAAAATTAAAAAAAAAACGATTCCTTCCTACACAACATAAATGTCTTTTATGTTGTTAAAGTTATCGAAATAAACCACAAAGCAAATACTGTATTTATCTGTAATGGCGGACTTAAGAACATTGATAGTGTGTTTATCAAAACGAGACAATAAACAAATTCCTGAATATCTACCTTTTAGATTTGATTTGCTAGTTAACTAATCAATACCATATGTTTTGATATAAATAGTGAAATTTCACTATCCGCAGTGCAGCACACTGACGACTTGTTTCGCAAAACTGGTGAGTTTATTTTATTTATTATTTAGTAGCTCATCATTTGATGTTGGGTTGTACTTTTTGATAATTATGTCTTAGTTGCATGATTATTTTTATTAGTTGGGTTTTGGCTTTGAACTAACTGAGTACTCTCAGATCTGCAATAAGTGTCTTTTTGTTTTAGAGATGAACAAGTAACCGGTCACGTACACTCTGTGTTTTTGTTAGCTGTATTTCTATTTTTTATGCATATGACGAGTTACTCATTTTCCAACTGATTTCTATAGTTCGTTCTTATGCTATACTGTTACACCAATATCCCAGCATAGGTGGATGGTTTGGATCCTGCTAACATGTTTAACTCACCACATTCTGTATGTATTTGTCTGTCAGGAGCCTCTTATTCAGTGTTTTTTTTTCCCTTTAAAAATGTCCTGTACCAAGTCAGGAATATGACCATTGTTGTATTATAGTTCGTTTCTGTGTGTATTACATTGTAACGTTGTGTTTCCGTTGTGTCGTTTGTTTTCTCTTATTTTTGAGTGTGAATTCACATTACTATAAGACGTGTCACGGTACTTATCTATCCATGTATTTGGTTTTGATGTTATATTTGTTATTCTCAAAGAATTTTGTCTAATGCTTAGTCCGTTTCTGTGTGTGTGTGTGTTACATTTTTATGTTGTGTCGTTGTTCTCTTATATATAATGCGTTTCCCTCAGTTTTAGTTTGTTGTCCCTATTTTGGTATTTGTCCATGGATTTATGAGTTTTGAACAGCGGTATACTACTGTTGCCTTTATTTGTCGATTGCTGCTGTGTTACAAATTTGTTTTACATTCATTGTTTGGTACATCAATTAGACCGTCAGTTTTTTCTAGTTTGCATTGTTTCACATTTGTGAGTTCGGGGTCTTTTTATAGATGACTATGCAGTGTGGGTTTACTCCCCATTGAGTGCCGTGTTGTGACCTATTGTTGTTTATTTTTGTGTCATTTTGTCCCCATGGGCAATCATACCCCGTCTTCTTTTGTATATTCAGATTTTGTTTGAAAAGAGACAATATGCCAATGTTTGCATGTATAAACAATCAGTTATGTGAAAAGGACAGTTTCTGGAAATTGTATGATTGTAGGGTTTGAAACCCATGCACCAGAGTACCTATGTAATCTTGTACCTCCTTGTGTACAAAGTACAACCAACTATCCGTTGCGAAATGGTCATGATATTAGTGCTCCATTTTGTAGACTATGTCTTACTACTGAATCGTGTATTCCCTCTACAATACGTGAATGGAATAAACTTGACCCAAAAATTCGCAGTGTCGACTCTATTTCTAAATTTAAGAAAGAATTAAAAAACGATAGTCTATTATGTAAAATTGAAACATTTTATTTGTACGGCCCAAGGAAATTAAATATTATCTTAACGCAATTGCGATGTTCCGCTTCATTCTTAAACAATGACCTATTTAGAGCTTATATTATAAATGATCCGTCTTGCCATTGTGGTTCCGATATTGAGGATGTCTACCATTACTTCTTCGTTTGTCCAAAATAAAGATTATGTAGAAAAACCTAATTCAATAACATTAACTGGCTATCTGAAAACTTGGTTTTAGATACAAAACTATTGATTTGCGGACACTTGGAACTTTCGAACGAACAAAATATTCAAATTTTCAAACATGTCCAAAATTTCATAAAAAGGTCAAACGGATTTCTTATGCCTTGAGCTCTATTATTACTGGCACGGAACGTCATCGTCGTCATCAATACACAAGTCATCGTCACAGATTTATACGACTTTTCAAATTTTCGTTTTCTCTTTTTACTTTCTCTCCTCTTTTTTTTTTATCTGTGATATTTTATTCCATAAACTGTTTGCTTTATATGCATGTCCATTATATTATACTATTATTGAAACTTTATATTGTATTATGGAGAAGACTGTATATGTATGATTTACCTATGTCAAATCCATTTTGCTTTAATTCAGCAAATACAAAATGTTTAAACTAAACTAGGATTTGAAATAACTTTTTATCATTTTAGTAACAAACGAAACAAACAATAAATTTGTCACCAATTTAACCGATCAAATTCTAAGTCCTAATTTGTGGGGTTCGTGTTGTTTATTCTTTAGTTTTTCTATGTTGTGTCGTGTGTGCTGTTGTTTGTTTGTCCTTTTCATTTTAGCCATGGCGCTGTCAGTTTGTTTTAGATTTATGAGTTTGACTGTCCATTTGGTATCAGTCGTCCCTCTTAATCAAACTTTCAAATTCAATTCATTATTTACTAAACAGTCGTTCAGAACTCGAAAGTTAAAATAATACCTAATGTCTTGATTTTTTTAATGGATTCGTTATAATTAACTATCAAAATGACTTATTGAAACTGTTTACGTGCTGTGAACCCGTTATTATTATACATAATTATTAACAGACCAGTAAATATAAAATGGCTTCTAGTAACCTCTTTTGCCCCTCATGGTCAATTAGCCCCTATGTTTTTTACATTGGCTTTCCAATGTTTAGATTAAAACGTCTTTGATAAAGGTAAATCTCGAAAAGAGCTTCGGAATAAAATTCATCACTTCTACATTCTATTCTATATTCTATTTGAAAAAAATAAAATAGGTACATAATAATCGTATTATGATTTGCTCTCTTGAAGGGACTGGATACAGGCAATTAAGATAAATTCACTAAGAATGTTGCGATTAGCATGCATATTTAAATATGGCTTCATTGAGAATAATGTAAATTCGCAGAAAGTAAAATTATCTAATATATGCATCAAGTTATTATCCATGGTGTTGTCAACTTTTTGTTCGACTTTCACAGCTGCTTTTGCATAGGTACTATTTCTGTACTAAAGAAATGCAGTACTGGCAATTTACTTTTGATATTTAGTACTATTTCTTTACCTTAAATCTATTGTAATATTTAGGTACTTGTATTTTACAGTACTTGATTTGCACTAAATATTTTGGTACAGAAATAATACAATAATCCATGTTTGAAAATCACAACTTTAAGAGATTTGAAATGCTGAAAATATAACGGTAGTAACCAAAAATCTACAGTTCCTAAATTTCAAGTACAAATTAAGTACTGTAAAATACAGGTACCTTAATATTACAATAATCTTTGAGTAACAAAATAGTGCTGAATATTAAAAGTAGATTTCCAGTAATACAAATGTTTAGTACAGAAATAGTACCTATGCAAAAGTAGCTGTGTATACGTTTGAATGTCCCTTTTCATTCTTTTGCCTCTCTGTTATCGTTAACAAATAGTCTTTTCCTCATATCATTATTTGTATTCATAAAGACATTTATTATAAGACAATTTTTATGTAGTTACATTTTTTCACAACGAGAATTAGGTCTTTCGCTTTGAATTTTCCTCGGAGTGTGGTACTTTTGTTATTTTTACCTTTTCAAGTAATGGAATTTAATGAATTAATTTAAGTTTGTTTACTTGGATCGCATACCAGTTTGTGTGTAAATATCAATCATGATTGGCTGTGAAATATTTTGGAGTTTCGGCATGCGATGTCCTGCACATTTATAGGGACATTAAAAAATCATTCAGACGAAAATTTTAAAACTGGTTTCGTTTTTCGTTTTGTTTCAGCCTTGTAAATGATGTACATCTTTGAGGGGCAAAAATACTTTAATTAATCTTCTTTTTCTCAACTGATTTTAGTTTAATATGACTGTAAGAAAGTAATTGATGAAGAAAAATCGTATATGGTGGTGCACCTCATATTTTGTTACTGTCATTGAAAGGGGCACTAGTTGTCAAATTCATGGTCACCGTTTTGCTCAAATTAACATATTTTATTTATAACAATGTGAAACATTTATGCAAACTATCAAAAGTCTAAAATAAACTATAAACAGGACATCAGATCCATAATATGGAGCTTTGTTTCGTGTGTATTTTAGTCTGAACGCAATCTAATAAACTATCGAGTTGACTCCCGATGACCATATCAGCGATGTAAACATAAATACAGTTATAAATAGACTAAGCAACTCGTGCAATTAGATTTTTATAGTTCTGTTTAATCTTATATTATAGATTTAAAATATATATTTCTCATCGTTTGTACCACTATAAGGAAGATTTTTTGTTGGTTGAATTAATCAATTAAATGATTTACCTTTGTTTCTCTTTCAATGTTGACATTTTTGCCTTTAAATAACCAGTACACGGACAATGTATGCGTTATCCATCTCTAGCTAAGGGGTTAAATTGAAGTTCACATGAATACGGATTTAATGAGGTCAAATTATTCACTTGCTAGTGAATAATTCATTATCAATGTTTTGTAGCTTAATTTGACAAAATTAAACCATTTTGACTGCTAAAAGTGAATTCTAATTTCACTATTTCACTTTCATTAATGACTGAACAAAAAAAAATCATATTTTTGTTATATGTATCGTAGCAAGTGCCCCTTTAAAAGTACCCTATGTTTTATGATTTCCCATTTTTCATCAATTTTGACCAATTTCTGAACTATAAAGGTATTATCATTAACAGTTTCATATTTAACTACTTTATGATTTCAACAATACTGAAGTTGACCAATCTGAATAGCTTGACATAAAAAAAAATTAGCGATTGATGTTAATATAAGACGATTTGGTAAAATTTCGTTGTTTTTTCGTGTCTAATTCATCAATCAATCTTGTAAATTTGGTATTTATACTTTTGTTAAGAAAAACTTGATCCAAAAGTAGTATCTAAGAGTTTTGAAAAGAAATCATTTATATGGGATGTACATATTTTGGTAAAATCATTTCCATGTACCACTCATCTGTTTTCTCAACACTTTGGATGATGACAAAAAATAAATGTGTTAAAACAATTTTTCACAGAGTTTAGTTTGTTTATGATATCTTCTAAAATGATTGGTGGGTATAAACATGTATCACATGTTTTGGAACAATTTATGATGTCCTTGATAACAATAATTTACCTTGCGCCAATAAAGATGTTTAATCTCCAGTAGTATCCGGGATCAACCCCAGTTTTAGTTGGGTTCAGATTGTTTTGTCTAGTTTTCTATGCTGTGTGCTGTTGATTGTGTTTTGGTCGTTTTCTTTTTTTGCCGTTACAATGTCAATTTAAAAAAGTACATCACTGAATAAAGTCAGTTTTCATCGGGACTAACAATGTGGTTGACATTGGTTTCAACCGGTCGTATTTGATTTTCGTTTATAACATGTATAATTCCGGCTGAAATAAAATCGTTGTTTCTTTTTTTCCATTTCGCAAACCGGTGCTTTTTAAATGCCATACTGTTATTAATTTTTAAAGCAAAAAAATCGGAGTTTCTTATTTGAACAATGATTAGTCAGGAAGTCAATTGTATTTAAAAAGATCTGCTTTTCAAACTGAAACTTAGACTCAAATACCTTTTGCTACTTCCTGGAACAAACGTTTATCGATGTTGAATCACCCAGAAAACAAGTGTAAAACTAATATGATAACAAGTACACGGAAATGTCAAAGCATATTAAACTTTAAAGCAGTAGATAAACATCTGCAAATGAGTCCGCATTTACAAAGATACGAATGTTTTAAATCTAGTCGTTATATAAAACCTCATTTGCTAAAAATGATGAATTATTATCAATATAACTAATGCATATCTATAAGATATTGTTATCAGATTACATGAACAAACAACCGTTGTCATGTTGTATTCGGGTGTTTTTTGTATCAATGATCTTCAATACTACGAAAAGATACCGTTATCTGAAAAGTCCGAATGCAGTTTGTTTTAGATTTATGAGTTTGACTGTCTTGTCCCTTTGGTATCTTTCGTCCTTCTTCTATTATTGTTTCAAGCCAATCTGTTCATTCTTCAGCTATTTTCAAATCGTGTTTTTTAAAGATTATTTAAGTATAAAAAATAAATAGTTTGTAAAAAGTCTTTAAAGCCTGTTAAAAATATTTAATAATGACGTAAATGACTAATTTCCGTCAGAAACCATAAACATTGAACATGTTAAAGTGCAGTGAAATCAAATTATAGAACAAAAAAGGGTTGGTCTCAATAAAGAGCACACACAGCATCCGGCGACAGTATTGTATTCTTGTATTTATCATGTATCCCTTTAAACAGACCTATTAAGAAGGGATATCGTTACGATACTGTTGTCAGGTCATTAAAGATTGCATATTTTGGCTTTAATATTGATTCACTTGTCATGCTTATAGGGTCTTTGCATCGGAACTAAACACATTTATTTTTAAAAAACAGTTGTTGGCATGACACGGGTTGTATTCTTCTCATATATTTTATGATAGTATGATACTAAACCCCTAATGGGACGGATTGTGCCTGATATTCATATGATGAAGAAATAATCTTTCAATCAGTTTAATTGAGGTCTGGAGCTGGCATGTCAGTTAACTGCTAGTAGTCTGTTGTTATTTATGTATTATTGTCATTTTATTTATTTTCTTTTGTTACATCTTCTGACATCGGACTCGAACTTCTCTTGACCTTAATTTTAGTGTGCGTATTGTTATGCGTTTACTTTTCTACATTGGCATTGGTATAGCGGAAGGGTTGAGATCTCATAAACATGTTTAATTGTGCGCCTGTTCAAAGTCAGGAGCCTCTGGCCTTTGTTAGGTTTGTATGATTTTTAATTTTAGTTTCTTGTGTATAATTCGGAGTTAAATCATCGGTCACACCTTACCGGATAGCTCGAACGGACGCCTAACGGATAAAAAAAAGTTATCCGTTGACAAATTTTTTATCCGTTAGGAGTCCGTTGGTGTACTAACGGACATGTAACGAATGCCTAACGGACACACAACGGACATTGAACGTACGTGAAACGGAAACGTACCGGACAGAACGGACGTCGAACGTACATCCAACGGACGAGTACCGGATAAAACGGACACCTAACAGAAGCGTAACGGATAAAACGGATGAACAAAATAATCTGAAAATTAAAGGCAATAAACCATCTAAAAATTAAAGGCAATAAACCATCTGAAAATTAAAAGCAATAAACCATCTGAAAATTAAAGGCAATAAACCACATACACGTGACCTTAAAATGTTTAAAAAGTTTCCGTGTGACTGGTTTTAGTTTATTCTTCAAAATGCCGCCATGAGGTAGAGGTGGAAGAGTAAGAGGAAAAAAGTACCAGAGGAAAATTCTAATAACGCTGCCTGATAATGATTCGGATGCTGCGTCAAATACAGAATAGTTGATTTTATTTTGTATTGCGTCTTGTTTAGCATATGTGTGCAAATATAGAGCTCCTCTGATTAAAAAAAAATCAAAGTAGAAGCAGTGTGGTAATTCAGTCTTATCGAGTTTAAGTTGATTTTCTGAATTGTTTATATTATGTACCTCTGGTATGAAAACGGATATGGTGTTATGCGGAACTCTCCATCCGTACTGCATGCTACGATATTTTGCTCCAGAAGCAAGGTGTCTAAGTGTAATTGCTAACTTGAGTCCTGGTTCCAGCGCTGCAATATCTCGTCGAACATCTCTGTGGGGATTCGAAGGAAGTGTACGAAGGACTGCCGATCCTCCCGGCTAAGTTCGGTCATGAGTTGGTCATACAGACCAAAACTGCGTCGTCTTTCAGTACTAAGCCATTGTCGTGTCAACCATCTCCTTTGTCTTCTCCTTCTTCTCCTTTCGACATCTATAAGGTTTATATTTACTACATTTAAGTTGAGTCTGGTCTGAATAAGAGCTGCTTGGTAGCGAAGACGTGCTCTTACTCTTTATTACGCGTTATTTCTGACGAGAAATTTTAATTGGCATTTGTCCGTTTTACATCCGGTAGGCGTCCGTTTTATCCGTTATCCTTCCGTTAATGTCCGTTTCACATCCGTTTTATCCGTTATCCTTCCGTTAATGTCCGTTTCACATCCGTTTTATCCGTTATCCTTCCGTTAATGTCCGTTTCACATCCGTTTTATCCGTTAGGCGTCCGGTAGACGTCCGTTGGTGAATTGGTCTACCGGATCTTAAACGGATGCATAACGGACACGTAAGGGATACAAAACGGACGAGTACCGTACAAAACGGACGCCTAACGGACGCCTAACGGACGTTCAACGGACATTTTATCCGTTGATGTCCGTTCAAAGTTTTGAACATGCTCAAAATTTTCCACCGGACAGAACGGGCGTCAACGGATAAAACGAACGCTTAACGGACATGCAACGGATATGGACGGACGCCTAACGGATAAGAACGGACGTCTAACGGACATGAACGGATTGAAAAAAAGTTATCCGATAGGCGTCCGTGCGAGCTATCCGGTAAGGTGTGACCGAGGCTTAAGTATGACGTCCATTATTACTGTACTAGTATATATATTTTTTAAGGGGCCAGCTGAAGGACGCCTAAGGTTGCGAGAGTTTCTTGCTACATTGAAGACTTATAGGTGGCCTTCGGCTGTTGTCTGCTCTATGGTCAGGTTGTTGTAGCTTTGACAAACTCCCAATTTCCTTTCTCAATTTTAGTATTCAATATTATGCCCAAATGTCGGAATGGAACTAACAGCGTCTCACTATTATTTTCATGATAGTATAGAAAAGTTATCGAAATAAAGCTTAACAAAACGATCTGTTCAGTTAAACAAATTAAAGTCCAAGTCCTGAAAATAAAAGGCAGGTCTATTTCTCCTCTATATCGACAAAATCTTGCGGCAAAGTGGTTTTAGAAAGCCATTTACTGTATCACTTAAATGTAATTGCCACTCCGGATTCCTCCACTTTCAAAATGACCACCACGGTATCTCGAAAAAAAACAATAGTCCTGAAAGTTGACTCGAACACCAACAAAAAATCAATCACTCAATAAACACATTTCAACCAAAGCAATATCTGTTTTTGAATCAGACAATCTTATTCATAAACAGATATTGTATTCGTTAGCGCTTAGGAGATTTAAATTTCTGAGATAAATGAGGTTGTTTGATCGCGGTGTTTTTAAATCAGTTGAGGTTTATGTCTGTGGTGAACGGTTTAATGATAACAAAATTAAATGGAAAACTACTGAATATCAAACTGTTTTAAAGGGTATCTTTAAGTATAAATCTTCAAAAGCGGTGATCTAAAATACCACAGTCCTTAAAATTGTTTATACTAGTGTAAAATTTTTGATTCACCTTCTATTGATAAGTGTCATGTCAAAACACGACTTACATGTCTTCGTCTTTGTCTTTCCATCACCAATACAGTTAGGTCGCCGATGTTCTTTAAATTCTCAAAAATTAAATAAATCGAAAAACTAAATATTTTCTGTTGTCGAGCATGAAACATTGTAATATGATATTCAGTACGTAAGCAAAACCATGACGCAAGGACACCTTTTTCGTTTTATAGACCCTATAAATATCATTTATCAACATCTTAAGAAGCATCATATTAATATTTAATACTTCAATCGTTAGAAGTGGTAAATAAGCAACCTTGGGAATCTCTTTCAAAATTGATATAACAATGAAAAATAATTGAAATAAATTGGATTAAACATTTACAGACAGTCTATCTTATTGTTCTTAATAAATAAGCCATTGGAAAAGGTAATATATCAAGAAAACATTTTGTTAACATTTTGAATAAAGGCAAAAGTAGTATACCGCTGTTCAAAACTTATAAATCCATGGACAAAAAACAAAATCGGATAATTTCATATACTTTGCATAAAAACGTTCTCATTGACGTCATATATATAGCATTCAGAGGCAATTTTGAACTAGAAATATACATATTTCTCATTTATCTGAGACAACGTGGGGCCAAATGACATACAAATATATAAAGTAAGAAATATTTTATTTGGCAAAAGTACAAAATTGTACGGCCACGGCTTGACAAAGAATGGGACTGCCGAGAAACATAATTGGCAAGTCCCTAGTATATATAATTAAACCTTATAGTCCATTCCTTATTCCTTATTTCCACATTATTGTCCATTCCTTATTCCTTATTTCCACATTATTGTCCATTCCTTATTCCTTATTTCCACATTATTCTTATTCCTTATTTCCACCTTATTGTTATTCCTTATAATGTCATTTCCTTATATATCAATATAATATCCTTATTAACATTATTGCTTCCAAAATATATCGGATGCTGGCCCTGGGAAACAGAAGCTCAGCGGATACATAATTCCATTATAAGAAGCATAATATATTTGTAGATGTTGTGTCGCTATTTTCGCCATTAAATGGTCGGAGTCTTTGTCTGAAGCCGTGACGAAGGATTGGGATTACAATGGTCGGAGTCTTTGTCTGAAGCCGTGACGAAGGATTGGGATTACAATGGTCGGAGTCTTTGTCTGAAGCCGTGACGAAGGATTGGGATTACAATCGGAATAAGCTACCAGTCATTTCAACCTGAAAAATAGAACAAAAACAGCAGAAAAACGAACAACATGATATAACATAATATAACATTTAACACATGTATATTAACTACATTTTAGGAGTATATATGTCTTTAATCTAAGTGGTGGGTGGGTGGGTAACTTTTGAAACAAACATTAGTTAATTCATACGGAACCCAATTTTTTGCGTCTTCCCTCTGCTGTATCGTACGTGGTAAAGAAAGAATGATGACGTCACAGTTATCAAGGTTAAAATAATTAACGTGACTCATAATACATAACAAGTTCCACCACGTGTTCAAAGCGGGACAACTCCCAAAACGTAAGCCCACTTTCCTCCGATAACCGGATTTATTCTTCATAGGAATAAATCTTATTATCTGAGACAACGTGGGGCCAAATGACATACAAATATATAAAGTAAGAAATATTTTATTTGGCAAAAGTACAAAATTGTACGGCCACGGCTTGACAAAGAATGGGACTGCCGAGAAACATAATTGGCAAGTCCCTAGTATATATAATTAAACCTTATAGTCCATTCCTTATTCCTTATTTCCACATTATTGTCCATTCCTTATTCCTTATTTCCACATTATTGTCCATTCCTTATTCCTTATTTCCACATTATTGTCCATTCCTTATTCCTTATTTCCACATTATTCTTATTCCTTATTTCCACCTTATTGTTATTCCTTATAATGTCATTTCCTTATATATCAATATAATATCCTTATTAACATTATTGCTTCCAAAATATATCGGATGCTGGCCCTGGGAAACAGAAGCTCAGCGGATACATAATTCCATTATAAGAAGCATAATATATTTGTAGATGTTGTGTCGCTATTTTCGCCATTAAATGGTCGGAGTCTTTGTCTGAAGCCGTGACGAAGGATTGGGATTACAATGGTCGGAGTCTTTGTCTGAAGCCGTGACGAAGGATTGGGATTACAATGGTCGGAGTCTTTGTCTGAAGCCGTGACGAAGGATTGGGATTACAATCGGAATAAGCTACCAGTCATTTCAACCTGAAAAATAGAACAAAAACAGCAGAAAAACGAACAACATGATATAACATAATATAACATTTAACACATGTATATTAACTACATTTTAGGAGTATATATGTCTTTAATCTAAGTGGTGGGTGGGTGGGTAACTTTTGAAACAAACATTAGTTAATTCATACGGAACCCAATTTTTTGCGTCTTCCCTCTGCTGTATCGTACGTGGTAAAGAAAGAATGATGACGTCACAGTTATCAAGGTTAAAATAATTAACGTGACTCATAATACATAACAAGTTCCACCACGTGTTCAAAGCGGGACAACTCCCAAAACGTAAGCCCACTTTCCTCCGATAACCGGATTTATTCTTCATAGGAATAAATCTTATTATCTGAGACAACGTGGGGCCAAATGACATACAAATATATAAAGTAAGAAATATTTTATTTGGCAAAAGTACAAAATTGTACGGCCACGGCTTGACAAAGAATGGGACTGCCGAGAAACATAATTGGCAAGTCCCTAGTATATATAATTAAACCTTATAGTCCATTCCTTATTCCTTATTTCCACATTATTGTCCATTCCTTATTCCTTATTTCCACATTATTGTCCATTCCTTATTCCTTATTTCCACATTATTCTTATTCCTTATTTCCACCTTATTGTTATTCCTTATAATGTCATTTCCTTATATATCAATATAATATCCTTATTAACATTATTGCTTCCAAAATATATCGGATGCTGGCCCTGGGAAACAGAAGCTCAGCGAATACATAATTCCATTATAAGAAGCATAATATATTTGTAGATGTTGTGTCGCTATTTTCGCCACATGGTCGAATTCAGTGGCTATGCCAAGAGTTATTGGACACTGAGTTCGACCACCGCCACAAATGCGGTAGCGACACAACACACCCGCCGTGACCGTACTTTTAAATGACCACACACATATATTTATATTTAAATTACCCTGTAATGAAATAAGAAAAAAAAAACAATTGCCCACATGATATAAAGTAACGCCGTCAGATGTGAATATATCGGGCTTATTATATATTTCAGGCTATTTTATGTAACAACCTCCCAATTGTATATATAGCTAAGCGGCAAAGGTGTACATTCTTGTGGCTGCTTTATTCATGCTTATTGGTTTTTACCATATCTCCGATTCAAAATGAAACTGAATCCATTATTCCTACATGTATTCAAACTTTTAAAACTTAGAACACATGAACACTGGTACTTGTCACCAAAGTCAGAGAATAAGGAGACTTTAACCTTTGGTCTTTGCATTTCATATTTTTAACAAATAAATTAGACAATATTCTAGTTTAGTTTCTGTTATTTCTATACATGTACCATGACAACATTGATCCGTTTTTGAGAATGGGATAACAATAATAGCAAAATTTTTCAACGTGATCTTTCTTTACGGATAACAGTTAGCTGTCCTATAAACCCATTTAATTTGTTTCAAGTGACATATAAGCAATAAATATAGTTGCATGCAATAAAAATGCCTTAAGTGATTCTAAAAGTGGTGGCCAAATGATATCATAATTATACAATTTACGGAACGCTTCGAAAGCCACTAGACATATACACTATGTTTCTGATGTATCTACTTGATACAAATCAAAAATACTAAAAAGGAACAATTTACAGACACTGTGTCCTATCAATGTATCTACTTGATACAAACTAAATTATCCTTAAAATACACAATTTACAGACACCGTGTCCTATCAATGTATCTACTTGATACAAACTAAATTATCCTTAAAATACACAATTTACAGACACTGTGTCCTATCAATGTATCTACTTGATACAAACTAAATTATTCTTAAAATACACAATTTACAGACATTGTGTCTTTTCAATGTATCTACTTGATACAAACTAAATTATCCTTAAAAGACATAATTTACAGACACTGTGTCATATCAATGTATCTACTTGATACAAACTAAATTATCCTTAAACGACACAATTTACAGACACTGTCTTATCAATGTATCTACTTGATAAAAACTAAATTATCCTTAAAAGACACAATTTACAGACACTTTGTCCTATCAATGTATCTACTTGATACAAACTAAATTATCCTCATAAGACACAATTTACAGACACTGTTTCCTAACAATGTATCTACTTGATACAAACTAAATTATCCTTAAAAGACATAATTTACATACACTGTGTCATATCAATGTATCTACTTGATACAAACTAAATTATTCTTAAACGACACAAATTACAGACACTGTGTCATATCAATGTATCTACTAGATACAAACTAAATTATCCTCATAAGACACAATTTACAGACACTTTGTCCTATCAATGTATCTACTTGATACAAACTATATTATCCTTATCAGACACAATTTACAGACACTGTGTCATATCAATGTATCTACTTGATACAAACTAAATTATCCTTAAACGACACAATTTACAGACACTGTGTCATATCAATGTATCTACTTGATACAAACTAAATTATCCTTAAAAGACACAATTTACAGACACTGTGTCATATCAATGTATCTACTTGATACAAACTAAATTATCCTTAAAAGACACAATTTACACACACTGTATCCTATCAACATATCTTGATACAAACTAAATTATCCTTAAAAGACACAATTTACAGACACTGTGTCATATCAATGTATCTACTTGATACAAACTAAAATATCCTTAAAAGACACAATTTACAGACACTGTGTCCTAACAACATATCTACTTGATACAAACTATATTATCCTTAAAAGACACAATTTACAGACACTGTGTCCTATCAACATATCTACTTGATATAAACTATATTATCCTTAAAAGACACAATTTACAGACACTGTATCCTATCAACATATCTACTTGATACAAACTAAATTATCCTTAAAAAACACAATTTACAGAGACTGTCCTATCAACATATCTACTTGATACAAACTATATTATCCTTAAAAGACACAATTTACAGACATTGTCCTATCAATGTATCTACTTGATACAAACTAAATTATCCTAAAAAGACACAATTTACAGACACTGTGTCCTATCAACATATCTACTTGATACAAACTATATTATCCTTAAAAGACACAATTTACAGACACTGTCCTATCAACATATCTACTTGATACAAACTGTATTATCCTTAAAAGACACAATTTTCAGACACTGTGTCCTATCAACATATCTACTTGATACAAACTATATTATCCTTAAAAAACACAATTTAAAGACACTGTCCTAACAACATATCTACTTGATACAAACTATATTATCCTTAAAAGACACAATTTACAGACACTGTCCTATCAACATATCTACTTGATACAAACTATATTATCCTTAAAAGACACAATTTACAGACACTGTCCTATCAACATATCTACTTGATACAAACTATATTATCCTTAAAAGACACAATTTACAGACACTGTCCTATCAACATATCTACTTGAAACAAACTATATTATCCTTAAAAGACACAATTTACAGACACTGTCCTATCAACATATCTACTTGATACAAATTATATTATCCTTAAAAGACACAATTTACAGACACTGTGTCTTATCAATGTATCTACTTGATACAACTATATTATCCTTAAAAGACACAATTTACAGACACTTTGTCCTATCAATGGATCTAATTGATACAAACTAGATTATCCTAAAAAGACACAATTTACAGACACTGTGTCCTACCAGAATATCTCCTTGATACAAACTAAGTTATTCTAAAAAGACATAATTTACAGACACTGTGTCATAACAATGTATCCGCTTGATACAAACTAAATTATCCTAAAATGACACAATTTACAGACACTGTGTAAATATTCGTCCTGATAGATATGCCTGAAATATTTGCCACTGGACATTAAGCAACCAACAATCAATCAATCCTATTAAAATATCAACTTAGTACAGAGAAAATTTGTGGTCTAATAAATTATCTGAATTAATGAAATAAATATTGGAATACCCTTTAACAAGCATTGTACTTTTGAAACAAACATTAGTTAATTCATACGGAACCCAATTTTTTGCGTCTTCCCTCTGCTGTATCGTACGTGGTAAAGAAAGAATGATGACGTCACAGTTATCAAGGTTAAAATAATTAACGTGACTCATAATACATAACAAGTTCCACCACGTGTTCAAAGCGGGACAACTCCCAAAACGTAAGCCCACTTTCCTCCGATAACCGGATTTATTCTTCATAGGAATAAATCTTATTAATTACTATTTAAAAAATCAACGACGGACATTTTCTTTCAAACAAATTCTGTTCCATTCCTGTTAAGAAGAAACATCAAAGTTGTTAGTATGGCAACACTATATTTCACATTACTGTCTCAATTTCACCAAGTATGAAATTGGTAAAATAAAAATAGAAATACTGCACTCCGGGGGAAATTCAAAACGAAAAGTCCCTAATTGAATAGCAAATTCAAAAGCTCAAACACATCAAACGAATGGATAACAACTGCCATATTCCTGACTTTTTACAGACATGTTGGTCTAAATTACTGTTTTGTCTGGTTGTTTTCTCATTGAAACATATAAATTTTATTATACAGTTTTGACTGCTGAAACCAAACTATTGTCACATAAACCTTTTTTATTTTTCTTGCCTTTCATTTTTGCTAATGTGCTTTGTCAATATAACTTTAAGTGTTTCTTCGTTACATATGACGTGGCTTTTCACTTGTACATCCCTTCATTGCGTTATTGTGCTATGGTAAAATTCTGTATCTCTGGCATCTTTCGTCCCTCTATTGTATTCTTTTCTTTCTTTTTTGTCGAGTTGGAAAAACGAGCCATAGCGATTCTACATTCCGTCGGCGGCGTCCACAAATATCCACTCTGTGGTTAAAGTTTTTGAAATTTTAATAATTTTCTCACATATTCCTGGATTTATACCAAACTTGGAAAGAAGCTAGTTTATGATCATAAAATAGTATCCAAAAGTAAAGTTTGTCAAAAAAAATTCTGTTTATCTGTATTTTACTTATAAATGGACTTAGTTGTTTCTGTCAGTAAACACTACATTCACTCTGGTTAAAGATTTTAAATTTTTTTTAAATTTTTTTAAACTATCTTCAGCTGGATTTTTACCGACCTTGGACAGAAGCGTGTTTATGATATAAAATAAATAGTATCCAGGAGTAAATTTTGTAAAAACAAATCCTGTTTATCTCTATTTTACTTAAAACTGGATTTAAATTTTCTGTCTGTCAACATCATATTCACTCTGTGGTTAAAGTTTTTAAAATTTTAATAACTTTCTTAAACTATCCTGGATCTCTCCCAAACTTGAACAGAAGGTGGTTTATGATCATAAGCTAGTATCAGAGGTAAATGTTGTAAAAAAAACCTGTTTATCCATATTTCTTATAACTGGACCTAGTTTTTCTTTCAGTTTACACTACATTCACTCTGTGGTTAAAGTTTCAAAAATATCAATTACTTTCTCAAAGCATTCTGGATTTGTACCAAACTTGAACAACAGCTCGTTTATGATCAAAAGCTGGTATCTAATCTAGAAAGAGACTTGAAAAAAAATAATTTCCTGTTTTTCCGTATATTACTTTTATAAGTGGACTAAGTTTTTTCCCCCAGTTTTTATTACATACAGTCTGCAGTTTAAGTTTTTAAAACGTTTATTAGATTCATAAAATATGCGAGACACATGGTTTTGTGGAACCTTTCCGAATTTTTGCTAAATTAAATGTGTTTTGTCTATAAAGGTATACCATGTGGTATGAGTACAAATGAAACAAATCTCTATCCAAACCACAATATTTAAAAGAAAACCATTATAGGTCAAAGTACGGTCTTCAACACGGTGCCTTGGCTGAAAACGCTTAGCAAACATATTCCTTTTTGTGTTTGATTGTTACATATCACTTGGCTCTGTATTTGTACATCCCGTCAATGTGTTATTGTATATTTTTGTATTCAAGTCTTCCATTTTTTTTATAAATGTGTTTGTTTATAAGCCTTTTTGTGTTTCTTTGTTATATAATTGTTTGTTTTTTTAGTGATTAAGCTTATTACACAATGTAGACTGTGGTTATCCATTTTTTTTCTCCATTTTAACCTATTGTGTCTGCTTGTTTAGTTCACACATCGTTGTCAATATATTGGAATTTTATGCGACTGTCATTCAAGTTTGAGGTTGGTAATGTTTAGCTAGCTATTACTCCAGTTTCAATCCACTATTTCTACATAAAAAAATGCCTGTACCAAGTCAGGAATATGAAAGTTGTTATCCATTCATTTAATGTGTTTGGACTTTGTGTTTTGCTTTTGATTAGAGGACCTTAGGTTTTTACTTTCCCCGGAAGTTTTTGTATCAATCAATTTGAAGAGGGTTTCATGTCTATATTAAACCCAAAATTGTTAGAATTATATTTTTCTGCTGCCTATTTTTAATTTTAAACGCCGTTCGGGCGCTCTAGACAACTTCTTCGCATCACTATATAAATTATCAACTTCAATTGTCGTAGTATTTTTTTTAATAAAACAATTTGTAGTACACAATGTTTTTTTTTTATTTGTCAGCAATATAATTCAATATTTTTTTTATATACCGTATATCGGTTTTTTTTTTCGCGTACAAGTTGAGAAACATATATCCAATAAGCAGGTAGAGCTGGCACATTGATACCGAGGTGTAGGAAATCAATAACTTCAAAATTAAAACCAACAATTTTAGAATAAGATTTTCATCCTGGCAAATGTATAGCTCTCAATGGGATTTGAACTCGTATGGTTGGTTTAATCGCTTGGTTACATTTTCATTGCCCTAGAACACTCCACCCCATCGACTTTATACAAATATAAGCTTAAATAGCCGAAGTGTTGCCTTTCACGTACGGCTAATCTAGAGATAAACATAAGAAATGCGTATTAAGCGTGTGTAGTTGTAATATTATTTTTTTTTTTTTCACAATATTCTTTTCATTTGTCAGCAATTTTTCTATCCAACTACTGTAGAGGACTTATATAGCACCCTTTTAAGGCTCTATTTTGAATATTAATCAGTCTAAGTAAGTTAATGTAAAATCCTAGATAAGGGACTACTAACGAAATAAAATATCTTCCGTGAACACTTACACACTGAAACATAGAAAGAAAAAGTGTTATTTACATCATTATTGTGAAAAAGAAATGTATAAGAAACAAAATGTTCACGATTGTGAATATGATATTTTATTTAAATCCCCGAGGGTATTAATCAGGTCATTGGTCAGTGCTTCGGTACTGACATGATTTATAACATATGTTTCGTTCTAAAAAATAAAGAAATTATTTAGCAAGAAAAAAAAAAGATAACTACCAAAGATATCATAAGATACTTATGGTTCTTTTGTTAAGGTTTCGTTTAGTCCTATGGTTCCTGAAATTTCGAGGTATTTAGTCATGACCATAGGTGGCTTTAAATGGTTGGTTGAACTTTCCTAATGAACATAAAATATTAAAAAAAACGCTTCATACTTAAAAAATTTAAAATGATATTTTTTTTCTTTACTAACACTGTGCCGAATACATGTAATGGACTGTTAGTCCGCAGATCCCAATAGCTGCTCAGTTAATGAAACGAAAAATAAATTTTTCCCCATTTGATATGAAGCAAAACCGTGGAACGGTAAAACTGACGCCATTAAAATTTAAAGTTTATCTGTAGTGATTATAAGCATTCAAATTAGTTGGTTCAGCCAAACTGTTGTTAGAGAACTGAAACCAATTGCACGGCGTACGGATATATAGACAGAAAAGGGTAACACTTTATGCTTCATTCGCTATGACGGGCGCCTAACAGTCCTTTGCTATGCACAGTTATAAAAAAATATTATATTTCATCATTTATTTATTTGTAAAATAAATAGGTTTCAGGTCAGTAATGGCTGAAAAACGAGAAATCGACGAAAAATCTGTAGAAAGGAAACTTAACAGCGGAAAAGAAAGAAAGGATCTTATGGTTTTAAAAATTGATGCCATATATAACTGGGAACGGAACTTGATGCCTGCTCCAACGTCCATAGCTATTCTTGGTCATCTTATGGCCATTGCCACTAAACAAGATTTTAGTCTAGAAAAATACCCACCATTGAAAGGATTCAAACATATAAATTATCCAGGATCTTTTCGTGCTACCTTAGTTCAAATAAGTAACTCTGGTTGTGATGCCTTTATGGAAGCTCATAAAAGTATGGACAAAATTCGATTGTACACGATTTGTTTTCAACAAAATGTAAAGCATGTCGTTACTATTTTGATCAGAGGATCTGAGCATGAAAGAATAAGCGTCCTTCCTTGTATTTTGGAATCTTTGATGGAAGATGCTACTAAATGTATGGATCTTGCTAAAACAACTGAGGAAAAGTTTGAATTCGTCATAAGATTAATAAATGAAACCGCTGAATCATCTGCAGCAGTCAAGGGTTGCTATGAAAATGATCTCATTGAAGCAAAAGAACGACAAAAATATTTAGTAAAGGAACAAGAAAACATCGAAGCTATGAAAAAGGATATGGATATTGAAAAGAAACGTATTATTGAAGAAGTGGAGAGTGCTAAAACATATTTTGAAAGAAGCTTGGATAAATTACCAGGTGTTGGTAAATTATTAGCAATGAATGTGGTGGAGGAAACCATGAAAATAGCTACTGGTGCAATAGATTTATTTGCTCAATACAAAATGATGGGTGTATCGAAAGGAGTATCTTGTGTTAATACGTTCTTAAAAAGTGTACAATCAAATCAAATGTCTAACAAGGCGGATGCGGTAGGCATTAAAACAAACATGGAGTCTGGATTTAAAGTGGCTTATCAACATGCAACAAACATCAATGAATGTCTTGAGATTGTTTACAAAATGTTTGAAGAAACGGAAAACGCCAAAAAGAAACAAAACATGCAGATTGATTTAAACCATCATAAAACAGTACTCTTAGAGATAAAAGGTGCCCTCCTGGAAATTAAAGAAAAATATAATAAATCTGAAATGGCTAAGAATCCAACAGTTCTCCAGGCTACTACTATATGCACAAATGGAATCGAGCTTTGTGATGAAATTCTTAAAATCAAAACTGATAAGTGCGCATATGACCTATTCCGGAAGGTCGATAACGTACGTAACACTGCAAAGGCTTTCCACATTAAAGCACGTATGTACAGCAACCATAGCTCTGTGTCAATATCTAATAAAGCAAAATCAGTAAACAATCAACACTTACAATCCAAAAGAGTTTTTGAGCTTGCTTCTGAAAATGCAAGATACGAGGTTGAAATTCGAAGAAAAGAACTCGACAATGCTAAGAAAACAAGAGAAAAGTTACAAAAGGAGTTAAGGGACACAGATGCAAAACATAATAAGATTCTTGCTGAACTTAGCAAAATACAAATTGAGGAAATAGAATTTGAAGAAATTCAAAAGACCCTAAAAGATGGTCTTAAAACGCTTGCAAAATTAAAGGCACAATGGACTACTCTGGTTTCATTTTTTCAAAATATCACAAATGGTATTGAAATTTGTCTGACCCAAAACACATCGCACTTAGCCAAAATGCTGAAAGATGACATATATAGCAAAGAACATATTACCACAAGTATAGTTCTAGAAATGGCAGCATCAGTAAATTCTGTCGCGTATTCAGTTGAACTTATAGCAAAGATGTACACAGATATTTCGCAAAAGCATTTGATTCAAAATATTGCATCCCTGGGAGAATTGATTGCTTATGATCCAGTTTCGGAAAAGGATCTTTTGGATGCACGCCGAATACAGATTGACGAAGATTGCAAACGAGCAAAGGCTGAAATACAGGTTTTAGCGGAAAAGAGTAGAGATGAAATGGATAACAGGATAGAGGCCATGATAGAACGGTTAAATTCACAAGTAGAACAACTACCAAAACTCCCACCCGAAAGACTACAAACAATAAAAGAAAATGTAGAAAACGGAGACATAGACGTTGAAGACTTTATCTAGACTGCTTTTAATTCTAAATTAGAAAAACATGGACCTGTACTTTTGATTAGAAATATGGGGTGCAAACTTTAACAATTTAGAAGGGTTAGATATAAATGCATGGCTGACATGGATTAGGTTGGTCATACAGAAATATCAGTGCGCGCATAGAAAACCCTCTTTAGTTAGATTAGTTTTTTGGAAACATTTTGTATAAATTTTCCTGAATTTAAATTATTTCACATCTATACTTATCTATAAGTTGTTCTGTTTTATATGACAATAAGGGGTTGTGGTTTGATTGCAAATGAGACAACTATCCACCAAAGTTCAAATGATGTGCCCTTAAGCACTTATGGGCAACCGTACGGCCTCAAACATTGCGAAATCGGATGTTGATAAGAAAACATTGCAGCTCATTGCACATAAACTTCGGTGCCTTTCTAAGAATTTTAAATTTGGGTAAAACCCAAGAATATATATTTATTTACAAATTGATGGTTGAATTTGAGACGAATGTTCAATGAAAACAAATAAATTCACACTGACTTTGACTACGTATTATAAAAACAGAGCGCATGCGAAGACAAAATACCTTTTGACATTATGTTTCATATAACAATTTACTAATGTAACTTGACAATTTCCATAAAAAGATATGTTTGAATGAGAAAACAATCCACCAAATTTCAAACTGATTCCCAGCAATCGATTTTTAACAATGAGAAAAAACATAATCATATGACCAGATAAAAAGACACGATATGAAAACTATAAATCAATTAAATTGAGAAAACTGACGGCCTAATTTACTATAACAAAACAATCGTCTTAAACAAATATGAGAGAAATGAACCAATGACAACCATTGTACTGTAGGCACCTGACAGGCAAATAACTTAAGTGGCGTGGTTAAACTTGATTAAAAATGCCAACTCTCCCTAACCTTGGACAGTGGCGTTATTGTACAACAAATGAATAAACTATTAAACTACGTTGCAAAGGGATTACGTCATCTGATCGATACAAAGCAGAAATTCATCTAACAAATACACAGATCGGACTTTGAAAGGTAAGTATACATACCTCACAACCAAAAAGTCAAAAAGAAAGTACTCGCAGTTGCTGACGGCTTGTTAAAAGCCAACAACAACTAATATTAATCGTGTTTCTAAGATTGAAATATCAATCAGTACACATCCAATATCCAATGGATTTAGTGTAAAGACACCATTGACAGTCACAGAAAAATATGACCTTGTGCATTGCGAAAAATAGGTATCCACATATTGTACACCGGTAAATGTGTATATTGTGATACAACAAATATTTAGTTTGGTCTGAATATTCTAATAACAAATTTTATATTCAAACCAATAAAACAACATTCAGAGTCCTTAACCTTTAGAACATGTTTTATTCAAAGGATTGTAAAGTTTAGCCGGATCAAAGTTTGGTTTGAAGAGGCATGTGCTCTATATTTCTATACCTGAATTGGATAAAAATGAAGTCATTGGGTGAATTATTCACAAATTGTCATTTGTTTTTACTTATTCAAATATTGGCAAAAAGTCAACACTTTATAAAAAAATCTGACAGAAAATCAGTTATATTTCACTTATTAACATTTATTTACATCATCATTAGATGCTTTTTGTTTTATCCTAAAACAACGGATTAAGTATTCGGGGCCAACTTAGGTTTTTCATTAACTATTTCATTTATGTTTCAGATATTAAATTCAAATATAATTTTTGAAACTTAAAGTAAAAGGTAAATACATTTTTTGGTGAAATTGCGAAGAAAACATTATGTTTCCTGGTTCGAAATTAATTATTATACTTCTGTAAAATTAAGACCACTAGGGCAACTTTAAAGTTTGATTCCACTTATCAAATTAAAATATATATATGGAAAAAGCTTTGTTTGGCATTGATTATTTTTATGACTACTAGGTTGCCCAATAGAAGAATATCAGCGTCTGTATGGATTGTCTGAAAAATCGACCATGGTATTTTAAACAAATGTCAGCCATCTAAAAAAACATTATAAAAGAATTTCATAGATTATGAAAACAGTGCAGAAAAATACTATGTATATTTCAATACCACTTGAAGAAATTTATGTATTACTAGTAGTTATATAAGTAGGGTGAAGGTTGAGATCTCACTAAACATGTTCAGCCCTGCCGCATTTTTGCGCGCGTCCCAAGTCAGGAGCCTCTGGCCTTTGCTAGTCTTTTGCTAGTATAATTTAAAACTTAATTCATTTACATGTTAAGGAGTTTAGTATTACGTCCATTTTAACTAAGCTAGTGCACATTTTTGATCCTGGGTTAGCTGTGTTGATGACCAATTGGCGGCCTATTGCCAAGTATTTTACACTTTGGTCGGGTTGTTGTCTCTGTGACATATTCACCATTTCCATTCTCTTAACTATTTTCATATTTGAGTTGCGTTATTGTATATATAACATATGAAAAAGCTATATCTATTTTATTTCAGTTGGTATCATAGTTGCTCAGACTCAACATTACGATGCAATATCAATGCTGAAAACAATTTCAATTAAGGTCATGTTCGCCTTGATCTAGGAAGTATTGTCCCAATCGGAAAGTGTGTTGATTGAAAGTGCGTGGAACGGCTATTCTAAAATCATCATAAAAATAATAATCCACCTTCATTTGAAATAGTTAACAATCTTTTTTTGGATACCCTATCATTTATGAAATCGATATCCTTGCGTAATTCTGGTTATCAAATATCATTACAACACCGACATGTTATAACGTCAATTTAAGTAAGAATCCAGAGATCCTGATATGATATTGTTTACATTGTAATAGTACATTCCAGATAAACGTGAATCAATTTGATACGGGGTTTCAAATAAATCCGTTCTTATTTAAATTTACATAAGGTAAGTGTAATTTGCAAAACTTATAGGGTAAGTTCACGACGTCTTTTTTACATTAATTTGTATGTTTGTTTCCTTTAAAGTTAGTTGTAGAAAGTAAAATCACCAAAATAGGTAAGTCTCTAATCAAATGGCAAAAATCAAAAGCTCGAACACATCAAACGAATGGATAACAGCTGTCACATTCATGGCTTGGTATATGCATATTCTTATGTAGAAAATCGTGGATTAAAACTGGTTGTTTTATAACCAGCTTAATCTCCCACTTGTATGACAGTCGAATAAAATTCCATTATACTGATAACGTATGTCTGTGATGTATACAGTTTTGGCTGATGGATTACAATTATTGTGATATAATGTCTGTTTGGTTGGTCACCCTGTTTATTACTGTACACTACCGTTTCACACGTGGGAGATTAAGTGAGCTACTAAACCAAACTTAACCTACATATCAGTTGACATCGGAACATACTCCTGTATTCTGTCAGTAATGTGACAATAGTTTTTCACTTGTTCCGTTATTTGATTTTGTCAGTTTTAATTCACATGCACTTTTAAGGTTCACACATCGTTGTCAATACAATGGAATTTGATGCATCTATCACACCAAGTGAAAGGTTTCGCTAGCTATAAAACCAGGTTAAATCCATCATTTCCTACAAGAGAAAATGTCTGTACCAAGTCAGGAATATGACAGTTGTTATCCAATTGTTTGATGTGATGGGGCTTTTGAATTTGCTATTTTTTTAGGGAATTTCCGATTTGAATTTTCCTCGGAGATCAGTTTTTTTTATTTTACTTTTTACCATTTTTAATCAGCCATTTTCTACACCAGGAGATGCCTGAACCAAGTCAGAAATATGACAGTTGTTTTCCATTCGCTTGATGTGTTTAAGCTTTTCATTTTGTCTTTTCTTTTGAATTGTCCTTGGAGTTTGTTATTTGATGGTGCCATGTATCAATTGAGCTACACAAACATGCAAAATTAACACATAGATTTAATTGATGTATTGAGTATTGGTTTTTTAACGTTCACAGACAAAATCTGAAAAATTTCATACACATGTTAATCTCTACTCGATCGACATTACTTCAAAATAACAAAATTAAAAGACAAAGTATGAATACTTTCACTTTTCATCCTAACTTTTAGATGTCTATTATATAATGTTTCGATTTCAAGCCACTAAGTACGATTCGAATAACCACTTAATGGCATATTTCGATTGCACGTGACAAATATAAAAGTAGAAGCATGATATTTTATAGCATCTATCAATTCGTTAAAGGTAAAATTATTTATTTTCAATAGAAATGGCCCTACAAAGTGACAGAATAGATAACACACAAAGAATCCAGAATGAACAGTCAACACCCTCATATAAACAGACACTGTCCTTGATAGCGCAAAACCGAATGCAACATATTTGGATAACATTTATAGATGGTGTGAAAAGTCTATATGAGTTTGCTGTTGGTTTGAATAAACCAGGTTTTGAATCACACCGACTTGAATGTCTTTCAAAAAATGCACAAGAAAAAATAAAACTTGCAGAACAAGACATTAAAAGTGGCGAAAATGACATAAAAGACGAAATAAACCGCCTGGTTTTACTAAGACAGGAGTATGAACAAGACCTGAAAGATTTGAAGAACAAAATTAAAGCGTTGTCTCAAAAGACAATTACAGAACAGAGAGAAGCTGAAATAGCAATTGATGAAGTGAAGAATGCTGAAAGACAGGTTACAGTTTACACGAATATGGAATGCAACGCACTAGTTATTCATGCACTTGCAACTCGTTGTGCTTTCCTACTCACAAGGAAAACTTCCCGCACTATAGGACCAACAGTCGGTAGTTGGGTATATAAACTTGGTATATTCACAACAGCAGTTACCAATTCAAATCTGGAAAAATCGAGAAAAGCTGTTGAAGAGAGGAGAGTTAAACTAAACGAGAGGATAAATAATTTAATTGAAAGAAAGACCACACTCTATCAAATTAATGAAGAAAGAAACCAAAAGAAAATGAAATTTGATAATCTTATACTTAGTCATGAAAAATTGTTAGATTTTTCCAAGCTTTTAACTAAGCTAAAGTCTTGCATAGTACAGTGCCATGACTTTATTAACATTACGTTAGGAAGAGTAGATATTCTTAATGAAAGGCGAAAAAGCGAAATTTTACGAGGGAATTTGACACATATTATGGAAGAGCTAGTAGAGCACATCTCATGTGTTCAGTCCTTTGAAGATCATTTTCCTATTTTGCAACAATTAAAATCTTTGACACATCAAATGCAGTCAAAATGCATAAAACCAAGTTCGAATGATGACAAAGATAAGGGTTGTGATTTTATTAACTGCAGTAAAGGAATTTTGTCTTCTTTAATCCAATACCTTTTTCGTTTAAGAACCTTCGACTTTAATATGTGATAAACTTGAGATCTATAGTGATTGACATGATATTCGTTAATAGATTTTATATAAAGTATTTTTCAATTTGCTTCGAGATTGTTAAAAGAGGTAAAATGCCAAAATTACCAACTCCAATGAAAATTCAAAACGGAAAGTCTTTTATCAAATGCTTAAACACATCAAACGATGGAGAAAAAAAACTATGATATTCCTGACTACCTTATGTAGAAAATGGTGGAATAAAACTTGTTTTATAGCTTGCTTCCTTTTCCTTTAAAAAATCCGGTTAAGAACTGATGGTGCAACAATGAAAAACTACATAATATACTTTAAAGATTATCCTTAGATTGAATTCCAGAAATTTCTGATTGGCCAGTATATATAGAATAAGAGTCCAATTTTCTGTATTCAATTCACGTAAGGAACATGACAGTTGGTTTTAATTTGTTAAGTTGGTTGATATAGCCTAGTTGAAAATTTTGTATTGTAGTAAGTTTTTAAGGATTTCCATGGCTTTTTGTTCATTTTCAGTATTTACGTAAGTGAATACCACTTTCCCCGATTGAAACTTACAACAGAATTTGTACTTACCATGCATGATTAAGATGACTACTGTCACTAGTTGAGCAAGATTTGCTTAGTCATTGGAAGAACATGAAATCAAACCCAGTTTTTATAGGGGTTCTTGTTGCTTATTCTTAAGATGTCTATTTTGTGAACTTGTTTTTGTTTTGTTGTCTGATTTTGACATGGCAATGTCTGTTTCTCTTCAACTTTTTAATCTTTAATATCAGCCTCTTTTATCAATAATTCTGAATAACTTGTTAACTTGCAATTTTTTTTATAACATCATGATTTTTTACATTAGTATGTAACATGTTAATAATGAGTCAATAATAGTATTTCAATACTGAAAAGTTTGTAAGGGTTCCATGGAACCCAGTGTCTCGCCTACTTTGCAGTTAATCGCATGCTCAACAAAAATGAGGAAAAAAATCAATATAATATTCCTCTCGATACTATCTTTTGTTTGTAAGATCCTTCTGTCCAAGTTTAGCAAAAATCCAGGATATTATGAACCTAATAAATGTTTTACAAACTTTAACTGCAGACTGAACGTAATGTTAACTGAAAAAAAAACTAAGTCCATTCATAAGTAAAATGAGGAAAAAAAGGATTTTTTTTTATTTAACAAATTTACTTCTGGACACTATCTTATCATCATAAACAAGCAGTCGGAAACCAGGTTGAAATAGAACAAAAGAATCGAAGCTCTTTGTTAGAGAAGGCGATAAATGTTTACTGTATTGTTTACTATAGTGACAAAATTTTAAAAAGTTAATAGAAACAAACAAAATTGCAACTTTCTTCTCAATTACGAGTTGTTTTATTTTAAAAACATCATTTGCATAAGTTTTCAATTTATCTAGTACATAGTTAAGCAGAACAATTAAATATCAAGTCGACGACATGGGTATCTTTCAAGTTGGATGAAGAAAATGCATAACCTCCGATTTTTTTGAAAAAATTACCACTGACGAAAAACATATCAATCTATAAGTTCAGTAATTTTCGTGTCTGCCCGTTCATTGTGTGATTGAGGAAAAAATTCCAAAAAATGGTAACAATTGTATCGAAAAGAGACAAGAGGCTCTCAAGAGCCTGAATCGCTCACCTTAATTTTTTTGGTTAAATCTCTCATCAATGATTATTTTGGCTTTTCAATTTATTTAAATGTTCTTTGAATCGTCCTATTTTCTTCAAAAGCAAAAAAAAAATCATGTTCTCCTATGTTCTGTTTTAGCCATAGGAGCTATGTTTCTTGACATACAAGGAAATAAAATATAAAATTTATACTAGATACTCTGAAACTCATTTAGCCTAAGTTTGGCTGAAATTGATACAGCAGTTTCAAAGGAGAAGATTTTTTAAAGTAAGTCAACATGATGAACAAATTGTGAAAAAAGTCTTAAAAGGGCAATAACTCCTTAAGGGGTCAATTGACAATTTTGGTCAAATTGACTTATTTGTAGATCTTACTTTGCTTAATATTTTTGCTATATACTCTGAAACTCATTTAGCCTAAGTTTGGCTGAAATTGATACAGCAGTTTCAAAGGAGAAGATTTTTTAAAGTAAGTCAACATGATGAACAAATTGTGAAAAAAGTCTTTAAAGGGCAATAACTCCTTAAGGGGTCAATTGACAATTTTGGTCAAATTGACCTATTTGTAGATCTTACTTTGCTTAATATTTTTGCTATATACAGTTTATCTGTATCTATAATAATATTCAAGATAGTAACCAAAAACTGCAAAATTTCTTTAAAATCATCAATTCAGGGGCATTATACCTGAAAAACCAGTTACCCAATTCGGCTGAAAATTTCAGGACAGGTAGACCTTGACCTAATAAATACTTTAACTTCTTGTCTTATTTGCTCTAAATGCTGGAGTTTTTGAGATATAAGCCAAAAACTGCATTTTATCCTGTGTTCTATTTTTAGCCATGACGGCCATGTTTTTGACGAAATAGAAAATAAAACACAAACTTTATTTTATACACCCTACTGATCATTCAGTTGAAGTTTGGTTGAATTTGGTTGAGTAGTTTTAGAGGAGAAGATTTTTTAAAGTTAGCAAATATGATGAACAAATTGTGAAAAATTGTCATTAAAGGACAATAACCCCTTAAAGGGATAATTCGCGATTTTTCACTTTTCATCTTATTATGTTCATAATACCATAAAAAAACATTTTCACCAAGTTTTATTTTGATGTGAAAAGTAATTAAGAAGAAAATTGGGAATTATTAATTTTATTTCTTCAAACTTCCTGACTTATGTGACGTAGTTTAAGTCTTGTTGCATGTCGGGAGTGAAATTAATCTCATTTAAGTCTTGTTCGTTAACCATCTAATAACGCTATTTAAAGCGCATGGACGACTTTTGGTGTAGCTATTAACCAACGGAAAGTGAGTGATAGCCATGCAACTTTTAAAATTAGATTGTAGAATTTATGTGTGGATTTTTTTATACGAAATTTTAGTAATTAAAGTAAATAATACAATAGAACATTTTTGGGATACGATTGCTTTTAAGCAATCTGTAGACTTTTACCGTTGACTCAGGGCTCATTCCCTCACGTCAACCGTTTTATTCTAAACATTCAGCAACATCTCAGATTCTTATGATTGTCTTGATTTAAAAGGTAAAAACAAGCAAAAGGGTTGAACATAAACAACTTTCCTGTAATGTTCTTCTCATAATCTTCATGTTTGATTTTTCCCTTGACTTATATACGTGTTTTTAACAACACGGAAAATCAAAATTAAGCAGTATTTATATTTAGTGTTTTTATAAATTTAGAAACACGTCAGAGGGAATTCCCCAGTTTTGATAAATGCGAGAGTTCTTTGAATTCCGATAATTCTATTTCTGTCATATAAGAACTGAAGTGGAGTTTTCTATATTTTACCGTTATGAAACTGATACTGTACTCTCATAAAGAAATTGAGACTCATTCATCATATCATAAATTAAATAAACGTTCTTGTTCCAAATCGCAAGTCGCGGGTTTGTTTATGTATTAATGCGCATGCGTATAGTTTTCTTGATTTCAAGGGGTATCAGATTGAGTGGTTGTTCTGGATTCCCCGCTTATTAATTAATTTGAAACTCATTGGATTCTTTCTATGTCTGCCTGCTATTGAGGGTTTAATATTGTTGCATAATTTAAAATCATATGCATCATTTAAATTAAAATCAATGAAGTTTTACCTATAACACCCCTTTAGCCGAAATGGAGTCTTCCATATTATCGTTTCGAGTTGTCTCCCTTTCAGAAGTATTTCCCGTCAAAATCGTCAAGAAAAAAATAACTCGTTAGATGTCGATAAACGTCGTATTATATTAAAAACGATCTCAATTTAAACAGAGGAGTGTGTACGGAAGGATTCATGCCCACTGACCCAAAGGAAATTAATAATTAAAGAGTTAGAAATGGGGTTCCTCCTAGAATTAACGGTGATAAGATACGAAGTGAATAGTCCGAGATTACTGGGTACAAGTCAAATCGGCACCCATAGAAAAAGTCAAATCGGCACCTATTTAAAAGTCAATTCGGCATCCAATAATATTTGATATAATATATGGGACTGGGGAATGGGTTTCCTCCTAGAATTAACGGTGATAATATACGAAGTTAATAGTCCCGAGATTACTGGGTACAAGTCAAATCGGCACCTGGTCAAATCGGCACCCATAGAAAAAGTCAAATCGGCACCTGGTTAAATCGGCATCTAGTCAAATCGGCACCGATTCAAAATTCAATTCGGCATCCAATAATACTTGATATAATATATGGGACTGGGACTATTTAAGTTTGTAATTTAAGTATACTAGCATAAAAGTCCCCCACGGTCCCAGCTTGTCTGGCAAATCAGCCGTCGGACATCAGAGTAATCTCGAACTATGAAGTGAAATACCTTCTCTCTCTCTCTCTCTCAGTGACTGCTGTGGAAAGTAAAATTGAAATTGATAGCACACAAATAAAACACAATATTAAAGTACATTGCTCGTACACTTGTATCTGGGATTAGCTATTTTTAAAGTTGATTGACTATTCAGATTTATATTACCTTTACATGTGCAGTTGAATTAGTTTTGAAAATAATACTATCCAGCTGTACCAGGCCTTGCGGCCATAAAACTTTCGAGTCAGTTTTTTTGTTCTCATACTCAAAAATTAACCAATGAAATTGCTTGATTTCTTGTTTCGAGCATGATTTTTGTGCTCCAAGCACTGAGCAAAGTTTTATGCCTTCAAGGCCATAGTTCAAATAATTATGACGTCTTGGATGGCTATTATATTTTTTTTCTTTAAGTCGATTTGACTTTTTCTATGGGTGCCGTTAATTCTAGTAGGAACCCCATTTCTACGACGTCGAAGTAAGGCGTCAAAGAAAAAAAATATAATAGCCTTTCAAGACGTCATAATTATTTGGACTATCAAGGCCAGGGCTGCCAAAAATGTGTGAGACTCACGCATGTTCATGCTTTTTTGCAGCAGTATCCATGGTATCCTTGGATCAATTTTTTCCTCTTTGATCTTTTCTATTTTGGACAAATCTCACGAATTTGCTTAATGAAAAGTTGGCAGAACTGCTATACATGTGTCAATGAAAACTATATGGCAATCGTATCCCTCAGAGCATTCTGCTCTTTGATTATTTTTTTTTCTACAAATACTTTAAACAAACATATGAAACTGACATGATCGATATGTATAAAAAATACATGTTTCTATTCTCACCTTTTTGTATCATTCCAGCAAACATTTTCACTTGCTTGTACTGTGGAAATAAAATGTGTATTAATTTGTGACACTTAGTGAATGTTGAATGCGTAGTTAAACTCAAGATAATTAAAAGATTAGCATTATCAGGTAATTCTAATCTTTTGATCTTCATTCAGTGACATCTAGGCGTCACGGTTTACCATTTCAGGTGTGAACAACATTTCGTATGAATGATATAGACACAGAAATGTAAGAAAAAAAAATTAAAATTAATTTACGGGAGTAATAAGGTCGCACATTAACTGGATAGCTGTTGTATATTTTTATATATTTTGCATAAGCTCACCTTTAAATGAATTATGACTTCTGATTACTTTTGTAACGATAAAATACTGAATTATTTAAATTGAATAAATTTATAAATAAAAATAGCCTCCTAAACACGAGTGTATGAACTAATATTGTACATTTTTAAATTAGAATCGGCAACCTTTAATATTTCAAACAGATAATTACAATTGCAATTATATAATTTAGTCCATCCAAAGCGATCTTTATTTACCTATTTAGGAATTAATGTTCTCATCAAAATATTTTGAATCTCACAACACATGAATACTTCAGCTATTTGAAAATAAAAGATGTTTTAAAAAAATTGACAGGAAATTTAAGGATCTTCCTGGAATGGAATCGAAAAATTACGAATAGATATTCTTTTCAAGTGTGAAAAACATCAACCAAATTTATTCATAATCGGGAACGTCCTTATTAAAATAGTCTTCGTCTCACAACGTTTAATACTTTAGCTATTTCACCAACGATGTTTAAAAACAAAAGACAACGAATTTAATGTCATCTTTCCCTATTTTTGAATGTAATTATAAGTCTGTTCAACTGGCAAGAATACCCCTAAAGCGGACAAGCAGTTTATTCTTTAAATTGCTGTCATTGAATGATCTTGAATATCAAGAAAGAAAATAAATCCCGAAATTTATTTGAAACTGTAATACTCAATAGTTTTCCTAGAAAATATTATCATCCCTTGGGGATTATTAGTGTACGTCCAGTTGCATATATATTGCATGAATGTCGGAACAATTGTGATGATGATGAATTTCTTCCTTTATTCGAGAACAATCTAATTTGTGATTTTACTATATTCATAACTTCGATGAACCAAAGCAACTGTATTTAAATCAAATTGGTTCTCTTCTTATTCTTCTTCTTTTGGTATACAATAGTCTATCGAATTCGTTGATTACATACTGTTGACATACGTGGACTAGTCTATTTACAAAACTTTTTCCCCAATTTACACAAAATGTATGTTTCTTTCTTATGTTCAATGTATACATGTTATATTTTAAATTGCGCTATAGTTCCGTAACTTTCTATCCAGGCGTATAAACGAATCGTCGACAAGTGCGTACATTTTTTAAATCAATATTTCTGGTATGTTCCAATCTGTCCCGGTTTACTATTGACAACGAGTATATATTACATTTTCCCAAATTAAACCTTGTAAAAAATATGTAAATAGATTTTTATTTCTTCAAATCTTTTTTTTTTTGGTATTATTTATATTTTTATAAATAATATTCTTTACACCAGAAATGTTATTTATAAACAAGCGTATGAGTTAAGTAATGACTAGTATATTATATCCCTTTCGGACACGCAAGACAGAGATGTATATTATACACCTGCATGATAGTTCAAAATGGAAAGTTATAAGTTATCGGCCGTGTACACTGATCAATACCTACAGAAGTGAAACGATGCATGAACTTGCAAGCCCGACAGGAAGGGCGATATCTTTTTGCGCCAAAAAGTAACTCATTTGCGCCACAACTTAATTGCGCCAATACTTCTTTTGCGCCACCTAATTTTCAAAACTCGATGTATCATTTGCGCCAATAAAATAATCATCTAATTGCGCTAATTTTATTTATTTTTATTTGAAATGATTCAGGACCGTTATTGGTTCTTCTGTTATTTGAAGGAATCTCTGCCCATACAGGAGGAGGAAACAACACATTATCCTTTACATGTATGTTGATAACACGTAATCAGCGATTTTTTTCTACATTGTACACATAAATTTTAATCATTTTTCTGTAACAACCTTCTGATTTTGACGGCAACAAGGGAATATAATGTCCATTCTTAAAGCCATGTATATTTTAAAGTTGTTTAAAGTATTTTGGACAACATTTATAAAGGTACCATCACAAAAAAAATCTTTTGACACAGAAATTTTAAATTAGCCTCTCATCCTAATAACATTATCCCGCTTTACACCACCAAAATCATCCAATATTCTGTGAAATTCTGCTTGATTTTTAGGTTGAGTTTTCTTGAATTTTCATGTACACCAGAAATGTTATTTATAAACAAGCGTATGAGTTAAGTAATGACTAGTATATTATATCCCTTTCGGACACGCACGACAGAGATGTATATTATACACCTGCATGATAGTTCAAAATGGAAAGTTATAAGTTATCGGCCGTGTACACTGATCAATACCTACAGAAGTGAAACGATGCATGAACTTGCAAGCCCGACAGGAAGGGCGATATCTTTTTGCGCCAAAAAGTAACTCATTTGCGCCACAACTTAATTGCGCCAATACTTCTTTTGCGCCACCTAATTTTCAAAACTCGATGTATCATTTGCGCCAATAAAATAATCATCTAATTGCGCTAATTTTATTTATTTTTATTTGAAATGATTCAGGACCGTTATTGGTTCTTCTGTTATTTGAAGGAATCTCTGCCCATACAGGAGGAGGAAACAACACATTATCCTTTACATGTATGTTGATAACACGTAATCAGCGATTTTTTTTCTACATTGTACACATAAATTTTAATCATTTTTCTGTAACAACCTTCTGATTTTGACGGCAACAAGGGAATATAATGTCCATTCTTAAAGCCATGTATATTTTAAAGTTGTTTAAAGTATTTTGGACAACATTTATAAAGGTACCATCACAAAAAAAATCTTTTGACACAGAAATTTTAAATTAGCCTCTCATCCTAATAACATTATCCCGCTTTACACCACCAAAATCATCCAATATTCTGTGAAATTCTGCTTGATTTTTAGGTTGAGTTTTCTTGAATTTTATGAGTGTTCAGATACATCTTAAGTGGAAAGTTTAGCTATAGTACAGTACATGTATGATATAATAGGTAAAACATGTACAGTTATGATATAGGTAAAAAATATTTACAGGTAAATGTGGCGCAATTTCATTTCATTTCTTGGCGCAATTCAAACCATCAAAATAAAAGAGAGTGGCGCAATTAATACCTTTTCAAAACTGCAATTGGCGCAAATTGATTCTGCCCGACAGGAAATCGCTTGAATACCTGGACGTGTCACATCACACCCCTCACAATACCTTTCTATGGCAAGCCGTTCTCGTCAAAACTATGTTTAAACCATTTTTCGAGAAATTTACACACTGAGAATTATAAAAAAAACACACTGAGATTTAAAAACTTCAAAACACACACTGAGAATAAAAAATTACACACTGAGATTTCATAACGACGCACTGAGATTACAAAAATGAAAAACACACACTGAGAATTGAAAATTACACACTGAGAATTGAAAATTACACACTGAGAATTGAAAATAACACACTGAGATTTCAAAAAGACACACTGAGAATAAATAAATTGAAAACACACACTGAGAATTTGAAATTACACACTGAGAATTTAAAATGACACACTGAGATTTGTGCGCACTTTTTATGCGCACATATCTAATTAGCATACTTAATCTGAATCTATCACAAGCTTAAAGCAACTAGGGGACAGAACTCGTTAGTCCTTCGATTTGGTTCCAAATTATTCATAAAAAAAACTTTAGAAATACAAGGACAAGAAAAATACCCGCTTATTCTTATTACAAAATATTTATACCAAATGGTGAAAATTTTATATTAAAATTATAAGAAAACTTGGAACAATTTGCACTGAAAAACAAATAATGCAGTGAAGTTTTTACTCAAGTGTCTATAATAGCATATAAACGTAACAAAAATATAAAAGATTAACTTGCGAAATCAGGGTAACAGTTGGAAGACTTTTTAAAAGGGACCCATGCTAAAACGGTTTTAAGTCCCGATACACTGGTAGTAATGATATGAATTATAGGCAACAAACTTGTGAATATGAGCGATGTTAAGTCATGAAATTTATTACGAATGTTAATTGGTTGAAGGAATCGCATTTCACTATAATGAAAAGAGTTTTTGAGATCAAGATATTAATCTGTTGAATTATTCATCTCATGAATATTCATTAGTAATTTGCATATTAATCTCAGTGTGTATTTTTGAAATCTCAGTGTGTAATTAACAATTCTCAGTGTGTGTTTTTCAGTTTATTTATTCTCAGTGTGTCTTTTTGAAATCTCAGTGTGTTATTTTCAATTCTCAGTGTGTAATTTTCAATTCTCAGTGTGTAATTTTCAATTCTCAGTGTGTGTTTTTCATTTTTGTAATCTCAGTGCGTCTTTATGCAATCTCAGTGTGTAATTTTTAATTCTCAGTGTGTAATTTTTAATTCTCAGTGTGTAATTTTTAATTCTCAGTGTGTGTTTTGAAGTTTTTAAATCTCAGTGTGTTTTTTTTATAATTCTCAGTGTGTAAATTTCTCGAAAAATGGTTTAAACATAGTTTTGACGAGAACGGCTTGCCATACCTTTCGGAGTAATACCTGACCTGGTGGTCAGATGAGGGAAGATCCAAATTTATTTGAATAAAGTTTATTACTTTAAAGAATTATGAACGAATTCATAGATTTTCGAAAACAATTTTTACGGAACACTTATCTATGATTTGAACTTTCGACTTTTTTTAACTAATTCCAATATTAACAGTTTAAAAATAACAGACTATGGTTATCTAAAAAAAATAAGAAAATTTTCCGTATCAAGTTAGTTAGTCAGATGAAACAACCGTACGATTGACAAGATATCGACACACAATTACGACTAAATCGGTTACTGTAGTTTTGGTCCTTTGTGGTTTATACACATATCGGGATTTTTAATCGGAGAAGATGACAAAATGGCGGAACGCAGAGAATTGATTCTCTAAATTTAAAATCGATGGTGATCTCTTATCTAGCGGAATAAAACTTTAATAGCTATAAATTAGAGCATTTTTATACAGAATGGACATAATATCAATTTTTGATTTTTTTGCGAAGTTTCCCTTTAAGGGGTCAATTGACAATTTTGGTCATATTAACTTATTTGTAGATCTTACTTTGCTGATCATTTTTGCTGTTAACAGTTTATCTTTATCTATAATAATATTCAAGATAATGACCAAAAACTGCAAAATTTCCTTAAAATTACCAATTAAGTGGCAGCAACCCCACAATGGGTTCTTTGATTCATCTGAAAATTTCAGGGCTGATAGATCTTGACCTAATGAACATTTTAACTCCTGTCAGATTTGCTCTAAATGCTTTCGTTTTTGAGATATAAGCCAAAAACTGCATTTGACCCCTATGTTCTATTTTAAGTAACGGCGGCCATGTTTTTTGACGGATCAAAAATCGAAGCACAAACTTTGTGCAAGATAATCTAAGGAACAATCATGCTAAGTTTCATTCAAATCCATTCGATAGTTTCAGAGGAGAAGATGTTTGAAAAATTGTTAACGACGACAGATGACGACGACGACGGACGCCAATTGATGAGAAAAGCTCACATTTCCTTTTAGGAAAGGTGAGCTAAAAATCGAGTGCACCTTTTTATGTTAGGGCGTGTTTGAGTTGAGTATTTCATCTTGATATCGTACAAAGTAAAAATATTTCATACATCGTCTCGCTTCAGATTTTATCATTTTTATATATTAAAGCTACAGGTTGACTTTATAACCCAAAAAAATAACAGTACTAAAAGATGAAATATATGGGTCAAGTGAAATACCTATCTAATGAGTCACAAAAACAGAGATGGTGTGTTCGAATAGCTATTTTTTTACTGAAAGTACTTGACGACAGTCTTTCAAGTTGGATGATGAAATGCATATCTTCGAAAAATTCTAATTTTTTGTGTGTGATAACTAGGGTTTATAGTCTTCATACACTTAACTAGAGGCTCTCAAGAGCCTGTGTCGCTCACTTTGGTCTATGTGCATATTAAACAATGGACACAGATAAATTCATAACAAAATTGTGTTTTGATGATGGTGATGTGTTTGTAGATCTTACTTTACTGAACATTCTTGTTGCTACAATTATCTCTATCTATAATGAACTTGGCCCAGTATTTACAGTGGAAAATATTTTCTAAAAATCTACAAAAATTTATGAAAAATGTAAAAAATTTACTATAAAGGGCAATAACTCCTAAAGGGGTCAACTGACCATATCGGTCGTGTTGACTTATTTGTAAATCTTACTTTGCTGAACATTATTGCTGTTTACTGTTTATCTCTATCTATAATATTATTCAAGATAATAACCAAAAAACAGCAAAATTTCCTTAAAATTACCAATTTCAGAGGCAGCAACCCAACAACTGGTTGTTTGATTATCTGAAATTTTCAGGGCAGATAGATCTTGACCTGATAAACAATTTAACCCCATGTCAGATTTGCTCTAAATGCTTTAATTTTTTAGTTATAAGCCAAAAACTGCATTTTACCCCTATTATCTATTTTTAGCCATGGCGGCCATCTTGGTTGGTTGACCGGGTCACTGGACACAATTTTTAACCTAGATACCCCAATGATGATTGTAGCCAAGTTTGGTTTAATTTGGCCTAGTAGTTTCAGAGGAGAAGATTTTTGTAAAAGATTACTAAGATTTAAGAAAAATGGTTAAAAATTGACTATAAAGGGCAATAACTCCTAAAGGGGTCAACTGACCATATCGGTCCTGTTGACTTATTTGTAAATCTTACTTTGCTGCACATTATTGCTGTTCACTGTTTATCTCTATCTATAATATTATTCAAGATAATAACCAAAAACAGCAAAATTTCCTTAAAATTTCCAATTCAGGGGCAGCAACCCAACAACGGGTTGTTTGATTCATCTGAAATTTTCAAGGCAGATAGATGTTGACCTGATAAACAATTTAACTCCATGTCAGATTTGCTCTTAATGCTTTGGTTTTTGAGTTATAAGCCAAAAACTGCATTTTACCCCTATGTTCTATTTTTAGCCATGGGGGCCATCTTGGTTGGTTGACCGGGTCACCGGACACAATTTTAAACTAAATACCCCAATAATGATTGTGGCCAAGTTTGGTTTAATTTGGCCTAGTAGTTTCAGAGGAGAAGATTTTTGTAAAAGATTACTAAGATTTACGAAAAATGGTTAAGAATTGACTATAAAGGGCAATAACTCCTAAAGGGGTCAACTGACCATTTCTGTCGTGTTGACTTATTTGTTAATCTAACTTTGCTGAACATTAGTGATGTTTACTGTTTATCTCGACCTATAATATTATTTAAGATAATAATCAAAAACAGCAAATTTCCTTAAAATTACCAATTCAGGGGCAGCAACCCAACAACGGGTTGTTCGATTCGTCTGAAATTTGCAGGGCAGATATATCTTGATCTGATAAACAATTTAACCCCATGCCAGATTTGCTCTTACTGCTTTGGTTTTTGAGTTATAAGCCAAAAACTGCATTTTACCCCTATGTTCTATTTTTAGCCATGGCGGCCATCTTGGTTAGTTGACTGGGTCACCGGACACAATTTTGAAACAAGATACCCCAATGATGCTTGTGGCCAAGTTTAATTCAATTTGGCCCAGTAGTTTCAGAGGAGAAGATTTTTGTAAAAGATTACTAAGATTTACGAAAAATGGTTAAAAATTGACTATAAAGGGCAATAACTCCTAAAGGGGTCAACTGACCATTTCGGTCATGTTGACTTATTTGTAAATCTTATTTTGCTGAACATTATTGCTTTTTACAGTTTATCTCTATCTATAATATTATTCAAGATAATAACCAAAAACAGCAAAATTTCCTTAAAACTACCAATTCAGGGGCAGCAACCCAACAACGGGTTGTTCGATTCATCTGAAATTTTGAAGGCAGATGGATCTTGACCTGGTAAACAATTTAACCCCATGCCAGATTTGCTCTTACTGCTTTGGTTTTTGAGTTATAAGCCAAAAACTGCATTTTACCCCTATGTTCTATTTTTAGCCATGGCGGCCATCTTGATTGGTTGACCGGGTCACCGGACACAATTTTTAAACAAGATACCCCAATGATGATTGTGGCCAATTTGGTTTAATTTGACCCAGTAGTTTCAGAGGAGAAGATTTTTGTAAAAGTTAATGACGACGACGACGGATGCTGCACGCAAAGTGATGAGAAAAGCTCACTTGGCCCTTCGGGCCAGGTGAGCTAAAAAATCTAGTCTGCCCTTCCACGAAATATTTAATTAGATTTTTTTTTAAATGTTTATGAATTTTCGAAAATTCCACCTGACAACCGATTAGACAATAGTTTTAAGTTGAATCAATGTAGACAAGATCATTAACTGATGTTCATTAGCTAGTTGATACATTTGTCTTTTAAAATACAACTGACATATAAGGATCGTAATGGTGCAATGTGGATGAATTTATCGGTTTCCAAGAGCAAAATTGGTAGCGTGTCATCCCTACAATGGCTTCCATTTCTACGATTGTGAAAATGAACTGGCGTAATGGGGAGATAATTTTGACGAAGTAGAATCCTGGCTGCAAGCGTCTGTCAAAGTTTGTTAAAAATCCAGGATAGTTTAAGAAAGTTATTACAATTTTAAAAACTTTAACCACAGACTGAATGTATTGTTTCTTGGCAGAAAAACTAAGTCCATTTACAAGTAAAATAGGGAAAAACAGGAATTTATTTCTACAAAATTTACTTCTGGATACTTATCTTATGATCATAAACAAGAAATTCAGGACAGTTTATAAGAAAGTTATTAAAATTTCAAAAATTTTAACCACAGAGTGAATATTTGTGGAAGCCGCTGCCGCTGAAATGTAGGATCGCTATGTCTCGTTTTTTCGACTTAAGTCGAAGGCTCAACTAAAAGAGAGGCAAAAGATTATTATATAATTAATAATAGCAAAAAGTATATTAAATTTCATAAGTAAAAGAACAAACTGATATTGAAAGATTAAAAGACAAACGTGTGGACACAAAAACAAAACATAGAAAACTGACCAGCATGAACCCCACCCGAGCCAGTGGAAAAACGGAAAATAGCAAAACAGAAAGTCCTATAACCAAATGGAAAAAATCAAAAGCCCATACACATCAAACAAAGTGATAAAAACTGTCATATTTCTGACAAGGAATAACATTTGCTTATGTAGAAAATGGTGGATTTAACTTGACAGGTTTTATAGCTTGTATAAATTGCATTTTATAGACAAAAATGTGTGAGCAAAAACAGGCACCATAGGTTAAAATGTCAAAAATTAGGATACAACAGTCAACATTATTTTATAATCTTAATCACTGTAAGTATGAGGAACTGTTCTTTTATAGAATGAATGCCAGTTAAGCAATCAATAACTGATGTTAACACGATGTTAAGACGATGACAATTAAAAACAAAACAAGAGGCTGTCACAACGACAGCAAACCGGATTTATTTACATTTATTTGTGTCCTGGCAATATCACAAGAACCATTACTGATGAATGGTGAAAGTGAAAATCATCAATATCAAATTTGACCTCCATTTTGTCATCAGTACAAACATTTTGAAATAATAATATTTGAAAAGCTTAGATTGAATGGTTCATGAGTAAATGCAACAACGTGAATGGAAACGCCATTTTACGATCTTTCAAGAACCATAACTCCTGAACAGTAAAAGTCAAAATCGTCATTATGGAACTTGACCTCTATTTTGTCATCAGTAACAGCATATTAAAATTTCAAAAGCTTTGGTTGAATGGTTCATGAGAAAATGCACGGACACGACGGGAAACACCATTTTTCAATCTTTCAAGAACCATAACTCCTGAACGGTTAAAGTCAAAATCGTCATTATTGAACTTGACCTCCATTCTGTCATCAGTAACAACATATTAAAATTTGGGAAGCTTTGGTAGAACAGTTCATGAGTAAATGCACGGACACGACTGAAAACTCCATTTTTCAATCTTTCAAGAACCATAACTCCTGAACGGTAAAAGTCAAAATCGCCATTATTGAACTTGACCTTCGTATAGTTGTCAGTAATAACATATTAAAATTTTAAAAGCTTTGGTTGAACGGTTCATGAGTTAATGCACGGACAACATTTGATTGCCGCCTTTCAAGAACCATAACTCCTGAACGGTAAAAGTCAAAATCGCCATTATTGAACTTGACCTTCGTATAGTTGTCAGTAATAACATATTAAAATTTTAAAAGCTTTGGTTGAACAGTTCATGAGTTAATGCACGGACAACATTTGATTGCCGCCTTTCAAGAACCATAACTCCTGAACGGTAAAAGTCAAAATCGTCATTATTGAACTTGACCTTCATATAGTTGTCAGTAATAACATATTAAAATTTTAAAAGCTTTGGTTGAACGGTTCATGAGTTAATGCACGGACAACATTTGATTGCCGCCCGCCCGCCCGCCCGCCCGCCGTACATCCCCAAATCAATAACCGACATTTTTGTCACAAAAATCCGGTTAAAAATCCAAAAACAAGTCACATAGGGAAATAACCCAAATGAGGAAAATCTGTGTTGTGGCTATAAAAAGTAGAACACAACTTTGGGACTCAGTGACACAGACATTGTAATACACCTTATCGCTATTTGTCCGCCATTACTGGATATCACACAGGTTCCCGTAAAATTTTGACGTCATAAAGCAAAATATCTGACGCCACAATGGAAAAGTGATTGTTGTTGACGTCAAAAGTTCAAGCGGCCGGGTCAGCCGGGATTAGCGATTAGGTGTATGATATGTTGGTTTCCAAATAATATCTTTTGAACCATAAATTCAATCACTACTACCATGTGATTGATAAGATCGCTTTTGATTTTGGGTCAATAGGTCAAAGTACAAGTTAACTTTAGCATTTGTTTTTAACTGAAATTGTGACACAATGTTGTGTGTTGGGATTAAGAAAGATCCCAGGGCCTGTAAAGTTAGAGGTAAATAATATCAAATCAATGTCACAATATCACTTGATATACTAAGTTTGGTAAAATTGTTGAGGTTTTCAGATGATACCTTTTGAAATATAAGGCCAGCTGACACAGCAGAATCAGCAAAATCTCTCTTGGATTTGAGGTCATTTTATACTGAAAATTAGAGAAGAGTTTATTTTCTAGATGTAATGTATTTAGAAAACATAAGTCTGACTTCAGACAATCTGTGTCAAATAACATGAATTGTGAACAATTTTTTTTTTATTGATTTAAGGGCACTCTGTAAAAGGTCACTGTCTGACAGCTGTTTTCATACAGTAACATTAAAGGGAAATGTTTTATTTTCATCATTTGGAATAAATTGTCAGCAGTTGATTTGATTATTATTTTGGGGTCTATCTGGTAATATAGAGCTCCTCAAGTATTCAAATTTGTTTTTTGTTTGTTACAGCTTTCAGAACTCATGATGATCCAACACATCTTGTATTTTCATTTAAAGTTTTCATCAGAAAAACCATAATAAAAATAGTTCCTGACACAAAAAAATTATACAACCAAAATGTTTTCATAATTTTATAACAGATATTTCAATGCCACAACATTTAATGTCGCTCCTCCCAGAATGGGGGCATAAAAATAACATTTCTCAAGTGATAACTAAATACAATATATAGGGTGTACCTTAATGATACCGACTAAACTGAAGAAAAGCTAGTCTCAAAAATGGTTCTATAAGTTCATTTCTGTCATCAGGTTTTAGATAATTATATGGTCTGCTAAAGTATATTACTGGTTTACTGGCAAAATCATCCTCTTTCCTTTGTATTCTTTCAAACTGCACTTGATCACAACGAAAATGTACAAAAGTAACCTGTAAAAGAAGATTGTAAATGGAACACTGTATCTACATTCAAACTTTTACCAACACTTTATGACATGATTATTTACCTATGAATGATGATTTTGAAAAGGTAGATTTCATCATATGCATGTTGGTTTATTTTAAAATGGTTTTCAATCTTCTACATGAGGAGCCCATGGTAGAACTAATGAAATAAATGGGGGAAATAATATCCCAGGGGCTCTTCAGGGAAGGACTTCCCCTATAAAGAAAGGGAACTAAACTGAAAGGTGGTAATTTAAAACAAAAATAAGTAGGTTGTATGTGTGGTGTTATATTTATATTCAGTGTTCCTCTTTTCCCTTCAATTCCCTTTTACCAACACTGCACTTGATATGAGGTAAATCAGCCTATATATATATATTGGATGGAGAGTTGTCTCATTGGCACTCACAACACATCTTCCTATATCTACTAACAACTACAGCCTTAATGTTCAGTTATAAAAATTGTAACTGGAAGTTACGCAAAATACAAATGAATCATCGAACAAATACATACCCTTGAGCACCAAGGAAGCAGGCACATGCATCACAAGGAAGTTTGCTATGCCAGCCCTATTGATAAAATAAAGAAAGGTACTAGGTGCCATCTTAAACTTGCAGTGAGGTGAGAGGTTTTTGTTTGCTTCATGTTGAAGGCCTCTCTGTGACTTTGAGATAAAGAACAAAATTAAAAGCCCTGTTTCCTTACTTTTTGTGGTGTTTTGTTGCTGTGCATGTACTGATTTTGTGTCATGGATAAATACCCCATTTCCTTAGTTTTTCTATTACATATTTCAACAAATTTATACATTTATTTTATCATTAACATATCATATATATGAACAAAAATTGATATTCTTAAAATCTTTGGTATGCAGAGTTGCATAGATATAAATCTCTCTAATAATTCAAAGTCTGCATTATGCCTCTAAGCATCTTTTGTTTCTCCTTTGAGCCCTGGGGAAAAAGATGATGATTAAACATGTACTTTATTCTGCATGTTCTAAATATTTCCCAAGTTAATCTATTTAGTTTCCCCAAGAATTAGTGTGACAAAGTTTGGTTTGCATGGACTAATTTAAAATGTGGTTTCAAAGAAAACAATATATGACAAGGTTAATGAACTGCAGAGGACATACACACAGGAAGCTTTTGGACAAGTTTTACTAAAACTTACACTATGCATAAATATCATATACATTTTACTTACAAATGTTTTCTGAACAATAATTCCCAGAATTCCATTGTACTTTGATAGAGGTTTATGTACTAATAAGTCTCCTCCATGTTGACCAATCAGATTGTCATTTAAATGTTTTACAAGTATTTCTGACTTCTTCTTTTTACATCCACAATTTACAGGTTTTGAAACATCATAACTACCATGTACAGTTCTAAAATCATCAGTTACCTAATAAAAAGAACTTGATATTATAACATTTCTAAATGTAAGCATAATCCTCATATGGTAACATGGTCGAATAATTCAGTGATACTAATAATTTGCAATTCGTAAATATGCAAGAGTTCCCAATCCAGCAAAGATCGTGTTAATCACCCTAAACAAGGCTTCCAGTTTTCCTGCCCTTATTTCACAAAGTTTTCAACGACCTTGACTGACTAAACAGCCCTTTCACAGTCAGTATTTAGCTTATAAGAGTAGTTGTTGCTATGTATTTAGCTTATAAGAGTAGTTGTTGCTATGTATTTAGCTTATAAGAGTAGTTGTTGCTATGTATTTAGCTTATAAGAGTAGTTGTTGCTATGTATTTAGCTTATAAGAGTAGTTGTTGCTATGTATTTAGCTTATAAGAGTAGTTGTTGCTATGTAATTAGCTTATAAGAGTAGTTGTTGCTATGTATTTATACAACCCATACAGCCGTCTACACTATGGTGTTAAATACTGATTGATTGGAGAAATAAAGAAAGTCGAGACACCAAACAACTTCAAATATATTATAGTATTTAGGCAGAAATTTATTTAATTTAATAAAAACAGAAAATAATCACATTTCTATCAAGTTACCAATTTATAAAACTTTTAAAATATTGATAAAGGGGAGATAACTCAAAGTATGTTTTCTTTAACTTTTTACACAGCTGCAAAATGTAATCATAAGAATCTAAATAATATATAAATTAATATAAATGTAAGAGCCCTTTCATGAATGTGACCTACAGAATTAGACTATTTACCAGATTTGTTATCACATAAGTAACACGAAGGGTGCCACATGTGGAGCAGGATCTGCTTACCCTTCTGGAGCACCTGAAATTACCCCTAGTTTTTTGTGGGGTTCATGTTGTTTATTCTTTAGTTTTCTATATTGTGTCAGGTGTACTATTGTTTGTCTTTTTCATTTTTAGCCATGGCGTTGTCAGTTTATTTTCCATTTATGAGTTTGACTGTCCCTCTGGTATCTTTCGTCCCTCTTTTATGTAAAGTAGTTTGATTTAGCTGTTGCTTTTTTTTTCTTATTTCCGCTTTGTATAATATTCAAGTTACTGGTCTAATATTTTGTATAAGGTTTACCTGACACACTGTGATAACATTCATGTTCTCATTGTTCTCATCTGAGTGGACAAGATCTGGGAAAATAATATCTGGGCTTGATGTTACAACATTATCACCAATTTGTACATCGCAGGGACTAGGACCATTTCTGAAAGAAAACCATTGTTTATATAAGATTGGCTTGTACTAAACCTCCTGCTTTTTATTTATTACATTACACCTTTGTCACTTCATGGTGTTAAAAAGCTGTAGAATAATTTACCTTGCTTATTTAATCAACCTGGAATCTCATAAAATAAAATTATACTTTCATGGAATAATTCTTTTTGAATATTTCTTCAAAATGGAAGAAAACGTATGGAAAACTATTTCCACTTAAAATAATATTACAGTATTTGTTCCTTACAGGATAAAGGGTATAGAAATTCAATCTGACCATGAATGTTGGGATCTCTCCAAAATGTTTTGAGCTATCTTTCCTTTTACTAGAAGTTCTTCATTTCAATTCCTATTGAATAACTTACATGCATGTCAACCCAAATAAACCAGCAAAGTGTTCAAACAGCTTTCCATACATTGATTTTGTGAGTGAAGTTTTATTTTTTGCCATGTTCATTAATATTAGCTGTTGTGCAAATAACTCTCCATGTACTTGAAATCTGAAATGAAAAATATATATTTATTTATCCTACATGACAAGCCTACATAACATTACCTTGTTCCATAGAACTCTTTATATACATGATATATGACAATTTAAGGTGGTACCCAACACTTTCACTAAAATTAATTTGGCTCGTTTGATTTTCATAAAATTTTGACAAAGTATTTACTTTAACCCCCTTATAATAATGTAAAAATTTCAAAATTTTGAACCAACCGTTTTGTCAGAAAAATTACACTGGTTATATAGCAGTTTGACAAACACCAATTTTGATCATTGAGAAGCTTAACATTCCCTTTACAACACAACGTAATAAAAACGTTTAGCTGACTTTACAGAGTTATCTCCCTGTAGTGTTAGGTACCACCTTAAAGCCATAACAAACAAAAAATTGTAAGGGTTCCACAGACCCCAGTGTCTCGCCTATTTTTGCTGTTAATGGCAGCCACAACCATGACAACAAAAATTAGTAAACATAAATCAATAAAATCTTTTTTATATGATAATTTTTTCTTATTATTTAAGGAATCACTGAAGCATGATAAGAGGGGGATCAATCTTAGGGAGTCAGTGGGAGCCTTTTATATATATACAAATTTCTGGATCTGCCACTGATTGTTAACTTGGTTATTCCTTTCTCATGTTGCTAAATTTCTTACCAAATATTGAAATTTAAAAAAATGTGTGACACACTAGCTAGGACCTCCAGTATCTGTAGTGAGCATGTTGAACAAATTGTAGTAAAATATCAATAACAATATAACCAAGCAATACAAATTCCAATATGAGCACATTTATTGTATCTCTTGTAGGTGTGTATTTTTCCATTCAAAGGTAAAAAAGGGTTAATTTCTTCCAAATTGCAACAAAGTTACTATGAATCCATTTATTAAATGCATCTATTTGGCATCCCTAAATCTAAAAGTAGTATAATTATTTATTATAATATAATAAAGTGTAATTTCCAAAAAATTTCATTCAGACATGAAAATCACAGGCACTGATTTTTTTTTTTCCTATATACCTTTATATATAGAACATTTTTTTTCTGAGACGAATGCCTGTGATGAAAAATACCAGTATTTTTTTTTTAATTGGCATCTCTTTTCTTGAAAATAAATTTAAGGATTACATTATGTCATTCATACAAAATATTCTAACTGAAACCCATTTCTGATAGCATAAGATTCAAATAATGTAGCATTTAACATTACCAGAATGCTAAAGGGTCAGGGAGAGGCATCATTGAAAAAAAAAGAACAGGCTTTCAAAATATCATAATTTATGGGCTTTGGGACACTGAATTTTTATGAAAACTATATATCTTCTTCTTTCGTTACAGACAACCATCAAAATACTGATGTTTATTTCCCAGCACATGCATGCCTGGTTAATGTTTTCCAAATAAATTTAAGGAAAAATTTGTAAGAGCATATAATAACAAACTTTTAGTTTAGTTTTTATAACTATTTGTTTGGTCATAAACATATATCTATATATTCATATTTTCAATTTTTTACAATTTTTCTGTTTTTAAGTTTTACATTTTTTTTTTTCTTCATTTTTTTTAATATATATTACATTTTTTTTATTTTTGGTATAACAATTGTATAATTAAGATTAAAAAATATATAAATTTAACTGGAATATTGAAATTACTTTTTGCAAATTCTTGTTTGGAGTTTGTCTAGCTTATCTGCATATGTGTTTGGGGAAATATTCCACAAATCAACTTTATGGGACCACTGTCCATTTAAAGTTTTATCCATCAGCAATCTAAAACACTCAAAAGTATCTGAATTTTCCAATTCATCAATGTCTAATTTATTGAGTGGGCATCTTGAGTTGATGATTAATTTTTTACAAATGTCAATTGTTTCTTTGGATGCAGAATTATCTATAGTATTACTGAATGTAAATGAAAGCAATTGCATTGGAGTGTAAACTTCAGTAGTGACTGGCTCTATCTGAAGAGTGTGAAGAGTGTGTGATGTCCAGTTTGATGTACATTTATCCACTGTTAGTGAAAGCAAATCTACGTTTTGTGAGGGGAAGTGTTGATTTGAAGAAGAAGAAAGATGGACATTAGCATCTGTTGTATTTGATGTTGGAAATTTGAAGTCTGTATAATCCGCCATTCTAGTAGTCTGTCCTTGTGTTATTTTTAGAAACACACGTGTTACTTTATTTACATTGAGATGTTGTCTGCAATTGGTCACAAAAATATTAGCCAATGAAATTACATGTGACATCTGACGGGAGCACTAAGGGCAAAGTCCATCATAACATTACAGACCGGAGTTGGAGAGAAAGTCATGTCAAACGTTAGACAGAGGAAAACTGTTAATTCAGAGGCGAAAGAAAATAAAACCAAAGAACAAAAGAATGGTTCTCCGAAGATAAATAAAAAAGAAACTGAAAATAAAGGGTAAGATTAGTGAGTGAACATTAAAAACACTGAACTTTAAAGTCTGCACAAAAACTTAGGCGACATGACCAGCGTATCGATCGGTCAACAATAGCCCTTGGCGAAAATGTAAATATGTCTGTATACATATTTTTATGTAATTTAAATACTGTTACAAATAAAGATTAACATGTTTAAATATTTGTGTTAATACGATACACAAATTAAAATTCAGAGAATATAAAAATTAATAAATTCATATAACAGATTATTAATGGATGTCATTAAAATATGTGTAAGAAATTCCTGACTTAAAAATAAAAATCAGTAAACAAATAATTCATAAATATTCTGGTTAAGTCAAACATGTACATTACATCATATTTCAAAAGATATAGTAAATTACAAATGCTAAATGTACATTTTCTTAGTTTTAAACTTTTTTACCGTAATGTGACATGTATAAATATAATTAGGAAAAAATTAAAATATTGAAATCCTTATTACATGTATAATTGATTGCTACTGGTTAAAGGTCTTTTAAATTGAAATAAAATGTATTTACTCTATGAAAAAGACTAAAAATTGTCTAAAATTTACTTTTTTTGTTTCTTTGTTTCTTTTGATGATTGGCACACATGCACACGTTTATTTCTCTTGTCACCAGTTATTAAATTTAAATTGTAAGAAAGTCACACTTGGGTAAAATAAAACAATTTGTATGTTTTCTATTACATCTTTGAAAAACAATGGATCGGTAGGTAGGAAATTGTTTTCTTTATTTACAATTTGAATTTTAGATTGATTCAACAGGAGATACCTTCTGACTTACAGTGCTAATTGAAAAATGAAAAAAAAATGTTTCAGGGCCAGCAGCTAAAGGACGCCTACGGGTGTCAGAATTTCTTGCTGCATTAAAGACCTGTTGGTGACCTTCTGCTGTTGTCTGCTCTATGGTTGGGTTGTTGTATTTTTGACACATTCCCCATTTCCATTCTCAATTTATACATTAAGACATGTAAGATTGGCTACTTTTATATTTCTAAGCTTAAAATAAAGGGTAGGTAGGGAAATAGGAAACACATATTTTTTTTTAATTGGCCTTATATATTTGATCTTGATGGACAGAAGGTCATTAAATATAACCAAACAAAATGAATAAAATAAATCAACGTATGTGTTATTTTTATTTAATTCTTTTCACAGGTTCTACAGACATATTTTTAAGAGATTCCTAAAGCAGATCTGTGGACTTTTATTCTTTCTTTATATTATCATCCCAGTGTTTGTGAAAACAAATCCATGGATACACTCAAAGATGGTGTTCCTTAATATGGGTAAGTTATCCCTAAAAGTGAAAAGGGGAAGAAAAAGTCAGAATGAAGGTAGGAAATAAAGTTTAAAAAAGTCACATGAATATGGGTACAATAAATCTGGGCTCTTGAAAAGAGAGAGAAATAAGTCTGTTAATTGATTAACAATTTAAGTGAATCTTAAAACACAATGTTGAATTATCATGGTGACAGTTTACTTTTAAAATATAAATGCAAAACATTGAAGAAGAATATTTCAGAGAGTGAAAAAAAAACATGATGTTATGACATACAAAACTTAAACACAAAATAAACAACCATCATCAAAACACCCTTAAAAACCCTGATATAGCTTTATGACACCAGCTTAAATAGGAATGTACATGTAATCTTTATTTAAACCACTAAGCTTATAAACTTTAAAAATAAATACTTTAAGGCAGTTTGTCAGTACATGTATAAACGTTTGACGATTTGTAATTTAATTTTCAGTAAGATGGCCTCCATTTATTGACTTGACAAAGCCATGGGAGTTTGGACTGAGGGGAGCCAGAAACTTTTATTTAGATGTAAATGAGGAGAGTAGAATAGGTGTTTGGTATGTACATGTACTAAGTAAATGTACTACAAACAATTAAAAATGACATCTTCATTAGTATATAGTTACTTTATGTTTTGATCATTTTACCTGTCTACATTGTACAATATGTACAGTGAATGTTCTGTATATTCATGATATTTATTTACCTTAGTCATGTTAGTAAATATAAATTTGTAAAAAAATGATTTAAAAAAATGCAACTTTACCAGAATTTGTTAAATGATGTCAAAATTTACCACTTGCAGGAAATTTAATACGTTTTGTACATCATGGTAGACATAGCATCAATTCATATCATTTTGTATTGTTTTTTTATTCTACAGGCAGATTTTGGCCAACTCCTCAGTGGAAGAAGGTGGCGACTTTGATAAACTTTTAGGCAATGGGAAGAAAGTTATACTTTATCTTCATGGAACAACTGGGACAAGGTAAGGCCAAGTAAATTAAGTCTTTATGTTCTTTAGACAAACTTTAAGTTTTAGGGGATAAATGAGGTCACCTTATTTATAAAATTTTATGAGAAATTTAACTTTTTGGGCAAACTTCAAAAGACTGGTTCCCATATTGAATAGTCTTTCTTGAAATGAAAAGGACTATGAAATCTACCTATTGATTAATAAACAAGGCAGTGGGAGGGAATATGTCATGGTCTTTTAAATAAAAAAAAAACAAAAAAAAACTTAATTTGCAGTTTAAAATAATCAAATTAATTGAAATGCAAAAAAAAAAACCCCATAGTCTTCAGACCTTTCCAAAGAAAACTGAAGAATGAGTACTGTTTCAAAACCAATAAACGAAAAATTTAAACAAATACATTTTTTTCTAGTAAGTTTCCAAGGGGAGACAATTTTATTGTTTTTCTATAATGAGTATTTTAGGCCTTTATAGTGAATGTTTTTAATATACAGTGTCATAAAGCACAATGTTGCCTCGATGTATTAATGGTTAACACTGCTGTGCTCTTCGTAAAGATTTTTTTACATAATGAATTATAAATGTGTTGCTAGTACAATTTTTACAGAAATGACTATTTAAAAAAAAAAACATTGTGCTATATGAAACACTTTGTTAATATACTCACTTGGCCTAAATTTAAATGCGTTTTTCTGATCACTTGTTTATATGTTTCATGTCTAATGTAAACTTAACGAGAAATTATCTCATCTAAAAAAATACATTGTACATTGTGTTTATTTACAGGGGAGGATGGCACAGAGTTCAGCTTTTAAAGTTACTGGCATCATTAGATTTCCATGTAGTAGCTTTTGACTACAGAGGTAAAATATAGTAACACAATTTCCAAACTTCAAAGCAAATGTCAAAAGAATAATTTTCCAATAAATCAATAAAATAGAGTTAAACACAAATATCTCTGGGAGCATGCTTGGCACAACAATGGGTGCTTTCTTATTGTTAACTTCACATCAATCTTTGAACTAGCTGCAATATTTATTGTTTGTTAAAAGTGTAGGTTATTTATACAATTAATTTGTTTTTATGCTTCTATCATACCTGAAATATATTTCTATCTGAACAAATTAAATATCGAAAACATTCTGCATCAAATTACATGAAAATATTTTAAGTTGATCATTAATTGCCTAAGGAAGAAGAGTAACTAAAGGAATGTTTTTTTCAGGGTATGGTGATTCCAAAGGTCATCCAACAGAGGATGGAGTTGTGGAGGATGGATACTTCATGTATAAATGGATAAAGGAAAGAAGTAAAGATTCATCCGTCATACTCTGGGGGCATTCTCTTGGCACTGCGTAAGTGTGATCATTGTTGTCTCATGTTAATCTATCCTTTATTCTTTATTTGTTGATTCTGTAGGGAACAAGAGACTAAACCACATTAATGCTGATGAGAATAGATGAGGGTTCAATGAATTCAAGTATTGGCAAAGATTGGCACTTGACATTATACAGTTAATTGAAAAATAACAGTTGTACAAGGAAAAACATAATATATTTATAAGAAAAATACAAAAGTAGACTACGTCTAACATTAATCGAATTTTATCATTCAGGAAGATCTGATTTATATAAGCAAAAAGAAAACTTCACAACATTGTTGACCCTTACTTGGCATTTATTTTAAAAATGTTCACTTCAGAATGAAGATGTCTACAATTAAAGCTTCTAGGTCATACAACCACAAACTACCTTCTTTTAAATCTAACCAAATGTCAGATTGACAAACAAAAATAGATATGCACAGACAGGAAAACTGATGAAGGCTGGACATAAGAAATAAAAAAGATCTAACTTATTCTGTAACCTGATACAAACTAAACTGACCTTGAACAGAAGTAGATAATTCTGAATTGCAAATGATAAAGTAAATGACAAAATTGTTATTTTATAATGCCATTGCAGACTGATTTGTAAATACACAACACTTATGCCTGTGATTATCAATAATAAGATTTATGTTTTGATTTTTGTAGGATAACAACAAAGCTTGCCAGGTTACTTTGTATTAAAAGTAAGTTTATGCAGTATCAAGTAATTACTAATGGAACATCATTATGCAGATTACAAACATGTACATAAATTTTACAGTAAAATACAACTAAAGTCATTTTTATACCCCCGCTGCTTTATACTGTTTTACCTCTGTCTTGTCCGTCCGTCAGTCAGTCCGTCCCATGAAACTTTCGTCACATTTTTCTCAGGAACTACAATACAAGGATTTCTGAAATTTGGTTTCAAGGTTTACCTAAGTCAGCTATACTGTGTGATGCGTTTTCAGATTGATCACTTGACAACTTCCTGTTTACGGAACACTTGTATGATTTTACACATGATAGCCAAGTTGAAAATTTTCGTCACATTTTTCTCAGGAACTACAATACAAGGATTTCTGAAATTTAGTTTTAGGGTTTATCTAAGTCAGCTATACCGTGTGATGCGTTTTCAGATTGATCACTTGACAACTTCCTGTTTACCGAACACTTGTATGATTTTACACATGATAGCCAAGTTGAAAATTTTCGTCACATTTTTCTCAGGAACTACAATACAAGGATTTCTGAAATTTGGTTTCAGGGTTTATCTAAGTCAGCTATACTGTGTGATGCGTTTTCAGATTGATCACTTGACAACTTCCTGTTTACGGAACACTTGTATGATTTTACACATGATAGCCAAGTTGAAAATTTTCGTCACATTTTTCTCAGGAACTACAATACAAGGATTTCTGAAATTTGATTTCAGGGTTTATCTAAGTCAGCTATACTGTGTGATGCGTTTTCAGATTGATCACTTGACAACTTCCTGTTTACGGAACACTTGTATGATTTTACACATGATAGCCAAGTTGAAAATTTTCGTCACATTTTTCTCAGGAACTACAATACAAGGATTCCTGAAATTTGATTTCAGGGTTTATCTAAGTCAGCTATACCGTGTGATGCGTTTTCAGATTGATCACTTGACAACTTCCTGTTTACTGAACACTTGTATGATTTTACACATGATAGCCAAGTTGAAAATTTTCATCACATTTTTCTCAGGAACTACAATACAAGGATTTCTGAAATTTAATTTCAGGATTTATATAAGTCAGCTATACCGTGTGATGCGTTTTCAGATTCATCACTCGACAACTTCCTGTTTATTGAACACTTGCATATTTTTACACTATTAATATTATCCACTTGCAGCGGGGGTATCATCAATGAGCAGTAGCTCGCAGTTTCACTTGTTATTTGTGCATTTTTAGTATGAGTGATTTACTTTTGTACATGTAGCCATATATTGAGGTCAACATTTCTAAACTCCTTCATAAATATGACAAATTCAGCTTTAATCATGTTAATCAGCTAGAATTTAATAGATAAGGTTGTTTTCTGAACAATAGTAATTTCTAAATTCATCACCCAACCTAGTAAGGACCTCTCTTCAGACTTCCTTGTACCACAGGTTTCAATTTTGGATGTCAAATTAGAAAATCAACCAATAATACCTTCAACTTGATTGCCAAGAAGAACTCACACTCAAATTACTTCCCTTAAAAAACAATCTGGGGTGTTGCCACTAAAATCCTTGTGTTTTCATTTTTCTTTATATTTTTAGTACAATAATTTTCTTTTTTAGATGAAGATCCAGATGGAGTTGTATTAGAGTCTCCTTTTAATAATATCAGAGATGCTGCTATCAGACATCCATTCACTGCTGTGAGTTTAAAATTTGTTAAATAAACCATTCAATGTTTTTTGACAATAAGAACAGTAGTAAAGAAGTCATATAATAATATTATTATTAAAATTAGTTCTATACAAATTACAGCTGACCATATGCCATTCTGTTTTTCATAAAGACTTTCAGGCATCCTCCTGAATCAAACAAAACACTATTAACTCATTCAGTCATTGTAAATTTGACCTTATTTTCTTTTATAGCAACTTTACATGACCAATACTAATGAAGTCCTGTATATTGACCCATTAAGCTTTTAGGTCAAAACTTGTTGTATAAGCATGATTTACATATTAAAATTATAAGATTGTTCTCTGTTATAATTTCAGTTGTTCCGATTTATGCCAATGTTTAAAGAGATATTCATAGATACAATAGCAGAGAATGGTATCTACTTCAGTAGTGACGAGAAGTATGTACATCTAAATGCATGTATTACACTGTATCCTTCAATTTGACCTCTGTTATTCTGCTTCTTTGTAGGCATAAAAGGTGCTGTTTAAAAGTACTGTTTACATCAAAGTTCATTATTTTCTTCATGGTTATACATTTTAAAAGCCATGTGCATTTCAATCAAAATCAAACACAATGCTTTAGAATAGACAAATTATTTGAAGCTTCAAGGATAATTGAAGGATAAAAAACTATACTTGATTGAAAAAACTTAAATTATTTGTATTTGATGGAGAAAGGGAAATAAGGTCAGCATGACTCCCTTTTCTTTCTGTTTCTTTTAAAGCTCGTACAACTAAATGATATATTTTCAGACAATATTCAGTATATTTATACTTTTGTCATATTTCTATATGTCTATTTCATTTTGATAAGGAATTTTTATTACAATGTATCTGGAACCACAACTGGGTGTTGTCATGAAAAAAGTGCCTTATTAATGACTGTAAAATTCACTTTGTATCTTTTGAATAAAAAAGATATCATCAGATTATGCTTACTTACATGAAATTATGAAACTTATTACACACTGTATGTTCATTATGATAGAATCTATGTAAAATTTTGTCCAAATTAGGGTTAAAACCCAGATTCCATGGTTCAACAAAAATGAAAACATGATTGTGTGAGATAGCATGTTGTCCTATGGATACATTGTCCTTCTTTTTCATTGGTCTGTTTAATTGGTCAGCAATCCTCAAGCAATTGAAAGCTTACGTTGGTGTTGTGGGACATTTTCGACAAATATACATAAAGAGAAGGACATTTATTAAGTATATTTTTTTTTTTAGCATTGCTCAAGTTACATCGCCTTTGATGATGATCCATGCTGAAGATGATGAAATTGTTCCTTATGAACTTGGAAGAAAGGTTGGTTGACTGGTCGTTGAAGGAAAATAATTTAAATTCTATGCCTATAAAAAGCTTTTCTGAATTTACCTGCTTTAATAACACTTATGAAAAAAGCCTAACCAAAAGCAAGGGATGCATACATTTGTAAATAATTTAATTTTGGATGTAACGCTTCTTCTGATTGGCTGACATAATTTTGTTACCAGTCCATAGACATAATTCAGTCATGTGACTGTGACGTCATCAACGTTTTTTCATGGTTTTCTACGGTTTAAAATGGAATTTAGAAATAAATTATAAGAAGTGACTGTAAAATTTGTTCTGTCTACTCGAAATAACATAAAAAATGTGGTGCACACTGTTAGATAACCTGCTACAGCGTTATTCAGTGTGCACCACATTTTTTATGTTATTTCTTCATAGACAGAAAAAATATTAGTCATTCCTTAAATAGAAAAGAGTCAAAGTACCAAAATTATTTTAAAAAAACAATTTGTCTAAGGTTAGCTATGTGTGAGGATGTTGGATCTTTATAATCAGTGCATACTCTGAGTGTAAAAGTAGACTTGGAATATTTAAAAGTTGAGAAAACTTTAGAAAATAAAAGAAACAAATTAAGGGGAAAAAAATAAAATGAATGAAAAAACTGATTCCTTGAAAACTTCTAGTTAATTTGTATGTCAATGAGACAAACATATGTCACAAAGGGAAAAAACAATTGAGATACTATAAAGCAACTTATTTTGTTAGCCATTTATATTTTTTCAAGACATTCATGATATGAAAAAATAAAAGGAAAAACAATGTTTGAAAAAAAAATATTGTCACGAAATCTGATAAAGAAGGGCTAATAAACGATTGGTGAAATCTGATAAAGAAGGGCTAATAAAGGATTGGTGAAAAATTAGTTATTTGCAATATTTGACAGCCAGTTTTACTAAAGTCTTCATATCTGATTTTTATTTCAACTTCTAGTTTCGTGTTGCAAGGCCAAGACAATTTCAAGTAATCCTATAGAATTTTTAATTTCAGAACTAATTTCCTAATGCATATTGAGCAAGACTTTAATGTTTATATGTAGGTTAATATTTAGAAACTTCCATTCATTCTGAAATTGTTTTTGTTATAGTTATATGAAGCTGCTGAGAAGACCAGAAAGATAGGCAGTGCCTCTATAGAGTTTATATCATTTAATGCTTCGGAAGGTCTAGGACATAAACATATATTCAAAGCTCTGGAAATACCAAATATTGTCAAGTAAGTTTAATAAGGATGCCTCCAGGTGCGGAAATTTCTCGCTGCATTGAAGACCTATTGGTGACCTTCTGCTGTTTTCTGTTATATGGTCGGGTTGTTGTCTCTTTGACACATTCCCCATTTCGTTTCTCAATTTTATTAATCATAAAAATGGAAATAAAGAATATGGGGTATTAGTTCATGACACAAAATTCTTACATGAACGTGTTTAATTAACTGCTGTTAGTTGGCAATGGAACAGTTGAGTTATAGTCATTCTTCATCTCAAAGTCTCTGTCAGGCCTTCAACATGGAAACATCTGTAAGACACTGGTAACAGCCTTTTAAGGTGGTACCAAGCACCTTAACTAAAATTAATTCGGCTCGTTTAATTTTCATAAAATTTGGACAAACTATTTACTCTTATCTTACCCTTTGACAATAAATTTCAATAAACTTGAACCACACAATTTCATTGGATATTATGATGAAGAAGAATATCATTTTAATATTTTTCTTTTACAAATATAATAAACAATACAGTATACATAGTTACAAACACAAATAAGAAACAACAGTTTTATGTTTGACAAACAATAATTTTGATCTGACATTGAGAAGCTAATTATTTCCTAA